>WEKX01012290.1:113939-131099 GCA_013390025.1 Pitta sordida | reverse complement strand
AAGCCGGGACGGGACGGGACGGCGCTGCCGCCCGCGACGGGCGGGACCGGCCCCGCGGCGGCCCCTTCGCTGCCGGGGTGGTCGGTCCGTCTGTCTGTCTGTCTGTCTGTCTGTCAGGGCTGCCGGGCCGGCACCCTCGGGGGTCTGTCCGGGGAGCCGGGTCCCTTTGTCTGTGTGTCTGGCCGCCTCCGGGCCCGGTTCCTCCTGTGCCGTCCGTCTGACGGGATCCCTGTGCCCGGCTGTCGGTGGGCGATCGATGGGTCCCTGACGTGTGTCCGTCTGTCAGCGAGAGGCTGAGGGCGGCCCTTTGTCCGTGCCTGAGGAGGCCGAGGGGATTCCTGTGTCATCGGTCGGTGGGATCTTTGTCTGTCAGCGAAGGGCTGACAGCATCCCAGTGTCCACGTTTGTGAGGGGGCTGATGGGATTCCTGTGACCATCTGTTAGGTGGGAAATGAGTCTGAGTCCTCCTTTTGTCTGTCTGTCTGAGGGAACGAGCTGCTGGGATTGCTGCTTTATTCTGTCAGTCCGAGCACAAGGAGCCGGTGGTTGGGCTGCAGGAATGGTCAGGAGGGAGAAGGGTGGTTGGACTGAGGTTACAGTCACTCTTGGAGGGGGCACTCAGATTTTTGTGGAGGAAGGCCAGGTTTGCTTAAACTTTTGCCTGAGAGCTGGGCAGGACTTCCCATGCGCGGTGGTTTGTGAAATGCTCGTGGATCGTGTTGGATGCTGGCCCAGGGTCCAGCTGTGGTGATGCAGAACAAGCCCCATAGGCAGTGGAGTGGGGGATGACCCTGGGACAGCCAGCTGAGCTTTGCCAGAGGTTCACCAGATTCCAGTGGGGTGTGTGACAGGCTCTTTTCTTCTCAGGTGAGCCTTCTGCTGACGGGAGGAACACTGCTCCTGGGTCAGGGAAACATGTCCCGTCGGAAACAGACCACTCCTAACAAAGTTCACTGTGAGTATGATGTTACACAGCCTTGTGGGACCCTTGCTCTTGGCTGGATTGTGACGTGAGGAGGGGAGGAGGGGAATATGGGAAAGCACAGGTTGTGGGGAATAGTGGTTACTCACGTTTTGTCTTGGGGAGGATGAGAAGGGAAACTGAGCATCAGGGGAGCTGGCTGTGGCTTGATCTGGCAGGACAGGGATAGGCTTGAACAAACAACTAATGCTGTAAAGGTAGGTGTGTATTTGCAGGGCCTGTAGCTGGGCTTTGTGTTCACATTGTCAGAAGTGTGACTTAGGGCTCTGGCCTGTTTTGCGTAGCCAAGGATGTTCTAGGCAGGGTGGCTGGAGAACTCAGCTGACTGGTTTGGGGCATGTTACTTAAGCTTGCTGTACCTCAGTTTTTTACCAGATAATTAAATAAAGTCACTTGTTCTTTCCTGTCAGGGAATGGGTGGTGGACAAGTAATTTACAGGACAGGTAATGAATGCTGTCTGCCAGATCATTCTTGAGCTGAGCTGGTAGGACAGATCTCAGTTTCTCCAACCTTGCCAAGACCTGAGCGTTTTTTTTGACAGTGGAAGGGCTGAAGATGCTGTACATCAGCATTTCCTGTGGGTAGGCTACAGCCTGGTGTCAGAGCAGCTGGGAGATATGGATGGAGGTTTGACTGCAAAGGGGAAACCACACGTGTATGGCTTTTGTTTGACTAGTGGCAGCAGAGGGAGGTTGAGGGGCCTGAAGCTTGTTCATACCCAGGTTTGTGGCTGGGGACATGCTTGGAGTTTGGGCTGGAATGAGGAAAACAAGTTTCCTCTTCTGCAGAGCTGTGAGAGCCAGGTGTTTGAGAGGGCCCTGGGTGTTTCTAGCTGCAGTAGCTGTCAGGAGTATGAGCTGCAGCCCTGACACTGCCTCACTGCTGGTGCTGCTGCCTTGCATGTCTGTGTGCTGCCTCCCTGCACGGGAGTCTTTGCATGCTGCTCCCTGAGAGGAAACACTGCTGGAGCCTGGCACCTTGCACACTCACTTCCCAGGGAGTGCACTGGGAAGAACTTCATGTCTCTGGGACTTGCAGTCCCCCTGGCTGCTCAGCTGGGGACAGCCACTCGAGCTGCCCCTGGTGGCCAGGGTGAGGATCTTGAGGTGTGGCTTGTGGCACCTGCACTGCCTTGTCTCTCCTGATTCCTGCTTCTGGGCACGGGGTTCCACAGTGGGCCAAGTGTAGTTGTGATTTGCCTGACGGGATATTCATGGCTTCCTTAGAGAAATTTGGTGTGTCCTGTATTTTGACTCATGACACCAGTAATACGCCTTGTGTCCACACACCTTTGCTTCTGAGAGTGCCCAGGTATCTCTGCTGCTCAGGTTGGTATCAGGCATGCTGTCACTCCAGCTGTCTCCTCAGGGGCAGAGTCTCTTGAGTGTGGAAGCCAAGGGCTGCAGCAGCTCCATGGTGTTCAGGTGGGCGCTTTCCTGCACTCCACCTCAGGGTTCTGTTCTTCAGAGGTTTGTGCTGTTCTGTGCAGAGCTCTGTATATCACAGAGCTCAGCTGTGCATTGTTTTCTCTGTGAACTTTGCTTTTTTATCTGCAACACAAGTGGTTGTATCTCCAGTCCTGGTCTCTGACAAACACGCTACCCGTGAGCATGGAGTTGAGGTTATGGCATCAGGTGTGCCATGGAGAGGAATTCTGGGAGCTCTTCACCAGCTTTACATGCAATACCTACTACAGAGCAGCTATCCAGCAGGACCTGTCAGGAGCAGCAAAACAAAGGGACTGAAAGAGACCAGAAACATATCAATGATGCTGTCTCCACCTTGGGGTGGAAAATCTTGTCTGTCTTGTGATGAACACCAGGAAATCGTTGGGACTTCTCTGTCTGTCTAGCCTGCTGTGTGTCTGGAGGGCCCAGAAATGCCGAGCAGTGCCCTGACGAGGATAATCGGAGAGAGCACCGGCTCCAAGAACGGGGTGAGCCAGCAGAATGAGGAGTCAGGCTGAGACATAGACACCTTACTGGGACTCCTTCACAGGGACTGCAGTGGTTGGGAGGAGAGGAATGGAAGGGACAGCAGGTATGCAGCTTTTTGTGCAGTTATCTGCAGCTGGGGTCTGACCTGGCAGGCTCTGGGGCTGGGGAAGTGCTTTTTGGATTTGTGTAAATACAACTGTAAATGTCTGACTGGACAAATTTAATGGAAGGACGGTACCTACTTCTTTGCATGGCTACTCCATGTTCTCTTCTTGGACTGGCTAGGGCAAGTGACAGCTGCAGATCTCCTCTCCCTGGCTTGCTTGGTGCCTCCTCTTTCCAGGATGATTTTCCAGGCTTGGCATGGCCCTCATCTCACCTTGCTCTCAGAACAACACAGTTTGCTGTCCTCACTTACTGGCATGCAGAGGGACTGGCCAGGATATTGTGTGGCTACAAGTCAGAATGGTTTTAAAAGGAAGTTGATGTGTAAGAAATTTCAAAAGCAATGATAAAAGTTATCACAGAAGTCTCATTGTGCATGATGGCCAGTTTAACAGCTTTAATTGTAGTCATTTCTCCTGCAGCACATAACTGGCTCAGAAGAATTTAATTTTGTTTTGCCATGTGGTGCATGAAAAACACACCTGACAAAGTGCTAACAAACAGAGCAGTAATAATGGAATATACTTACTGAAAAGTACAATAGTTAGATTGTTTCTGTGGAGATACCCTAATTGATTCAATTTGGTCTCTTACAGTTTCTCAGAGTCTTACGTATAAAAGTATAAACCCTCTCTAAGCAATTCATCTGCTCTTGCATTGAAGCCTCTCCATTGCTGCACTGTCACCCCACCAGTCATGACCCACTCACTGTCTGTGTCTGCCAGAATTTGCTGCAGGTGGTTGGCGTGCACTTCTCTCTCCCTGCTGTCCTTGTTCTCTGTTGCTTGTGCCCTCTGCAACTGAGACATATTTCAGAATCCTGGAGAGCAGCTTTTGTTAGTCAGATTAATTCCTGCTTCTGAGCTCTACTGATCTCCCAATATCCCATTAATTCTCTGCTTGCTTCCCTCTCTCTCTGACACACACACGTTCTGTGCTCTTCGGTGTTCCTTGGATTCTGCTCTCTATAATATTCCCAGTTTGAAGAGAAACTATCTTGCAAGAAATAGCACCCAGCATCAAACCAAGCAGAAATGTTCCTTGCATCAAACCCCTTGACCCTGAAGGGCTCCGTGGGCTGCTGTTGTTAACCCTTTCAATTGTGTTGTTTTTCATTTCAGTAACCACTACAGCAGTGTGGACAACCCAGAATAGCCATGGGGCAGGTGGAATAGATCCACACTGGTGGAAAGACTTGCAAATTTCAGGTCCAGGAACACAGAGAAGACCCACATGAACGGGGGCTTTAAACTGATGTACAAGGGGGGAATAAAGTGACTCATCTCTAAGAGACCTTTCTGTTTAGGGAGGAAGGCAGGGGAATGGTGCAGTTCCCTTGGATTTTGTTTTATGGGGGTGGGAGTTGTTTGTTTGTGTGTTTATTTTGCAGAACACCCGAGAGTTACCCTGCATTCATTCAGTTGGAGAGGGGAAGGGCTCAGGGCTGATTCCCTAGCAGTCATGCCTGTCCCTGTGGCACAGTACCACAGGGCTGTCCCCCACCTCCACCGCTGCTCACCTGGCACCCCACTCACTCACGGGAGTATGGAGAGGAGAATGGAGCACAAAGCAGAGGCATTTGTGTGATCCCTCATGTCCTGCATCCCTAGCTGTTTGTAAGCAACTACAGTGACTTGTTTCGGTGGTGTGGTCAGCCTGCAGCCCTGTTTGTATTTAATAAAGAAACTTCTGCAGAAGAGTCTGTGAGTTCACTATTGAGCATAACACCTGTGACTTACAGCAGTGATTCTGAAGCTGTTGTCTGTCTTACTCCTCTTCCAAATGAGTGGAAGTGAACCTGAAGTGGGGCAGAGGTGGGGGTATAAGTGTCTGTGTGTGAGCATGTGTGTGCAGAAACGACAGAGTTACAACCCTGTGCCTACCAAACATTGAAGTTCTGAAGCTTCATCCAGGTAGGACTTAGTCCATAAGCAGGTGAGCAGGACACTCTTGGCTAAGTTCTTTTGGCCACTATTATGACATAACACATAAGAAGTTCTGTACAAGCTGAATTCAGGCAGAATTCTCACACGTTTGCCTTTCCAATCCTGTGATGTTTTGGGGTACAGGCTGTGGAGGAGACACAGGATGTCCCTGCCAGCAGCAGGGGTCTGCAGTGCTGGTTCTGTACCTCAGTCCTACCAACCTGAGAGTGTGGTCCAGACTGAAAAATAGCACTCCAGGCCATGGAAACGGTTTGGTCCTAGAATGGCTTCTGAAGGGGTCACCACAGTCAGTGACTAATAGAGCTGGGGTGCAGCTCTCCTCAGACACACGGGTTGTGTTCTCAAGTCCCCACAGAAACCTGTTGCACAATTCTAAAACAGAATGATAAAAGCCTTCAAATGCTTTTGGAAACCTCCATGGGGATTTTTTTGAATTAAAACTTCTCCTGGTCTCTGTGAAGCTTCTGAAGGTCTTTGAAATTCTCGCATAACTTTTTAAAGCTTTTTAAAGCCCTGCCAAAGGGGTGAGGTAAGGCCTGGGACAGGCAGGGAGCAACACTGGCTGGAACAGTTTGAGTATGTGGCAGTGTGCCTGTCGTTGGGACAGAACTGGTGCTCTCTCAGATTCAAGTCCCTGGTTATACTGATGCCAGCTGTGGCCCTGTACTAAAAGGGAGTATTTTCTTCTGAAAGCTGTGTTTTGATTTCATGTGAAAAATGCACTTCATCTCCCTTAGCATTTTCACATTTGTGTTTTGAGTGGTCCTTGAGGACTTACAAATCAGTTGATAAATGCAGCCCAAAAACCAGCCCACTGGGAACTTCAGCACCGGTTCCAGGCCTCCCAGCTCATCCACTGAGAAAAGGTAAATCACAACTACACCTGGAACAAAGTGATTTGTTTGCTTTAATATGCAAATTAACGGTTGCCTTTTATTGTTATCCACTGGAACCAAAAGTTGTCTTGAGTAGATATTGCTGTAAGAGGTTTTCTTTCTGGGAGACACAAACAACTGCTTTCTTTCAAGGTGTTTGCCATCTCCTGTTGAGCTGAGGTACTGGTGGTCAGTGCTTGCAATGAAACAGAATTTTGTCCTGAACGTGCATCTCAGCTATCAATTCATGTCCTTAGGTTTCTGGTTTGACCACGTGAAGTGCCACTGAGATTTATTTTAGCAAGAGCCATTCCTGGGCAAGACAAGGTAGTGGAGCAAGTTATCCATCATGTGCACAGGGGAACACCAGCTCAGAGTACAAACACCTTCTGCAAGGGCAGCTTGTCACCACCCTTCTGGGACAAAAGGATGTGACAGAGTGTGCCAAGGACAGCCCCTAGTTTTGGTGTCACTGTGAAGGCAGGTGCTGTGCCAGGCATGTAAAGAGGTGCTGGTTTTGTGCAAGAGGCCTGTTACAGCAAGGAATAGGAGTTAATGATTTAGAGGAACTGTACAGCACCACCTCTGATCTGGGGTACTGTCACAGTCCCCAGGGACTTATCCCCCATCCAGGGCTGTGCTGTGGCATGTTGGGGGACAGCTTGGCAGCAGCAAAAGCCACCAGGCTGTTGAAGGCAGGTATATGGGGCCTTACAAGGGTTTGGTGGTTGGAGTGGCGCATGCAGAGCATGCAGAGGGCAGCCTGATGCTGCACTTTGCCCTACACCCAGACACTGGTGAGGTAGGGTAGGCAAGCAGAGAAGTGACCTAGGTGCTTTCAGAGAGGTGACTCCAGAGGTTCTACGCGGTGCAGGTGAGCAGCCCCATGCCTGTGGTGTTTTTGGCAAGCCTTGGTGGTGAACGTGATGGAACAGCACTGGTCTGACTCTTTGTCCTTGTGGCTGCCAGGGGAACAAGTCTTTGCAGGGCTGGAGGAGCAAGCCCGCCAAGCCATGATGAAAAACAACTTCCCTGGAGCTCTTGGGGACCAAAGGCCAACCATTCACCCGCTGCAAGACCCCGACTCCAGCAGCAGTGAGTTCTGCCCCTTCCAGTAACAGCAAGGTAGTGGACTGGGGAGACTGGCAAGGGGGGAAGCTGGGTGCTAGAGGGTGTGTGTATCTTTGAGGACCGTCTTGCCCAGCTCCTCCTCCAGGTCAGCCCTTGGCTCTGTGCAGGACTTTGTCCTGAGGGAAGACAAGCCTGGAGCCAAGGAGCAGCACAGGACAGACTGGGCAATGTCCTCACCACTGGGATGCAGGTTCAGCTGACAGTCTGGCAGTTGTCAAGCAAAGCAGGGCAAGAGGCTGTGCCCAGGGACTCTGTAGAGCAGCCCCTGAGCTGAGTTTAAATGGTTGGAGGGGGTGGGTCAGGACAGTGAAGGCCTGTGAGTGCCCCCAGGGCCCTGACACTTGGCATAACTGTTGTGCATGTTTCAGGTGGCAGCGATGATGAGGAAACCACCCAGGATGAAGTTTCTTCCCATACATCTGAGGAGGATGGCTCAATGGTGAAAGTGAAGAAGGAATTAGAGAATGCAGAACGACCTGTGGCTGGAACCCCACTGAGAGAGAACCAGGCAAGTGTGTCCTGGCTCTGCACTCACTGTAGCCTTTAGGGAGGGAAAAAGGGGATTGTAGAGACACATCCTCTCTCTGTCACAGTCCTTTATCTTTCTCTCCCTTCCATCTTCTCCAACAATGTCTCCCAGCAGGAGGAAAGGGTATGAAGAGTTCTTGGGCTGCCAGTAATATGAGACAGCAAGCATGAACTGGCCAAGATGTTTTTGGAGTGTGTGCCCTTCATTCAGTTTTGGTGCCTTTCTCTGACTGACTTCCCCTTTCCCCCTGCCACAGAGCAGCCCTGGCAAGAGCATGGGTGCAAGTGGGGGCCGTGAGTCCTCTGCCCCCTGAGACACCCAGGTTTTGCTCAGAGGCCACACGAAGGAGGTTTCAGACGTCAGGAACCCCAAGCAGCCTCAGTGGGACTGGGCACAGTGCTGGGAGGAGCTCAGGGGGCAGCGAGGGGTCTGTGTGCCTCAGACCAAAGTGACTGTTCCTCCCTGTAGGTGCCCGAGAGTTTGAACGCTGAGCCCATGCTGGGATTGTCACAGTGCCCCCTCTGCCAGCTGGAGTGTGGAAGCAGAGAGCAGCTCATTGCTCATGTGTACCAGGTAGGGGTAGTTCCAAACAGTGTCTGCCCTGAGGCCCCAAATCCAGAAACAACTCACAGCACAGGGTGACTTTGTTCTGGGCTTTACAACCACTGTAAAGAACTGAGCTTCTAGTCAGGATGTGACTGAGGTTTACAGCAGCAAACTTTGTCCAGAGGGTATCCTGAGGGAAGAATAGCAAGGCACCAGTCTGCAGATCTGGAAAGCACAACTCTACCCCACAGCAGTTCCTGCTGGTATTGCAGACTAAAACTGGGCAGTTCCTTCAGGTTAAACATGGAAGCATTTTTACATCATTCAGTGAGAGAAGAAACCTTCCTCCTAATCATTTGTTTTACAATTCCTGTAATTACCCATGAGAACAGCTGTTCTTCCTCTGAATGATCCCAGTTTTGCAGGAAATCTGGTGAGAAATCTCAGGTTTTGTTGTCAGTGCTCTCTTCATAGCACATCAAAGTCTGTAACAGAAGGAATGAAGCAGGACTGAATTAGTCACTTACCTGCACCAGCTGCCTCCATCATCCTGCCTGCTGTTGATCCAGCCATGCTTTGTCCAGCACCAGCAGCTCCTCAAATGCATTTCTGAAAACAGGGATCAGGTCTTGCAGTCACCTTGGCCTTAGTTTTTTTCCTCCTTGTTTGACTTGTGACACACCAAATGTCTTGAGCTTGGTCAAGGAGCTGTTAGAGGTTTAGTGGCAAAGGTTCCTATTCCAGAAGACTGAACACAGTGGTTTGAGTGTGCCTTGGGCTGGGCAATGCACAACTAACCCCTGAGTGGTTGTTTTGCAGCACACTGCAGCCGTGGTGAGTGCCAAGAGCTACCTGTGTCCTGTGTGTGGCAGAGCCCTCAGCTCTCCGGGGTCCCTTGGGAGGCACCTCCTCATCCACTCGGAGGACCAGTTGTCCAACTGTGCCGTGTGTGGAGCACGTTTCACCAGCCACGCCACCTTCAACAGGTCAGGGTCGCCCTGGCTGGTGAGTGGGCTTGAGCACCACATTAAAGATTAGGTAGGTTGCCTTAAGTGACTCAGAGGTCGTGGCTCTGGACACAGGGAGACTGTAGGACAGTGCTAGACATCTCCAGTGAGTTAGATTCCCTCCATCCCTCCCTGTCTGCAGCTCTGCATCCCCTGCCAAGACCTCCAGGGCTGTGCTGCTAGAAGGGTGCAGAGCTGGAGGGGTGCAGGGAGCACTGAGGTCTCCACTCACTTCCTTTGCCCACAGTCCATCAGAGCAGGGCTGCACTGCCCAGGTGGGTTCATCTCCAGGGCAGGGCTGGAGGCAGAGACCAGAATGTTCTTTGTTCCACTGACCAGTGGAATGGGGCTGAAAGGAGAAATCCAGAGATGATGGGAAGGAGCAGCTCACCAGTTAATCCCTGCTCATCTGCCCTTCCAACCCAGAACCTGCCCCCTGCTAATCCACTTTCTACTCTGGCAGGACGGTGCTTTCCTTTGCCTGTTCAGACACAGCAGACGCCTCTGCCGTGAGCTGCAGTGGCGGCAGAGCCCGGGCGCTCTGAGGACAGACCTCGCCTTTGACTCTGCTCCTTACGCTTTGCAGTGAGAAGCTGCCGGAGGTGCTCAGCGCGGACCGGCTGCCCCAGAGCCAGGGCCCCTCCCGCGCCGAGGGCAAGGACGTTTCCTTTCGCACCGCCGTGTACCCCGCGGGCATCCTGCTGGTGTGCAACACCTGCGCGGCGTACCGCAAGCTGCTGGAGGCGCAGAGCCCCGGCGTGCGCAGGTGGGCCCTGCGGAGGCAGAACGAGCCCCTGGAGGTGCGGCTGCAGCGCCTGGAGCGGGAGCGCACGGCCAAGAAGAGCCGGCGGGACAACGAGACGCCCGAGGAGCGCGAGGTGAGGCGGATGCGGGACCGGGAGGCCAAGCGGCTGCAGCGCATGCAGGAGACGGACGAGCAGCGGGCTCGGCGGCTGCAGCGGGACCGGGAGGCCATGCGCCTGAAACGGGCCAACGAGACCCCCGAGAAGCGGCAGGCGCGGCTCATCCGCGAGCGAGAGGCCAAGAGGCTCAAGCGGCGCCTGGAGAAAATGGACATGATGCTGCGGGCACAGTTTGGCCAGGACCCCTCTGCCATGGCTGCTTTGGCCGCCGAGATGAACTTCTTCCAGCTGCCCGTGAGCAATGTGGAGCTGGAGAGCCAACTGCTGGGCAAAATGACCTTTGAGGAGCAGAGCAACAGTGCCCTGCAGTGAGCCACGGCCACAGACGGTGCTGCCTCTGCTGCCCCTGCCCCTGGTGCCGGGCAGGCTGCCGGGGCCCCTCCCCAACCCTCCCTCCCTGACGGGGGGTTCTGGTTTCCCTCTGAACCCAGGGGGAGAACAGGGAGCAGAGACATCTGCCAAAGCAGCTCTGGTGGGAGCAGGTTCTGAAGGTACAGTCTGGGGGCCAAGTCACAGCCTGTGATAGAAGGAAAATAAATTAATGTTCACATTTATTAGTCCCCTTCTTTACCTTTTCGATTTTCCTGTTCTTGAACCCTTGCCCCATAGATGAGCCTGGGCTGCTGCAGTTCTGCTGCAAGTGAAACCCGCCTCACTAAAAAGGGATCTTATTTATTGCAGCATGAATTACAGAGCTGAAGACTTTGATAGTCCACAAGTTCTCCAGGAATAAATCCTTTGCAGTTTGTGCCCATAAAAAGGAAACAAAGGAGGATGTCTCAATGGCTGTGCACACCCTTTTCTTAACATTATTATTATTATGTGCTTATTTGTAGCAGCCATGGAAAAATTCAGAGGAAACTGAACTCCTGTTACAAGACACCTCACCAAAAACAGTGAAAGAAAAGCTGGCCAAGGAAAGCAGACAGCTGACAACTTTGCTGCTTTACTCACACGTTACTTCTCACCTAAACAGCATTTCAGGTTTGCAGTTGAGTTGCTTAAATAGTAAATAACAGAGTAGGTCAGTTTCTAAGACTGCACTGGTTTGCTCTCCCCTTTATTCAGCACTGGTGAGACCACAGCTGGAGTCCTGTGTCCAGTGCAGATGTGTTTGAAAAACTCTGGATTGTAGCCCCTTAAAGCCCCAGTTAAAGTTACAATAGTTGCCTTCAAAGTGCATAACCACAGACAAGCAAAGTCTCAAACACCAAAGGAAAAGCTACTGGTTTATATATAGATATATATATATAGATAGATATATATTGTGTTTACAGAGTCAACAAGTTAAATGCAATATTCATAAGAGCATTAACAATAAAAATACAATCTGTGTGTAGCCAAGTACAGACTTAAAATGGTAAAACAGGAAAAAGGATCTCACCAAAAGTACAAATATACAGTACAAATTGATTTATTTAAAACAGTTACAAAAAAGCACAACAAAATAGAGATTATCCTTAGAATTATTAATGCTTTGTTAAAGATCAGGTAGGAGGAAGGGGGCAGGGGCAAGGTCAGAGGGGAGCACCTGACTAGTTCTAAGGCTTTAGATACACTGCGTGGGTTACATGTTAATACAGCCATATACTGGGGTTATAGTGAGGGGTCAGCACTTATCTACAAACACCTCCCTGCCTCAGGTCTGTCTGTCTGTCTGTCTGGCAGACCCTCCCTGGTGCTAAGGTGCCATGAAAGCCAAAACCAACTCGAGTGTGCAGGGGCAGCAGCAGCCTGGGGGACTCCACAGACAGGGGGGAAGGCCATGCAGGGGCCTGGCCATCCACATTTTAAGCCATACATGGAACACTCTGGGCAAAACCATACAGAATGTGCATTCGTGGTCATCTTAGCAGCTCCTGGGAAGTGTCAGGCCCCAGAACGGCCTGAGAGACAAGGGACAGTGGTGAGTTATGCTGGGGAAAGGCACATGTGCTGCTGCAGGCAGGAACTACCATTTGGGCTACTCCAGCTGCTGTAGTTTTTTTACAATATTTTCTGAGTAACGAGGATTGTTAGTTCTCTATGGGGCAAAGTGACTTCAAGTGTGGGGTGGGGACAGGGACACTTAATGTGAAAAGTGCATTATAGCTGCTCAGTGGCTGGAGGGGGAAGGCAGAGGAGCCTCTGCAGCTTTTCTCCCTTCCACACAGAGCTTCCTCTGCATAGTCATAGGCGTGAGCACTCCTGGCTGTGAGCCACAGGCCTGGCTGTCCTGGGCAGCTGTTCCATGGGATGGCACAGACACATCCATTATTGCATCCCACAGACTCCTGCTACAGACTGAGAGCTGGGCCAGACCAGGGCTAGGAGGCCTCTTCCTCCAGGCAGGACAGACCACAGATCTCTTCCCTTCACAGCAGCAGCAGGAACATGGTCTACCATTTCTCTAAGAAGTCTGCCAGCAGAAAAAGCCCAGGTAACCATCCCACTCCACAATGTCTTCCTGGCTTTATTTCCTCCTTTCCCTGTAAACCTAAGAAATAAAAGTCTCCTTCATGGGCTCACTCACAGCCTTTCTGCCTGCAGCAGAGCCTGTCTCACACACTCCCTGTCCCCAGAAGCCTCAATGCTCGGCACAGCCACCAGCACAGTGCTGAGCCACAGCCCAGCCCATTGAGGACAGGTTCCAGTGATACCAGTACTGCCAAGCAGGGCACAAGGGCACAGTGGCCCCCATCTGCCCAATGTTTTGAGCAGGTACCAGACACAGAGATTGTTCATCTCAGTGCCCAGACACTGCTGCCAGGGAGGGGCTGGCAGCTGGGACATGCACAGCCGGGGAACTGACAGGGAGTCCAAGGAGAAGCACCAAGTCCAATTCACCTTGGCCTGTTTCACACAGCTCAGGGGTGCAGTGAGCCAAAGTCCAGACCAGCAGCCAGGTAAACAACAGGGTGAGCACCTCCACAGCCCTTCAGCTGCCTACAGTACAAAGCTGTCTGAGCCACAGCATCTTGCCTCGGTTGTCTGTGCAGCTGAGACCAGGGAGGTGTTACAGTAACACAGGGGATAAGGCAGACTCTCCAAACCCTCACTCTAGGACAGATTCCTGTGTCCAAAGACACCCTCAGCTGCTCAGACATTCCTCCTGTGGTGTAACCAGCCCCTCCATATTCACATGGACCTGAGATCCCTTTCTCAGCTGTCACAGCCACAAATTCCTCTGCCTGCACCCAGCAAAGAACCTGGGCCCTCTGCCTCCTGCATTTGGCCAGACACCTGGGATATCCTGAGCATTACGTACTGATCACCAATAGTAACCGAGGTCTTTGTGTAGGAGAGTCCAGCCAACAGGAGCTGTGACACCCCCAGGTGATGGGGGACACTTCAGTGACAAAGGGGGCTGTGACAATGGCATCTGGTCCCACAGCTGCTGCACTCAAAAAGGCAGAATCTTCACACACATCTCAAACACTGGTGACGAACAGAAGTAGTGTGTCATTGGGGAGCAGCTACACATGATACAGGCAGCACCCTCACTCTGGAGGGCCCTGTGAGGCACAGACACTGAAGGCATGATTACCACACATCTCACCTAAGGCCTGAAAAGTCTGTCCTGGTGCAGGCATTTCAAAGGCAACAGGAATGGATAGAAATGTTCTAGGAAAACGACTGGAATGGAAGGGACATTCTGGAGACTCTCTAACTTGCCTGACACCCAGGCAGAGCACCTGTTTGTCACACAGTCAGCAGAAGCCAAGAAGTGACAGGACACACTCGTGGTGAGTGCAGAACAACCCTGAGACAGCACCCCTGCGAGAAGAGGCACTGACACACCATCCTGTGACAGAGAGGAGCAGTGCCCCAGGGGTCAGGCACACCTAACAGGAACTGCAGGGAGACAAACAGCAGGCTGGACATCAGGGACACTCTCCAAAGCCTGGTCCTGGCACAGGGATGGGCACCTGAACACAAGGAATACTTATGCCAGGTTAAGTGAGTGAAAACTCTTTCCTCCCCAGCAGAGTGACCATTCCTCATCCCAGCTGAGCAGGTAGAGCTGGTGCCATAACACACCATCGGAGAGGGCAGGTTAGTGTAACAACAGGAGCCTTCACTTACCAGAGTGCCAACACCACCATGAGGTATTCATACACAACTGTTAAATGAAAAGGACAACCCTTGATTTTACCACGTTGTTCCACAGAGGAACTCCAAAATGAAGCATCAGAAAAACTAACACAAAACAACCCCAAAATGCCCTACTGACACTGGGGTGTTTTTAGAGTCCCTACATTAATCACATTGCTGTACTGAGCAGAAACTTTGTACCTTGCCTGCACATGCACAAACACTTGTCTCTTGTCTAGAACTTATTCAGGAAACTGCCTGCAGGGAAGAATTAGCCATCCAGTATGGGGTTTATCTGACTTAATTACAAAATAGCCTTGGTCTTCTCACAGCAAAAGGATGTTTTAATCCTTCCCTAGAGAATGCTGAATATATTTTACTACAGCTTGAAAAAAATACAAACCAACAAGATACCAAAATCCAATCAGACAAAAATCCTCAACCCCATTCAGCTCTAGGCCAAGCCTCTATGCATTTATAAGCCCAGGATATTGTTTTTAAAGTTACTAACATGGGAAAAAAATTTGATTTGGTGACAAAAATGAAATGTATTTTATTGCGGGAAACGGATGTCTCCCATCATAACTTGTGTCACATCCCAAGTGCTCAAGTTCCCTGTTCACCTACACCCAAGCCCATCCTTTTGGTCCTTCCTCTTGAATTTCTGTGATTCATTCAAATCTGTACATTCTTTGCAAGAAGAAAGAGCAGTTGGATTCAGTGGAAGAGACATTAATCAGAACCACCAGAGAAGCACCTCCGTCCTGCCCTCGAGAGCTCCCTCAGTGAACGGTCCTTTTAAAGTGCATGTGTGAAGAAAGGGGATATTGGGAGTAGAGCCCCCAGACTCCACTGGGGGCCCAGCTCTCCCCATCATGAGAAAGGAGGAATTAAATCTTCAGCAATTTTCTCTGCTACCTTAAGTCGTGTCTGCTCTCCTCATCTCCCCACCTGCCCCAAATGCTCAGCCCCTGCCCTGCAGGGAATCAGTTATCCCGGGAGGGGGGAGAAAGCCCCAGCCTCTGGAATGCTCTCACTGCATGCTCACGAGCACATCCCTGCTCCCTACCCCAGCCAAGCCTGTCGGTGCTCCCTGAGGCACTGGAGCCCCCCTGATCCCCCAGGAGGGACTGGTCAGCCATGAAACTGGAGTGGAGCCAGTCCTGCAGGGCAGAGAGCAGCCCTGCCACAGAGTCTGTGCAATCCCTCCACCTGCCGGGGCTGCCCCAGCTCACCCCTCCAAGGCATCACTTCCCTGCATTGGAACGCCCTTCGATGGACAACTTCACCTCCTGGGGAATGAAAGAGGGACGGAGCAGAGCAGGACGAGGCTCCTCTGCCTTCACGGTGTATCTTTGGAAGCCTGGGGCCGCCCAGCTGTGCTGACTGCCAGCCTCAGGCTGAGAGGGCTCTGCACTGTCCCTGTCCGGGTGGCTCTTCTCAGCAGCTCTCTCAGATGGTTCTTGGGGCCCCTGAGCTGCTCGTTCTGACCTCTCCCTGGCAGACACCAGCTGATCCATGAGAGGGGAGTTGGCCCCAGAGGCAGAGTTGCCATTCATGCTCTGTAAACTGATTGATATGCAGACATCCCCCACCTGCAGCCTGTGACAGGGCAGAGCAAAGAGCTGAGCAGTCCGTGTGGGGCTGCACGAGGACCAGCCCTGGCCATACACAAAGAAGGGATGCTCTGGGGGCACATCAATGCTCACTTTACTCTGTTGTTCCCCAACCACGAAATGGAGTGTGACAAGGCCGGGCCACTGGCTCTCCTGAATGTCCACCACAGTGCTGGAGTCGATCTTGAGGCCCCCACTCACCTCCGCGCTGCGCACAAAGTCTTGGGTCTGCAGGTCCTCCACCCGCTTCAGCTCCCCCGTGGCCAGCTGGATGATGGCTCCTTTCATGAAGTGAGAGGGCAGGTGTGAGGAGCTGGGGGGCTGCAGCTGGGCCAGCTCCTTCTCAAGCACACCTCCTCGAGCCTGTGCGTCTGGGCTCTGCCTCACCAGGGCTTCTGAGGTGGAAGATCTGATGGGCTCAGGTCCAGCGGGAGCAAGGACTGGCTTGCCATTGGCTATCACCATTCCTTTGGTCAACTGTCTCTGTCTAACAGTCTCCTCGAGGGACATTCCACAGGGGCTCTGGGACTGGCTGTTCCCAGCCCTGCCCGTGGTGTTCCTCAGCACATCTCCCTGCCCATCAGGGAGGTGATGGCAAAGGTTCAAAGGGCTGGGGTCGTCCTTCCTCTGGGCTGCCAGAACATGATAATCCTGAGATGCCAACACTCCCACCACCCTCTGAACCTCCAGGTCAGTGTCTGGGGTGCTCCTGTGGGATGGCACAGAGGTCTCTCTTCCTGGCAGTTGGTAGCCTGGCAGGAACTGTCCATCACCCACACATGCCCCTGCAGCCGCCGGCGGGTGACAGTCCTCGGCGGAGCTGCTGGCAGAGCCCACAGCCACGCTCTGCTCCAGGGCTCTCTGCCCACCGTTGGCCACCTCTGAGCTCAGCTGAGTGTCCTGCTGAGGGGACTCGGGGCTCTCGAAGGCCGAGTACCCGGGTGGGAGGCGGGACATCTGGTAATACACGGGAATCCTGCCCGGGGCCATGTCCAGCGGCTGCGGGGGGGCCGGGGGGTGGTGCTGCACCTGCCCCGGAGCTGCCGAGGAGGATTTGTTGAAGCCGTGGGTGGGAGAGGTAGTCTGGGGGGAAGGAGCAGCTTCTTCCGTGAACAGGGAGGCGTATGGCACGAAGTGGGGGACGTGGGGGGCAGCGAGGCTGGCGGAAGGAGACAGGAGGGGGCCGGGCAGGAAGGCAGGCGGGACGGCGTAGGGCACGGTGTAGTGGGAGCCGATGAGCTGCAGGGAGGCCGGAGAGATCTGCGCGTAGTGGATGGGGGAGAAGGGCACGGCCGGGTGCTGGAGGATGGGCGAGCTGACGCTGAAGGCGGGGGGCAGGGGGCTCACGTTCACCACGGGGTGCAGGCCCGTGGGGGAGAAGGTGGCGGGCGGTGCCGCCACTTTGTAGAGCATCCCGTACTGATCCAC
>WEKX01012290.1:33271-112853 GCA_013390025.1 Pitta sordida | reverse complement strand
GCCCGGGCCGTTCCCTGCCGGGCAGGTGCCGGTGCGGGTCCTGCCCCGTGCCCGTGGCCCGGAGCCGGTCCGTGCTGGGGCTCTGCTGTCCCGGGACCAGCCCGGGGCCGGTGCCCGTGCTGCCCTCGGTGTTCCGGTGCCTGGGCTCGGTAACAGCTGCGAGAGCTGCAGCGTCTGCCGTGGGGTTCGTGGGTTCTCGTGGAGCGGGAGGTGCCCGTTTGTACCGAGCCGCTCTCGGGGCCTTTCCGGGCCTTTGGTTAAGCCGGGCTGAGTTCTGTTCGCGCACAAACCATCAGATAAAATAGAGTTTATAGCGAGCACTGGTTTTGGAGTTACCGGCCGGAACGGGTGTTTGTTGTGTTTGTTGGGTCTCTGGTGCTTGGGATGCTGGCGGGGCAGCGCAGGATCCCGGGGTGACATGTCACACGCGTGTCCGGGTGTTTGGTCCATAGTGGGGCCTCCAACAGAGTGAAGTGCCTGTGTATTTCCACCTGCGGAGTGTCCCCAACATCCCCCATTTTAAATTGCCGGGAATTTCGTGGGTTTTTTCTTCTTTTTTTCCTGTTCCATTTCTGTGTGATGGAGCCCAGTGGCTTTTTCTGTCCATTTCCCCACCACTGCTCCTCCAAACGACACTTGGTATCTTTCCCTTTGTTTTTATTTGCGTGCCCCGTTCTGTTGCCAAATTCTTTCTCTCGCCTGCTCAGGTGCACTCCAGTTTGGCACCGGATCTGAAAACTTACTGAGCACTGGAGAGCTCAGGGAAGGCAGAGGGGTTTGTGTTTCTTTCTGAGGAATTCAGTGTGAGCCCCTGGGCTCTGAGCTGGGAGGAGGGGAAAGGTATTTAAATTCCTGTGACTTGGGAAGGGGGAAAGTCTCAGGTAATTGCTTTATGGAGGGACCTGACTTTTGTGTACAGATAATTTCCAGATTTTCTCCTTTTAAAAGCCCCATTGTGTTTGTTTTTTTCTGTTCTGTGACTGCTGTTGTTTTTTTCCGAAGGTGTTGTGGTGGGGCTGGAGGGATCCTGTGGTACCTTTGTGGTGTTCTGTCAGTGAGGGATACAGAAATGTCCTGGCTCTTGGTGGGTTTAGTGACAGGGCGGACTCTCCTGACTGAAAGTAACTTGTTCTAGATGATGCTCAGCTGCTTTCTGGGGAGCAGGCTCTGCTCTGCCTTGGTTACCAGCACTGCTTCACTGGGGGAAAGTTTTGGAATTAATAATTCATGGTGAGGCTGTAACTTGGAAACCAGAGGCGCGCTGATGTGAGTGCAGGTGAATCTGCTGGTGTTGCAGGTATTGGTATAACCAGTACCTGCTGTTTGTCAGGGATGCTGCAGGTGAAATCAAAGATTGGAACTTCCCAGGGCACAGCTGGAGTTACCTGGCCTGTTGTGGAGTTTGTTTTAATGAATGTACAAATGTGCAGTTGGCCCCTTCAGGGTAAAGAAGGGGGTGGAGTTTTTGTCACAAATTTTTTTAATTTTTTGATTTAAAGTTTAACTTTGCAGGGAAGTTAACAGGAAGTAAAATAGATTGTAGGTTAAAATATTGAGGAAACTGGAAGCAGGTGATAAATACAAAGGTGCTGTAGGTCAGTGGTGATTCAAGTGTGGAAATGGAAGTTTACACCTGTCGTGCTGATAGCACATGTAGGTGTGATAATTCATCTTCCCTTTTTTCTTACTCAGCCTCACCACTCTCCCCCAGCTGTCTTTGTACAAAGCCAAGCACACGATGCCTTTTATTCAGAGAATGCATTCTGAAGTGCCCTGCTGCCTTCATTTCCTCCTGATTTTCTGATGTTACTCTCTAGTTCTCGTGTACGTGTTCAATATCTTTTCCTGAGGAGGGATTGTTCCACTTGGCATGTGGGGTGGTTGTTTGCTCCTCCAACTTTTTTGTGTTGCCTTTGCCCTTGATGCTGATGGTGCTCCTTGCTTTGGTGTTTACTGTTTTCTCTATAAATACTGATAATATTAGGTTATATACCAATATCTGCTTTTGTTCTGGGCTTTATCTCTGCTTGCAGCGTGTATTTCTGGTTTTACTGCCTGTGTGTCTTTATTTTAAGGTATCTGATAGCAGCGTGGAGCTGAGACCATGGGTGTTGTGTATTAACATTGCAGTTAATGAAGTTAATGAACTCTGATGAGGTCCAGACGTGCCGGAGTCTGGATTCAGCCGGACCAGAGCAAGTCAGGGAGGTCTCTCCTGATTTCCTGGGAGTTGGGTCGAGTTGTCATTGTGTAACTTCCCCAAAGCCGTGTGTGATTGCAGAGTGTGATTGCTCAGGCATGTGCTGGGGTGGAGCTGCTGGAGCTCTGTGTTTCAGGGGTTTGAAATGTGCTGCTTTCTAGGCAGAGCCAACCTCAGAAAAGCTTTGATTTGGTGGAACTGAGAATCCAGACTGTTCTCCCAAACACTGGAGACCTTCAGTGAACAATGTAATGAGCTTTCATAGCCTTTATGTCCTGACATTTACAGAGTTCAAGAGGAAATAATAATGGGATGTTAAAATGTGAAATGTCTGATAATTTGTCTCAAAGAAATTTTAACTGTTTATTCTTTTAATTTCATTGCCATAGAGACACACCAGACGTTTTAGATGCAAGCTAACGTTTCTGAATAGTTTCTGGTGGAGATCTCAACTCAGCATTGAGGGATAGTGTGTCCTTTGTCTTTGCACTGCAGTTCCTTGTAGAATGTAGCTTGGCTGAAGCACATGAGCATTTTCCAGATAGGCTTTGGTAATACTGGGTGGCTCTTGTCAATATAAAAGGTGATGCATCATATTTGAATGTGGCTATATTCTGAGAGGCTTCCTGTAAAGTTCTTTACTCAAATATTTCTGATGTTGGTCTTGATAGTGGGCTCTTCTGAGGAGCAATCCTTCTGGATGAGAAGGGGAAATGGATCTAATGAGGTGGAAGAATTCTGTGTGCAGTTCTACCAGACGTTGTTAATATTAACCAGTAGGCTCTTTCCAGGGCCTGATTTTGGAGCTTGTAGTTAGCAGAGAAATGGCTGGGGGAAACTCCTGCTGTAACCCAAAGGAGGAAACAAGTAACTGCTTCCAAAAACTTCCTTATCATTTATGTTAATTTTCAAAGAATAAAACTAGTGAGAAATGGTAACTAATCCTGAAGAACAGGATCTACGTTGGAGGAACTTGTGAGCAGCTAAATTAAAACCCCAGGCCTGCTGTTGGTAGATGATGCTCTTGTCCTGCTGTTGTTGCATCAAAAGTCTGATAGCTCTGATACAGGCTTTGGACTTGTTAAGGACAGGGAAACGTTGATCTCTTCAGGAATGTTTTGGAATTGTTCAATTTCTTTTACTGTCCGGGGCTAAACTCAAGGTGCAAGAGCCATAGGAAATGCAGGCGTGGCAGCAAAGGTAATGGTCATGGAAGGGCTTTTTCTGGAGATGAATTTCTTACTCCCTGTGACTATGTGATGCTCGTTAGTGCAGCACGAGTGCATAGCAACTGTTAATTTATTCATGTCACAGTGATGTGAGGAAGTGTTGGGAATTCACATGGAGAGACAGGGCAAGGCTAAGGGTTAATGTGTCCAATGATCTTGCTCCTGCACGCACCAGCATTTTGGGATGCTTTCCTTTCGCAGGAAGAACATCTCTTCCATTTTCAGAACCAAATGCTTTGTGTCTCTGTGAATTCAAACTTTCTAAGTATGGAGATGGAGAACTGAAATATCAGGGGTCTGCATTCGTGTTACATATGAGCTTATAACTCTGGCTTACCCTTGGCTGGCTGATTGTGAGCCCACCTTTGTTTGTTGAATGTGCATCTCTCTCCACTTCTCTGTCAGCTGTGTGTGTGTCCCAGCCACGCTGGGATGTGGTGTCACACAAGCCCCTTAGAGCAGCACCTGAATGAAAGTCAGAAGTGAGCATGAACTAAAACATTCATCTGTTGAATATAATCCTAAAGTTTGGCTTCTGTTTGAGAGCCACTTTCCTCTTAACAGATGCTTTGCAGACTAAATGCTTGTGAGGGCAGATCTCCATCTGATGAGGTGGAGCTGGAGTGTCCTTGCACACTCTTTTCACACCAGTACCACCAGGCAGTAATGTCACAGGCTTTGTTTCAGAAGGGGTAGTTCAATTTGGGGTGTAACACAAGGATGGTGTCAACTCAGTTTATTTATCTTTAAAACAAGATTCTCTGAAATAACCACACAGGTGGGACTGCTCTGTTTGCTTTCCTGCTGACTTCCACACTGGCACAAGTTCGCAGGGTTTTTGAACCATGGGCATCTGAAGCACTTGTGTGAAACCTTGTGCAAGTTACTCAACAGAGTTTTGTTTGGTAAAGGATGTCTGTCTCCAGGTGCCTTGTTGTGGGGAGCAGCTCTTTTTGGAGTCTGGCTTTTATGGACAGAGGCCCGTGATGTGAATGTGAGAGTACCTTGCACAGGGCTGTTTCTGCCTGTTTCAGGTGGGGAGTTGTGTTATGTTCACTTGGCAGTTCAGCTCAAGTCACAGCAATTCCCATTTCCAAGGTTCTGGAAGAGAAAACGTGAGGTACAACGAGTCCCTCGGGTTGTCAAGTTTACCTTTAACCCTGCTACTGAAGCAGCTTACCTTTTCTTCATTCGTTCACTTACCCTACCAGTATGTGTCTGTCAGTGCTGAGTGCAGGTTTCACAGCCCTCTCTCTGCTCGCAGAGGATGCCAGCCCCCATCAGACTGCGGGAGTTGATCCGGACCATCCGGACAGCCCGGACCCAGGCAGAGGAGCGTGAGATGATCCAGAAGGAATGTGCTGCTATTCGCTCCTCCTTCCGGGAGGAGGATAACACCTACCGGTGCAGGAACGTGGCAAAGCTGCTCTACATGCACATGCTGGGATACCCTGCACATTTCGGACAGGTAGGTCACAGTCAGTGCCCTCTGTGCACACACTGATCTGCCTGCTGTGCTTTAGGCACGCTGACTTGTTCAGAGCATTCCTGGGGGCAGTTCTGTTCTTTTGGGATGTATTTTCATGTATGGTCTGAAGTGATACTGGCTGGTTCTGACCTTGTTAGTTCCCTTCACTGAAGAGTTGGACTTGATGATCCTTGAAGGTCTCTTCCACCTCGGAATGTTCTGTGGTACAGTCAGATTAGGTCAGATGCCTAATACAGTAACTTGCAGTTTCTGCTTTGGTTGGTAGTGGTGAATTCTTTCTCAGTGAAAGAAGAATAGGCAGATTATTCAATATCTGTTATTGCCAGGGTTGCTACATCTCAAGAAACATTTATTCTGACTATTTTGGGAGCAGAGTACTTCATTCAATGCTCTTGGTTCTTATGTGGTTCATCAGCTGCACTTAGGAAGGGTTTTTAACAAGCGTGCTCCAAGTGAGTGAGTTAGAGACCTTTGTATATGCTCAGTGCTTGTTATTGGCAGGAATCTTCCCAGGTGCTGCTGTTGTGGAGTTTGTGTGAGCTGGGAACCTCTGGGGGACACTGTTTGAGCAGCCCTGCATTGTAGGCAGGGAGCTCTTTAGAGTAACAGGATAAAACACAGGGAAGACGTTTTGGTGAAAACAGGAGAGCCACAGGTGGTGTTGGACAGTGTCTCTCAAAGCTGTAACAGCCTGTGGATGGGGTAACCAGCAGTGAATGGTCAATATTGTTCTTTCCAGGCCAGGCATTCTCAACTTTGACCTGGCATATATTGTACACAGGTACAAGCATGAGCACGTGCAAAGGTCATTTGTGCAAGGTCAGAACATTGTCAGACAGACTAGACAAATGGTCAGATAACATTATTATTGTCATTGTCGCTATTTGCAAAAAGAATCCAGTGGGAAGAGTGGCTATTTCAGTAGAAGTTGGGTAAGTTGTCTGGTTACATGGCAGTGTGGTGCCCAGCTTTGCTGATGCAGCAGGTTTTGATTGTTCCTGTGAATGAAAGGGATGTAACAGTATCAAGATTTTTTCCACTCATTACGACTATGTAGTAGGAACTTCAGCTGATCATGTTTCTCAGTGTTGCTCTGCATGAATTTAGTTTGCATGTATTGACATGCAAGTGAAACAAGAACTCACCAGCCTTCCATGGGGTAAACTTCACTAATACCTTTTACATTCAGAAGTACCAGAAATATGTCTTAGAGTATTTTTTGTACAGTCATTAGTTTCCTTCTGCTCTTCTTCAGCCATTCACCTTCTGCCTTTGTTGGCTCTTAGGGTCTGGCTTAGGTGTCATCAATTTTACTTGGCATTTTTGCAGAAGATTGTAAAAGGAAGTATCCTGCAAACCCAGGAGAAAAGGTTGTGTCAGAGGGGCATTATTCTCTTACAGAAAGCCCTGGAAAGATGAGAACTCGCTCTCTGGTGTTCTGCACCTTATCCCTGGTTGATCTTGCCCATACGTGCAGAATCAGTTATCCTTGTAGATGACTGGTCTTATTGTTCAGAGATGTTTATTCTGGGTTTTCATCCCCTTTAAACCCAGCAAACTGAACTTGCCTTCTTTCAGGCTTTTTCTTAACTAGTTTGTCACCCTGCCCTGGGTGGGTGTTCACATGGAGGGGGGATGACAACTTGGTTTTCCACATCATCACAATGGGAATCAAATACACTTCTAAAATTGCTTTCTTAGAGACCTAGATCAGTGTGCATCAAAAGTGAAACTGTTTCCTCTCTAGCTAATTTTAAACTGATTGTCTTTTTTTTTTTTTTTTCCCCCAGTTGGAGTGCCTCAAGCTCATTGCCTCTCAGAAATTCACAGACAAGCGCATCGGGTATTTAGGTGCCATGTTGCTGCTGGATGAGAGACAGGATGTCCATCTTCTTATGACCAATTGCATCAAGAAGTAAGGGTGCCACCTCTCTCTCCATCAACACGTGCTCCGGGGTTTCAAGATCAGGAAGTACAGCCCTGGCAGTGATATTTTGAGTGCTTCAGTTTTGTCCCCTTGCCTTGGAAAGGTGGTGTCTGCAGTTTGTGGTGTGCTGTTGACCATAATAAGGTGGCTGTAGTGTTGCACTGTGTTGGGTGATCCCCCTTCCTTAGTGGGAAGGGAATATACAATTGCACTGGTTTGAAGAGGTGTATGTGGCCAGCCACATACATTGTCCTGTGTTTCCTTGCTTCTGCTGGTGAGCTCTGAGGAGTCATCAAGGAACTGGGCTGTGTGTCTTGGTTCCCTTCTAAGGTTGCCCTGACAGTCCTGATGAATGGCTTTCCTTGGAAGCAGGGCAGCAGCTTGGGATGTGCTGTCTGTGTGTCATTTTGCTGAAATCAGACAAGAGGGGATGGGAATTAATCTATTTTTAAATACTTTTTTTCTCTCCGCAAAGCGATTTTAAACTGGGTCTTCACTACGTTATAGTTCAGTATGTGACAGTGTTTCCAGTGAGGTTCCCTTTCAAGAAGGATGGGAACAGGAGTGGAACATCTGGGTTCTAGCTGACTTACCCAAAGGCCTTCTTGGTTTTGTGTGGGGTGTCTGTTTTGATGATGATTCACTTTCAGTACATGAGCCTCTGGAACACGGGCAAGTAAAGCACTGATCTTTACTTAGACTGTAGCCTCAAAGTGCTTGGAAAGAAACTTAGCCAAACTGCAGATCTGAGATTGAGAGATGTTTGTCTATTTTGCATTGAAATGCCAAACCTATGAGGCTCTTCCATTAGAACCAGGTGACAGGTTAACACCTCTTTTACACTATAGGGAATTTGGTAAGGGTGCTGTGAATTTGAATTGGAAATAGGTCAGACTGAAGCTGAGCAAAAATGGTGGCCAGCTTCCCACCACTTTCCTGGGTGGTTTATTGCCTTCTCGTTTGGCTTCTGTGTCTACCACTTTGTCTTGCTTTTATCTAGACACGAGGGGATTTGATTTATGGCATTGTTGTTTGCTAGTTTATAGCAAGACCTAGCCTGTCCTAGAACATGTTTCAGCTGGGACAGTCCCCAGAGTCAGTGCAGGTCTGTACTTCATCTGAACAATTCTCCTGTATGCAAGTTCCAAAGTACAGTGTTTTGGGTTTAGACATTGTAATGGAATTCTGTGTGGTCTTCTCCCTTCTCTGCTTAATCTCTGGATTAACCTGATAGTTGAACCCAATATTTTGCCTTTTTAGTTGAGGATTCTAAGTGGAGGCAGCAGCAAACCCTGTGGTACATGCACTTAACGCTGCTGTTGCTCCCACATAGCTGAGAACCTGGGAAGTTGTTCAGGGCCATGTGTCAGTGTCTGTACTGCAGGTGTGTCTTCTGTGTGTTCAGTTTCTCTGTGTCCATCCTTATCAAATTCCTTTTGTTCTCCCTTGCAGTGACCTTAACCACAGCACACAGTATGTGCAGGGGCTGGCACTCTGTACTCTTGGCTGCATGGGCTCCTCAGAAATGTGCAGAGACCTTGCAGGAGAGGTGGAAAAGCTCCTCAAAACTTCCAACTCCTATCTTAGGAAGAAGGTACTTCAGGGAACTTTTGAATACTTTGTTATGGGTGAAAAGACACGATTGATTAAATACCATGCTGATAACTGGAGTACTGCATGACTTGGATAGTTTCTCTTGTTGCTTCTGCTTCCTAGAAGAAATAAGCAGATTTTTTCCAAAAATCCTGGAAATATACTTTTCTCATAGCACCCTTCCTGCTGGAGGAAATTATTTTATGGGGAAGGAGATGATTTTCAAGGGAAAGTAAATGAGCCATAATTTGTCATAAGTTGAGTTGATTGTTTCCAGTGCATTATCCCCTCCCCAGCAACAGGAAGACAGGCTGAAGCAGCCCTGTTAAAGGCAGAGTTGCTTTCTGATGTGAATTTTTCTGAGAGAAAAATCTACCATGAAGGTTCCAGGCCTTTTGCATGTCATGAGGTTTGTGGTGGGTGTTCTCAGAACAAGTGGTGGTGTTGTTGCAGTGTGCGCTAACAGAGGTGTTTCTCCCATCCAGGCAGCTCTGTGTGCTGTTCATGTCATCAGAAAGGTGCCTGAACTCATGGAGATGTTCCTGCCAGCCACAAAAAACTTGCTGAATGAGAAGAACCATGGTAATGGCTGAGACTGCACTTCCAAGAAGAATATTTTTTAATGACTTCCTGTTGTTTTCTTATAGTCTTTGTCATATGTCTGGAGTGATGGAATGATGTTTTTGTGTTCCCCTCCCTGATGTTTAGGTGTTCTTCACACATCAGTTGTCCTCCTCACAGAGATGTGTGAGAGAAGCCCAGACATGCTTGCACACTTTAGAAAGGTAAGTATGAACTGGTAATAACATGGTTAATATTCATGGCCTTTTAATAAAGTCCTTACAACTCTTTGGGTGAAGGGTTTAACGATACTGTCTGCTTGTTATCTGAATTTACAAAAAGCCTAACATTAAATGTGGGGATATTGTGTGTTTGCAGTAATTTTCTGAGAGTATTAGTGCCATGTGAAAGCCCACCAATAGAAGGGCATCTCTAAGTTGCCTTGGTTGTCATTTTGACTTCTTGGTCACAAGGAGAAACTGAACAAAGCTGGCAGAACAGAACTGGCCATTTGCTCCTCTGAAAAGTCTTAAAGGTGTTTGTTTATTTGCATGCCCAGTTTACTTGTCTCTATCATTAGGGATTTCAGACTGTACATCCTTCCATGGACCTTCCCTTGCCTTGATTGCCAATGTCAAAGCAGGAGTTTTGTTGGGTGAGGTTCATTTTGCAGGAACCAGCCCTGCTACTAATGCTGAGTTAAGGTGATAGTTGTGGGAAAAGATGGAAAAGCTGAGTCCACAAGATTTAGTTACTAGGGAGATTATTTCCAGCTATTTCTTGTAGTTGTTTATGCTGTGAACAGTATAACATTGACCTGTCCCTAACGCTTGCTTCGTCTGTTTTGTCCTTTTTGTCTGTTTGGAATCCTGCTGAGTTAGAATGAAAAGGTAAGAGTTAATTCTTCTAGATGGTGCATGTTTGAATCTGTAGATATTTATCACTTGTGAGGCAGTGCCTCTTAATGACACGTTTGTGATTGGTGCTACATGCCCGGATCAACTGTACTTGTCTAATGCTTGTTGTGTGTTAGTCTTGTCACTAAACCACTAACCCCATGGCAGCCCTGAATGTCAGTTGTGGCCTCCTGCAAACACCAGCGTGTTTTCCTCAGGCTCTCATTTGAGGAATGCTTTAGCTGTACAGGCTGTAGCCTGGGCTTTCCTCTTACCACACACTTGATTTTCTCTGGTGCCAGGATCGTGAGGCGCCTCTGGTGATTCCCAAAAGGGAGAAGAGTTATTCAGCTGCCTGTAAGGGGCTGTAAAGCCTTCCTGTGCTGCAAAGTCCAGCTGCAGTGCTGATACTCTTCTTCCTGGGTATCATTTGTACTCCAGAAGATTGGGGGGTGGCCCTCAACCGATCTCCATGGCTGTGATGTTTTCCTTTGTTCTGTCCTCAGTCCTAATACTAACTCCTGCATGTTGGAAGGCAAAGAAAACATTAATTGGGGTCCCAGAAATGCTCCACTTGTCTTTTACTCTGTCTCAGGGGAAGATGTTGCAGCACCTGTTGCTTTCCACTTTAAAACAGATATAAGAAATTCAGAATTTGTTTTGTTTGTGTTTAATTAAATGCACATTTTCAGAGGAGTATAAAACACCTGAAGAGCAAAGGTAGGAACAAAAAGAGATGATAGGGAAACTCAGCTGGTTTTCTTCTTGCACTGTACCACAAATGTAGACTTAGTACTTTAAAGATAAAATATGGTGCTCCAGTCCCACTAGCCAAGCTTTGGTATTGATAGCATCAGCTCTAGGTGTGCAGGTTGAACTTTGTGGAAGAATACAGACTGACTTGCTTTAAAATATAAGATTGTTCTTGGACCTGTGCTCCAAAGCTGGGGTGGAGGAAAGAACAGCACCCTAACAGGACAACTCTCTTCTTCCCAGCTTGTTCCCCAATTAGTTCGTATTCTGAAGAACCTCATCATGTCTGGATATTCACCAGAGCACGATGTGTCGGGGATCAGTGACCCCTTTCTGCAGGTAAGAACTGATGGCTTTAATGCCAGTACCTTGTTTTGAGCCTGAGGTGTAACGAGGTGGTGACTGCAGGGAGTTGTGTGGGTTGTTGATTTTAAGATTTTGTCTTTGATAGAACTGGTTGTGCAAATGCAGTGAAGGACACCTGCCTTAGTTTAACCAGCAGTTACCACGTGTGATAAGAGAGCAGCAGCCGCATGTCTTACAAGGCTGTGTGTGGCAGTGAGGGGATTGAGCAGTTCTGGCCAGTGGGAAGGTACATGAGCACAGCACAAGGATGTTCTTTTGGATGATGGTCTTACTCAGGATCAACATTTTTCTTAAGAATGAAAATCAGCATCTTGTTTTGCTGCTTTGCCACTCAGGAAGTACACTGGGCATGTCAAACTCTGCCACCTCATGAGCTCCTCTTTGCTTTGCTTTGTCACACAGGTCCGAATCCTGCGGTTACTGAGGATCTTGGGGAGAAATGATGATGATTCTAGTGAAGCAATGAATGATATACTTGCACAGGTGAGGTCTGCAAGGTTGATGAGTAGCTTGAACTTTCCTTTAGTTGTTTAATAACTTAGATTCAGCAGCAGTGGTGAGGATTCAGCTGCTGGCCATGCTGGGTTGAATTTTGTTGAGAAGCACATTCACAGGTGTGCTGCTGTTTGCTGGGGATTGGTTATAATCTAGTAACTTCACTCCCTGTTCTGCAGAGCACCACAAAGGGCCTCTCTTGTGCATGCATTGAAGATGCTTGATTTTGTTTCCCTTCTCTAGGTTGCCACTAACACAGAAACAAGTAAAAACGTGGGAAATGCCATTCTCTATGAAACTGTGCTGACTATTATGGACATAAAATCTGAGAGTGGCCTGAGAGTAAGTTACCTTTCTAGTTTTTTCCTTGCATTATATTAATTTGTTTGGAGGACATGCAGCAAGGTTATTTCACCCAAACACAGCTCTGCAGTTGACTCTAGATAGGACTGTATCCTTTTCAGGAAGTGATGCTTGTTTGAGGGTTTTTATTTTTTAATAACAAAAATTAAACAGCCTGTGCTGCATGTCTCTTAGCTTTTCTCCTGCTTGGTCAGCTCCTGGAGTTTTTTGGCTAAGAACCACAATGGTAGTTTTGACATGTTTCCTTTGAAATCATCATGAAACAATGACAATGACCAGCAGCCTTGTTAGATCACTGACCTTCTCTAACTCTTTCTGCAGGTCTTAGCCATTAATATCCTAGGCCGTTTCTTATTAAACAACGACAAAAATATTAGGTAAGTTGTACAAAGTGTGTTTTGGCAACGCCCAGCCTAAAATGTGTGACAAGCAATTACAGAGATGATGCTGGGGTAGAGCTTTCCAGGAGATCACTGGGGTCTCTGTTCGGGTTAGTGTGGCTGTCTTGCTGGTTTCTTGGTGCTTTCTTTTCTCTGGATAAATCTTAATTGTGTCCCTGCCCTTCTTAATTGATAAGCCTGGGTGTATGTTTTAATTCTTAACATGGGATTCCTTAATCGGGTCCATGTTTTTGTCCAATAACCTATTGATCCACTATGTTGTCCCAAGTGGTCTGTGGTGCTGTTCACATCACAGAAGACTGGTGAGCTCCCATGAGCCCAGGAGGTGGGGCAGGTGCTTGTCTGGGCAGCAGCAGGGTGTTGTTAGTGAGGTAACTCACCTGTGGAGACAGGCCAGGCAGTCCCTGGGAAGATTTCCATTTGTTACTGAGTACAAGAGACTCCTGTTGTAAAACAACATCAGGTTTGGGATGGGGGCAGTGTCTGTGCACTGTGATTAAATGGCTGCTGTCACCTCCTGATGGCTGTGTGCTCTTATTGCAGATATGTAGCTCTGACATCGTTGTTGAAAACGGTACAGACAGATCATAACGCAGTGCAGAGGCACAGGAGCACCATTGTGGACTGCCTGAAGGACCTGGATGTCTCCATTAAAAGGTAACTGAGGTATAAGTGAAACAGACTCTCAAGGTTGACAGCAAAAATGACAGTGATCCTGGGGAGCTGTCAGTGCCACCAGTATGAGGGCACAGCGTGGCTTGGAATTCACAGGTAGTGAAGATGTGCAGCCTCCTTCTTTAAAAAGCTGCTGTTACATTTCATGAGGAAAAAAACCTTGTATTTGCCTGAATTTTTATGGATTGGCATCTCAGTGGAGATCAGATTTGTGTGCTCTGTACAGTGTGTTTCTGATCAGACCTAGTCTGATGTGCTTCCCCTTGTTTTTCTTTCCCAGATGAAGGGGCAGTGTGCCATGTTGTCGTGAAACAGAGTTAAGTCATCCAAATAATGTATTCTAGATTAAATTTGAGAGGCAGTGGTAGAATTCAGACTCAACTTGATTATTCAAACAATTTGCTTACAAACTGTGTCCTTTTATCATTCTTGGTCCTCATTTGTCATTTAAGTAGTAAATATGTCACTTCTCACTACAGAAATACTTTGTCTTATGCTCAGTCTGAGCTTCTTCCTTTGTTTCTTCACCCAGAGAATGATTGGCTCCTCAAGGATGAGAAATTGGATTTGTCTTGCTTCTGAGCCTTACCCATTGCATAACAGTTAAAAGCATCATGTAATCTATTTTTACAGTTGCAATCTATCCCAAAACACACATTTGTATCAGAAATGCTCAGCATGTCAGGCTGCTGTTGCTGTTTGGTACCAGACCCAGCAAAAGGCTGGGTTGTGGAACAGCAAAGCTCCATCTAGAGTTTGGATGGAAGGCAATGAAAGCCTTGTACTGCTAGGAAAACACAAACAATTGAGCTTCATGTCTGAGTGCTGTTGGAGGATGAAGCCTTTGAGTGATCCATCGGCAGAGCATAATGTTGCCGTGCTGACACTCGTGCTGCTGACAATGCACTTCTTCATTGAAGCAATGTAGGATTGATTGGATTTACGTGAGAGTCCCCAAGTAGTTGCTGGGACTTGAGGGACAGACATACATGATTTTGGTTATCTGAATCACGGCCTCTTGTCATCATCATGTACCTGTTGCAGTGTGTCTTTGGTCCACCTGGTATAATTCAGAATGGCTTTGCCATTTAATTCAAGACTTTTTGTCTGCTTAATTTGGTCAAACTACATGATTAAGAGCTTCATAATGGAAATGGAACATTAATATGACTGAAGGTAAGCAATATGGGCTGAGATAAATGACTGTGTTAAGATCACAGCGTACTCCAGTGCACCTGCAGTGTTGATGTATCCAATATAATGTGTCTGCAAATTTAAACATAGATAGGGAGAACATAACACAGGAGAGTCAGGTGCAAGGGTAGCTTTGCATTCTAGAAATCACAGGTAGTGTATCTGACAGGATACACTAAAGCTTATCAGTTAATATTTTAAATCTCTACTGTACTTGAATCTCTTAATATGTGGAGTTGGAGACAAGTCTCCTCTGGATCCCTGAATCTGGAGAAAGCGTGTTGTAACATGGATTAGCTGTTGCAGTTGTGCGTCAGAAAAGGACAGCAAATGATTACAAACACTTTTGGACAGTCAGAGTTCAATGCTCATGGATTCTGGTTGCTGAAGGATATTACCAGCTCTAAGGACACATGGAGGGATGTTTCTAGAACACCCTGCACCGTCACTACCCCTTAGTTTTTTGTGGGGTGGGTGTTTGTTGTCTGGCCATGAACAGGAAAATACTGGCACATTTAATGTGGGGAGCTACTCTCACAAGATTAATAAATACAGCTCTCAGTTAAAAGGTACCTGCTTTTTTGTAGCTGGACCTGTGGTTTGTGGGGTGTTTAATTCCTTCACTAGGTGAAGGTGTTTAGTTAATTGGTTTTCTGTCTCTTGCCCTAGGCGTGCAATGGAACTGAGCTTTGCTCTCGTTAATGGGAACAATGTCCGTGGAATGATGAAGGAGTTGCTGTATTTCCTGGATTCCTGTGAACCAGAGTTCAAAGCAGACTGTGCATCTGGAATATTTCTTGCAGCAGAAAAGTATGGGGTCATTTTATTTGCTATTAATTTTTGGTACATCTTTGGAATTGTAAGCATCTTGTGTGTTGTTTCTCCCCTTTTCCACCCCCCAAGAGAGAATGATGATATTTTTGTAGTTGCTGATCTGCGTGGCTTGTCAGTTGTAGCCAACTCTGAGGGACAGAACACACCAGTGTTTCAGTGGGTCAGGAAATAATTGAAGGGGGAGGTTCTGATGATGGTGGGTTTTTTGCTGGTGTTGAAGACTGGCAGTTATTGCTCCAACTTGTTTTCTTAATTTTGTCAGATATGCCCCTTCCAAGCGCTGGCACATAGACACGATTATGAGAGTCTTAACAACGGTAAGTGAAGTTGCCTTCCTTGTGTGTGACTACATACAATTATTTTAATTCCCTAGGAAGTTACCATCAAGTTGGAGGTGGCTGTAAAGGCTATAAAACCCCTGTGCTCCTCCCTGGGCTGCAGGGGCACAACTGCTCCACCATGGTCTTCGTGATGGGCTGCAGGGGAGCCTCAGCTCCTGTGCCTGGGGACCCCAACCCTCCTCCCCCTCCCCTCACCTTGGTGTCTGCAGTGCTATTTTTCATAAATATGTTATCATAGTGTCTTTCCTGAGATTGACTCAGCCTTTGCCAGGGGCTGGTTCATCCCAGAACCAGCTGGTGTTGGCTTTACTGCACATGGGAGAAGCTTCCAGCAGCTTTTCACAGAAACCCCCTCTGCAGCCCCTTGCTAACAAAACCTGGCTACAGAAACCCAGGACAGTGGATTAGTAGAGCCTTTTTTTTTTTTTAGGAGAAATGTATGGCTTCAGAAACACACAAGAATAAGTGCAGCAGTGTGTTTGTACTGCAGGAGTGGCATGAGCTGCTGAGTTAGGACAGCCCTTGTGCTCTCTGATTGTAATAAACAGTGTGTTCATGGGAGTCAATGCAGCCTTAAGTGACTTGCAGAGAGAAAGCAGGGAAAGCATTTTTGAAATTATTCCAAGTTGAGTTTATCAAAACTGATTAACGAAACTCTACCAATAACCTTCTAGTTCCTCTTCTTTGGGTTTAATTATTTCTCTTCACCTACTCTAATTGGTATATAAAGATCACAGCTGAGGTGGAACTGCAATACTGTTTTGGCAAACAAAAGGGAGGAGAGCTTGATAACTTGGGTAAGGCAGTGTGTTCTCTTGGGCAAAGGAAGGGGAAGAGATTTATCAGTGTGAGTGTTCGAATTGGAGAAGTTCATCAAGAATTGAGTCTGGCTTGTGTGCTGTTTTGCCGCTCTGAAACAGAAAAGGAGATTCCTCTGAACATGAGAATTGATTTCCATTAGAAGATTGGCTGTGAGAATTGCTCTCAGATTACTTCATTCAATAAAGTACCTTTCTTTTCCTGACTGCTAGAGAAACCACTTACAAACTCTTGCAATTTCAGTGTATCCATAGTATGGATTTCTCTGGGTATAATGTTTGTTGGTAAATGTGCTGTCCTGTACTTCTGCCCCTCTGAGAACAGAGACACTGAGCCTGCTCAAAATCAGCCGTAAAGTGCTGATGGATCAGAAGGTTGATTTCTATTTGCATGCCCATCATGTTGCTTTGTGAAGGGTGGATAGTAAACTCTAACAATTGTTCCTGCAGGCAGGAAGTTATGTTCGTGATGATGCTGTGCCCAACCTGATCCAGCTGATAACTAATAGTGTGGAGATGCATGCCTACACTGTGCAGAGACTCTACAAAGCCATCCTTGGAGATTACTCCCAGGTAAAACCAAACGTGGACAGCTTTGTTTTCAAGCCAGACTGTCTGGTTCCGAGGGACAGATTGCCGAGAAGTTCATGATCGAATCAAATTTTCCTCTTTCTTCTGCTGTGGAGAACTTCCTTGCCTGGGAGAAAGGCTAAGCTTGCTCTTGGAAATTGAGATGGTTTGATTTATCATGCAGGCATCCATTTATCTCTGACACTTCTCTGGTTTTATTTCCTACAGCAGCCCCTGGTGCAAGTGGCCTCCTGGTGCATAGGAGAGTATGGAGATCTCCTGGTGTCTGGTCAGTGTGAAGAGGAGGAACCAATACAGGTATAGCTCAGGAAAGAGCAGCAATGATTTACCTGGCTGAGCCTGGAGCTGCCTGATCCTGCTTGATGCTGTCTATGTGAGGGCAATGCTTGCAGCAGTTCTTTAGCACTGATGCCCATAATGGCAGCAGACCCTGGGGAGGAATCTCCTTCCCCTGCTGCAGGCATGGGCTGTGTCAAAACTGGAATGGCACTGCAGTCGGCAGAGTGGTGTGGTTTCACTGGTAAAGGAATCTGCCAGGGCCCCAGCTGTGTATTTTGGTGATAAACCTGCTCTTTGATGTGTGGAACAGGAACTGGTGCCATCAGATCTCCACTTTGGTGTATCTGTCTCACACACTGAACATAACCTTCAGGCTCCGAGGTGCAGAGAAGGTGTCACAGGGCCATTAAGCAAGACTTTTTACATATGCTCTGGCAGGCTTGCTGCAAAGCTCCTTTCTGTCTCAGCCTAACCTCTCTGTACCTTTTCAGGTAACAGAGGATGAAGTTCTTGATATTTTAGAAAGCGTCCTGATATCTAATATGTCTGCATCTGTGACACGAGGCTATGCTCTCACTGCCATCATGAAGCTTTCCACAAGGTTCACCTGCACTGTCAAGTGAGTTATCATTGGTGGTGTACTGCACAGGGCCTTGTGCCATCAGTTGTCCTCAGTAGGAGTACTCCTTGAACATGTTCTGCTTCCATGGGTTACAAGAGTCATCCTGTTATTTGTTGGCTTTTACAGTCCTTTGCTTTTGTGAAATATGTCTGCTGTTTGTACTGTTTTCTTTATGGATGTCCTCCTCTGTGAAGGGACTTAATCCATGTTGCCATTTCTTGAAATCTCCCTATGGGAAAGAGAAGTCCTTCCTTTCAGAAGGCTGTTCTTTCCAGTTCCTTTTTCAGATGATGGAGAGAAAAATAGCTTCATTTCCTATTGGAGGCTTCTCCATGTGGGTAGCTGAGCTGTTTTATCTGTACATTAAGGTCGTGTATTAGTCACGTGCTGATGCCTTATGAGGGGACAGTTCAGATGTGGATGTTGCATGAACACTGCAGGGACTGCTGTGTGCTGTGAGTGACATGGCACTCCTGCTGAGCACAGGCCAGGTAGCATCGTCAGGATGACACATGGGAATCCCTTGTTACTGCTGCTAATTCCATGGTGTATGTGTTTGTTCCCCCTACCCCCACAGTCGCATTAAGAAGGTGGTTTCCATCTATGGCAGCAGCATCGACGTGGAGCTACAGCAGAGAGCCGTGGAGTACAATGCACTTTTCAAGAAATACGACCACATGAGGTAAGTGCTGAGGAGTTGTGGTGTTTGAAAAGGAGCATTGTAATCTGCTCTGATCTCCTGGTGATGACACTGTGTGCTGTGAAAGCTTTGTCTGGTGATTTTCACAGGTTTACAGAGGAACTAGAATGCCTTCCCTGTCTAAAGGGTTAGTGAGTGTTTTAAGGACTTAGTGTATCCTGAGATACTGTTCTGTGATCAGAGACTTTCTCTGCTGAAACATTGGTCCTGTTCTGAGCCCTGGCTTGTGGCTCCATGTACAGGGGGTTTCTTACATTTGCAGACTAGTTCTCCCTGTGTCAGGGTTCAGGACCCCATGCCTCCTTCAGTCTCTGTGTCATTTCAAGAGGGTGTTCTCCGAGGCTGAACTTCCATCTCTTTGGAAACTTAGTTTGGCTAAATGAGAGCATGATGATTGCTTTTCCAGCTTTGTCACCTGTTTTAAGTGGTTAACCCTTCTGCAAAGAGAATTCGAATGAGCTGACTCTGAGTCACCTGCATATGGAATGGAGCAGTCAAGTGTCCCAGGGCTGCAGCTGTAATCTTTGTCTTGGATTTGTTATCCTAGCCCCACAGTGGAAACTGTCTCGGGTACTGGAGGAAAACAGGAGACAGGAGGGCTTGTTTAGTTTTTACCTGTCAGCTAATGCATTTGCACTGGTGCAGTGCCAGGGATTGCTTCTGACCACCTCAAGCTGTCATGCAATCCTTTAAGTTCCCCTGCATTGGAGTTCAAAGGAAAAGGCAAGTTGCCCTGTGTGTACCATCTTGTACATGTCTGAGTATTGGATTGGGATCCAGGAAGATGGCACAGTGTAACTATGTCAGCTTCTTTCAGGCCGGCACTGCTTGAGAGAATGCCAGTAATGGAGAAAGTCACCACAAACGGCCCCACTGAGATTGTACAGACCAACGGGGAGACAGAGCCAGCGGTACTGGAGACCAAACCTCCACCCTCTGGAGTGCAGCCTGCTAACCAGGTAACACAGACTGTCTCAGGATAAGTTTCCACTGCCTGTCAGACCATGATCTAGCCACTGCCAACAGTAAGCAGAGAATATCTCAGTTCTCACTGAGGGTTGATCGTGGCTCTGCTCTGAAGGCTGTAATATCTGCACCAGGTGTGTGGGACAGGTCACTGTGGGCCTCCCAGGGGAGGGTGGGATTAGCTCTGTGAGTCATGGGCTGGATCCCCATATGGGCAATTCCCTTAGGAGTTGGACTCAAGGATCCTCGTGGGTCCCTTCCAACTCGGGGTATTTTGTGATTCCCCAACCCGTTGCAATGTGCACGAGCTCAGTCCTTTTCTATGCTATGTGGTCCCATGAACATGGAAACTGGCTCTCATGTGGGGCATGGGATCACAGCAGAACTAAAACCTTCCCTGGCTGGCCAGCAGCTCTGTTGGTTTTCAGTCTGAGAACAGCTAGAATACACTGCATTTGAAGGTAAGGTAGTGGAAAGTTGAATATATGTAACTATTACATCCACTTTCTCATTAGGCAAATGATTTATTGGACTTATTGGGGGGAAGTGATATAACACCTGTAATCCCTACTGCACCTACAAGCAAGCCAGCCTCTGCTGGTGGGGAGCTCCTTGACCTGCTGGGGGACCTCAACCTAACAGGTGAGCAGGCTGCATTTCTCAGAAGTATATGTTCTCAGCCCAGAGGTGCAGTGAGGGTGAGCTAGTTCTTAATTGTCAATTAAGTCTTAATTTTCACACTTATTCTTACCAAAACCCTTGTTAGCATACAGGTGTAAGTCAGAGAATGAAGTGACAGGTTTGCCTCTGTGTGAGTAGCTGGTGAGACTTAAGCAATTCCACAATTCATTCTGGAAATGCTGTGAGCCTTTCCAGAGAGGACTGTGAGATGCGAGGAATTAATTCCATTTGAATGCCTGCTAGTTCAAGAGGAGCCAGTTCTTGAAAGCAGAGAAGGGGAGGATGACAACGTGTTGCGGTTTTATTTTTTGAGCTTCATGTAAAAAAATACAATATGTCAGTCTTTGGTGAAGGAGCAATTACTCTACATTTCATGACAGCTGAGTGATAATCGTTCAACATTTCTTGTAGGTTCTCCAGTATCTGCCCCTGCGCCCCAGATAGCACAGCCTCCGTTCTTGCTCGATGGACTTGTATCACAGCCTCTCTTCAATGACATTGCTGCAGGTTAGGGACATGTAAATCCTTTGCCTTCAGTGCCCCAAGGGGTGATTTATAAAAAAGGAAGGGGATTTGGAAGTGTGGCGTAGACACACTGGAGTAAAAGGGGGTGTGTTCGGTCTTCAGAAGAGTTCATGTCTGGAGTAAACTCAATGCATGCTGTGATGCTGAGAATGATCTCCAGGCTCTGTAGGAATGCTGCTTTCTTGTTTTCTACAGGAATCCCCTCCATTACTGCATACAACAAGAACGGGCTGAAGATTGACTTCACCTTTGAGAGGTCAAACACCAACCCCAGTGTCACTGTAATCACGATACAGGCCTCGAACAGCACAGAGCTGGATATGACAGATTTTGTTTTCCAAGCTGCAGTACCAAAGGTAGAGCAACTGAGGGGAACTACAGTGAGAGGTTGAGGGCCAGCTGCAAACACTCTGAGTGGTGCTTTCATGTAGACAGAAATGTGCAAGGTAAACAAGGCTGAGAACTGTTAAAAGGATCTCTTAGTGCTCTGTCAGGCCATCTCTTTGTAGTCTGAAAGTAAATGTTGTAAATGCAATGGAACACAGATTCCTCTCAGATTGGACTACTACTGCTGGGACAAAATCATCATTTCTAGGGAAGTTGCTAAGCCACACACACAAAAAAGTAATTTTGAGACACTAATCGTTCCTTTTAATCTTTTATTTTCTGAGAAATAGACCATGTTCTTTGCAGCCATGAAGACATGAAAGAAAAAGTCTTTTCAAGCTATTAGCTGCTTATAGAAATTTAAGTGGGTCACCATATGGTGATTACGTAGTAGCAGTTCTCATTTTAAAGAAGTGAATTCTCCCCTTGCACTCAACTGCAGCCCAAAATACAGGAGGCAGATACTGCCTGGTTTGTAGCAGAGCAGACTGTTGAAGCAGGATGTGACTGGAATGCTCTGCAGATTTGGGAGAGTACATTCAAGTAGTACACAAGTACATTCACTTCTAGGAATTAGTATTCCTCTAGCTTGGACTCAGGCTGGTTTCACCCCTCCTGAAGTTACAGGTGTGCTCAATGTTCCTCTGTGTGCAGCACTGGAAACAAAGCATCCCAGTAAGGCCTCACCCCCCAGTATCTGTGCTGCCTGGATCTTACTTGCACACAAAGCAGCTGGGCCAGCAAATCTGCTGTTCTTGGGGAACAGGAAGGAGGGAATTATTATTCAGGGTCAGGAATGGAACTTTTAATTTTCCTTGGTTTCTCCCAGTACAAACAAGTCACTTTATGTTCTTACTTGATTAAGCATAAACTTGTTTTCTCTTTGCCTTTCTTCAGACATTCCAGCTGCAGCTCCTGTCTCCTAGCAGCAGTGTCATCCCTGCATTTAACTCTGGGACCATCACACAGGTCATTAAAGTCCTGAATCCACAAAAGGTGAGCAATTTCAAGAAGAATTATTATAGATACCGTCTCGAAACTGTTCATTTAGTAGCACATCTGTGATAAGAGGAAGGGAGTGATGGTAGTTAATGATGTACTTTTCATTAAAGTCATTTTGGTTAGGGTTAGGAAAAGGTTATGAAAATATGATGGGTTCTGGACACTTACAAGGTTTGGCCTTCTGTTTGGTTTGAAACTGAAGGCAAGTTTTCCAAAAGCAAATAAACCAAAAACTGACACTGATGATGCTGATTCACTAGTCATAAAGCATAAATTATTTATCCTGAGCCTGGTTGGAGTGGTCCTTGTCCTGCTTTCCTCCCTCTGCTGCCTCATTTGCATATTTGCCTGTGGCTATGGAGAAATGAGAACACGAGACAGAAACAGCCAACTTTTTGCTTTTCATTTTAGGGTTTCTTGAGAGTGAGTAGAATAGGGAACTTTTGCACAGAGACACGTGTAGAAGCTGTGCTGTAGCTTTTCTAAGAGCTTGTATCTGATCTGAGAACTGCAGTTACCAGACTGAGCGTTTATCTGCAGTGTCATAGCTCACCCTGCCCATCCTCCTAGCAAGCTCCTGCAGTCAGGAGAGGTCTGTGTGGAGGATTCATGGGGTAAGGGAGGGGAAATGGATATTGTGGCATTCGCTGACCTTTAACAAAGACCTGAATTTGTTTTTGTTTGTTTCCCCCTTTTCTCTTGTAGCAACAACTACGTATGAGGATCAAGTTGACATATAATCACAAGGGCTCAGCAATGCAGGATCTAGCAGAAGTCAACAACTTCCCCCCTCAGTCTTGGCAGTGAGGCTCTGGCACCATTCTTACTCTCATCCCACCCAATCAAAAGAACTCTGGGAAGAAGGTTGTGATCCTTGGCAATCCCCCAAACTGCACCATGGGCATGGGGAACAGATGAAACCTGCTGATGAGGAGGAATTTTCCTGAAGTGATTGCTGACTTTGAAGCATATCTGTTAAAGACTAATCTCTCCTCCGCCGATGAGGCTGGTGGCTTGTGGAGGCTACTGTGCACTCCCTCACACATGCATTCACAGCCAGAAGCAACATTCCCTTCTCCCCTTCCCCTGCCCTCCCCTGGCCCCCCCAAAAAAGAAACACAGCCTGGCTGGAAGAGAAGTCTGGAATTTCTAGCAGGGAAACTTTCTTCTCTCTGCAGCAAGTGAGCAGTTGCCCCTTCTTTCTGCTGTCTTTTTTCCCTGGGGCGGGCAAGGTGTGTTGTCATTCATGTCTCACTGGATTCCTTCAGGCATTTCCATCTGGGACTGAGGTGGGGACTTGGGGACTGTCAGGCTGCCTTGCCTCTTTCTTCTTGTATCCCCTACGTCTGAAGGGGCTTGGAGGCTTCTTATGACCCATTCAGTGCATTATTCTGTACACCCACCTCCTAGTTATGTGATGCATACCAAGAGTGAGCGAGGCCTTGGGAGTTCATCTGCAAACCTGTGGCAGTGCAGGAAAAGAGGTGCTGGTGAGAGCTGGTAAAATTGCTTGGTGCTGTACTTGGAAATGAAGACCTTACACTTGAATTTTCATTCTCTCTATCACTAGCTACAGCCATGCAGATTCAGAGTCTTCTGTAGCTTCCCCAGCAAGTGTAGTGAGAGATGAGATGTGTAGGGATCCAAGGAGCAGCTGGTTTTCTACCACAGACAGTTTCAAAGTCTTTCAACCTGTTAGTTGTGGTTTGAGTAGAAAAGACACATGCAATTTTGTAGACCAGTCTTTGGGCAAGGGCTCTGCTCCTGCTGGGAGACTCATCAGAGACTATGCTGCAAAGTTACTCTTCCTGGTTATTCCAGACCTTCTTCCCAATTTAATTTCCAGAGCCTGTTGTAGAACCCCTGGGTTCCATTTGAGTTACTTCTGACTGGGATATTTGTGTTGTATCTGTAATATTGGCACTGAAATAAAGACCATGCGGTTTAAAGAAACCTTTTCCCAATCTGTTACTTGATTGATCTTTGTAGTTTGCTCTTTGCTCCCCTTTCAGAATAATGTGCCAGTTCAGGTTCAGACTGTGAGTGACTTTACTGTGTTTGCAATGGAAACCAGTTGTTGGAATATTTGGATCCAAAGCTGTGAGGTCCAGTACAAGCTCAAGAAAGGCGTGTTCAGGATGTAACTGCCCAACTGCTGGGGGGTTCTATGTGTAGGACACAAAGCACAGTGTGACGAGCTGTTCAGACAGGGAGGAAGAGGGGAGTGTGTATCTCAGATCTTCATTGTGAGTGTGCTGCTACGCTGAACGGAGGGCCCATCTGCATCAGTTCTGTCCCAGGGCTTTGCAGACAGTGATCACTGAGTGCTCTCAGGACAAGCTTAGGCACAGCTTTTTGTGTCAGCAAAAGTGCTGATACTGGGTTCCAGTCCTTGCCAAAAGTATTGCAGGAGTGAGGCACAGTGTACTTAGGAAAAATTGAAGGCCTGTTCTGCCCTTGAGTTGGGAACAGGAGGCCACTAAAAGTTGTTCTGCCTGCTTTGGTTTTAGGTAATCTAAGGTGAGACTGACTGTCACTGGTGAAAGTGCCAGTTGTGTGTAGTGGAGAAAGTTTTTCTTCTCTTGGAGGGGATTTTTGCTACTTTACTGATTCCACAGTTTTGGGACCTTGAATTGGCAAAGAGCTTTATTCTACTCTAACAGGCATCAGCATGGGGTTATAAAATCTAGAACAATATATCATTTCCTTAAAAGTAACTTTGGGTTATGGTAGGTCACACCTTGGCTGTGAGTGGTGAGAAGAGATCCTGTGCTTTTAGCTAGAAGCATCATGAAACAGTCAGTCTTGCTGACTGAATCAAGGTCCATTTCTGGTGCTGAGCATTTAGCTGCTTTGCTTTCACTGCAGCTGTGGCTGTTCATCCCCCCTCTAGCTCAGACTCAGTGCTGAAGATTGAGCGTGTTACATCCATCCTTCAGTGAGCTCTGAGGCCACCCCAGACAGAAAGCTAATGAAGTCTTTGCCTTGGTTCCTGAGCTCCTTGTAAGCTCTCCCAGTCTCTTCAGAGTTGTACATGGTCACTCATACTGAAAGCCAGCACACCTCACGCTCCCTTTGGTGTTGCTGGGACAGAGCACTGGTGCAGGAGATGAGATGGGGAGAAGAAGGAAATGGTCTGACCAGTCTGATGCAGACGAGTTGGGAACAGTGTGTTGTGTCCCTCTTGTAGTGCTTGTTTTCTATCCCCTAGACAGAACACCCCTGGGTTTTGCAATTGGTGTCTGGTAAGCTTGTAGGATGAATTCCTTCTATGTTCTTGGCTCCTTCAGCCACCCTTGCACCATGTCTGTATTTGGGGAAATGATCACATGGAGGCTGGAGGATGTGTACCTGAAATGCATTTTGCAGGAAGCCATCCCTTGGCTATGGAGAACTCTTGCAGCCACTGAATGTTCAGTTGTCCTTGGAGCTCTCTCCCCTCTTCACCAAGGGATAAGTGGTGACATTTTTCCAGAAAGAAGGCCAGGCTTCCCACCTTCCTGTACCTGCAATCCTAAGTAATGCTGCTTGCTCCTTGGCCCCCTGTGCACCTTGGGCTCTGCGATGCTGCTGGGCCCTCCCTCTGGAGGGTGCTCACACATCTGAGGCATTCCCAGCACAGACTCAGTCCTTTGCCCGCGAGATGAAGGCAGCAATTCTTACAGGCCTGGTCAACGTTTTCCTTGCTTCATTGTAAGGGGGATGTAAGGGCAGCAAGATACAGACTGTCACTAATCTTGCTAACATGGCATGGGAGACTGCAGAGCTGGGAGATCCTGAATGTCTGTTTTTTCAAGTGAATGTATATCAAGTCAAACAATGACATCAACAATAATAATTGGTGATAATAATGGGCCTGAAGGGGGAAGAGACATGGGAAGGTCCTAAAGTCGACTTTGTTTAGGTTTTTATGGACAAAATATGGCCTTGAACAACCTATTGAAGCAATAGCAGCGAGGGGACTGCCACCTTTACAGTTCCTTGGATCTATAACTCAGAAGATGCTGAAGCAGCTGGGAAAGGTGCCAGTTCCTTCCCTGAGGCTGGTCCCAGCTGTGAGCTGCAGCAGCGACGACACTGGTGCACTTTTATGTGTTCATTTTCTACTTGGAGGCTGTGAGGGAAGGAGCTGCTGGACTGCTTCCCTCTGGACTTTCTCACTCTGTTCCTGTATATTCCTCCTCCTTTCCTGATGATGTAATTTAACATGGAGTGAGTCCCATCCCACCTCTTTGACAGTATAGAGAAAAAATAAGCAAGCAAACCCATGAAAATACAACCCCCCCAGGAAACTCAACCAAATTTAAAGTGAAAACATTTGAGCAAGGGGCCTGGTGGCACTCGTGATTCTGGAGACCTGTTTCTGAGATGTGAAAAACTTAAATGCTGAGTCATAGGTGAGTGAGGAGCTTAAGGGATGTAAACATTTACATGGGATGCATTAGACTTCTGCTGTGTGTATTGTCTTTTGGTTGAAACAAATTAAGTGATTAATAAAATGAATCAATATTCAATGATTTAAAACTGTGCCTTGTTGCTTTATGCAAGTACAATGGAGTAGCTGTTTTGATTCTTGATGTTTGGCTATAGCAAGTTCAGATGATGCAGAAGGATAAGGGCACAATTTGAAAAACTTTACAGGCAATTTTGGAGAGCAGTATGAGTGGACAATTACAAAATGCTTGGGCAAAATGCTGTGGAATACCACGGCAGAAAGGGTTGGTCACCAGCAGCAAGGCTTGTCCAGGTGCCAGAAAAGCGTGCTGGGCTCTGAACATGGGCAATGTTTTTCCCTGGGCCTTGGTTAAAAGGTCCCTTTCACACTCGCTGTGCCTCGTGTCTGTCAAAGCACGCCGGGTGCTGCGGGGAGGCTCTTGCGACGTCTTTTCCAGCCACAGTCACGTTTCATTCGATAACTTTCCCCGTCTTTTCTAACACGTCAGTCAGTTCCACTGTGGGGAAGGCGGGATGTTTTTGTTTTTAATGTTCATGAGCGGTAGCTGCCCTAAATAAGCAATTAATCAAATTCCTGCGGGGCTGGGGCNGCTGACGCGGGCGGGTGTGGGCTGCCTTGCAGAGGAACGCGAAGCGCAGCGGGAGCCGCAGCTGCCGCAGCCGGGTCGGGTCCCGGGAGCGGGCCTGGCTGAGGGGGGACGGCGGGCGAGGCTGCCTCTATGTGCACGGGAGAGACTCGGCGGCGGCGGCCCCGCCGGACCTGCGCCTGGTCCTGTGCACCGTGGACACCCCGGCGTCCGACATCTGCGATGGAGAGAAGAGGAAAAACCTCTTCTTGCAGCTGCACGGAGACCTGGTCAGGTGAGGGCGGAGAAGGGTTTTGTGAGCGTTTGCTCCGCTCAGCGGGTGCCTGTTGGGCGGGGCAGGTAGGGAACAGGCAGAGGTGTCAGTCGGGTGTAGCCTCGGGTCATGCAGTTCGGCAGAATAAAGGAGTGTCACGCCTCTCACACATCTGTTACTTAGGTGTTTTAACCGGGAGGATTTGGCTGGTACTTCCAGCCTTGTTTTCTAGGTAGAGGCTCCTGTTTGTGTATTCCTTTGTTATGTTCTGTGTTACGCACAAACAAATAGTAAAGATTGAGTGTTTGTTGGGGTTTTTCCCCTGGGAAGTCTAGATGCAGACTACTCCAAGCATTATTCTTCTGAGTGACACTCAGCATTTATTATTCCTGAGCCATGGGTCACCTGCTTTAGTAGCACAAGAATGGGAATCTTGGGGTAGCCAAGGGAAACTTGGGCAAGACATTTGGAGATCAAGTCAAATATTCTTCTTGGATTCTGTGCTGAAGGGTATAAAATGGATCAGGTGTACTGTGTTGGGAGTCAGCATTGTTCAGTGCAATCTATTATTTATTCCAGTTTCTGGTAGCTTACCTGTTATAGGAGACAGATACACAGGTTTGTCGTTTCCAAGATTGCCTCAGAAAGCTCTTCTGAAAGTTTGGTGTGTTGTTCACTGCTCTCTGTTTCTATAGGAAAAAATAAGTGATAACATAAACCTGAGCCACACAATTGTAGGAGGGCTTGGCTTGGAGCTTGTAAATTTTGACAGATGGGCTGAGAGCCTGAAATTTCAGCAAGGAAAAATTGGTGGCATTTCACTCTTCTGAACCATCCTCTTGTCCCGTGTCCATCTCATAATAAAGGGAAAGAAACAGCATTTAATAAATCATCTTTTATTGCTGGTTGTACCAGAACTCCATCTTAGCTAATGTTACCTTATTAGAGACTAGAAACTCCAGGAGACACATTCTGAGGTGAGAAGAAGGGAGTTATTTCATGTACAGCCTTCAGGATAGTAGGTAGATGTATTTCTGAGTAAAACAAAAGCAGGCAGCAGAGTTGCCCTAAGCAGGATTAATAAGCACTGAGCAGTCAGAGTTGTTTTTCTGGGTCAGCTGCATATCACTACATTGCCTTTTGAGGCTAGAAACTATTATTTTGCACCTGTAGTCCTGGAAAGTGCAATATTTTTGGGTTTGTGTCATGTCGTGTGCTCCTTAAATCGTGGAATGGAAATGTTCACCATGGATTGTGTGCCTTATGCCTGTTGCTTTTCCTCTCTGTGTCTCTCTGCAGTGTCATTCACAAGTGCCACAGCTCTGAGGTGCTGCTTGCTAAGCAGGGAAAACAGCCCTGATGCCTGCCAGACTTTTTCAGAGGAGTAGAACACCCAGTGTGCTCCAACTCCTCACACTTTAACTGCACTGAGACTTGTTTAATCTTTTCTGTGTTCTCAAACTTCTTTCTTGTATGTTTGGACAGGAGGCTGGAGCCCACAGAAAAGCCCCTTCAGATTGTATACGACTACTTGGCTGGGCTGGGTTTTGATGATCCTCTCAGGATGCAGGAGGAGGCAGCAAATCCCGATCTCAGCTGCATGATTCGCTTCTACAGTGGTAAGAAACTCTGTGTGACACTGTCATTGTCCTTGTAGCTGGGACTCAGCCTGAGCCATCAGCCTGCTGCCTTTATAGAGGGCTGCACCAAGCACCCAAGTACCAGTAAGCATTTCTTAAACTAAAACATTCTCAGGATTGATAGAAAAATCTCACAGTTCTGTAGTTCTCTTAGTCCTGCCTGTGTCTTGAGAAAACACAAGTCCATAGGATTGCTCTACTTTGTCTTTAGGTTCCAGTATTGCAGCCAATGGCTTATATCTCCTGGTGGGATCAGCAATGTGTTGCAGTTCAGTCTGGATAGGCCTGGAGATTGTATTTACAAACAGTGTGTGGATATGGGCAAGGAAGGTGCTAGTCAAATACCTCCACAGCCTGTAACTAAAGGGTGAAAGTGCCAGCTGGTAAATTTGTAGTAATGTAAGCTGCCATCAGAAACCCAGGGCTTTGGATTGCAGAAGTGAGACTGTATCTTTGGTTTGAGCAGGACAGTGCACAAGGTGCCACAGAATGACAGTCACAGGCCTGCAGGCAGAAAGTGAATTCACTGAAGTTAAGAGGAAGTATAAAAGAAATAAGGAGGAGGAAAGCTGCTGCATGGCAACCATTCTAACATTTTTGGGAGGCATATGATGGTGCTGCTCAGCTATTCCTGCACTGACTGAGGAGTTGCTTATCCTCTGCGTGACACTTTTTTTTTCTAATGTGCAACTTGTCTACTTGTTTTTTACAACTGGTTTTGCACGTTCAATCTGTGTAGTTACTTGTCCTTACAGAGGAGAATGAAGGACACATGAAAAATAAATGCTAACGACTCCTTTTTCCTCAGAAAAGCCATGTCAGGTGGAACAGCTGGATCGCATCCTGCTGTCTGGAGTCTACAACGTGCGCAAAGGAAGGACCCAACTGCACAAGTGGGCAGAGCGCTCGGTCACCCTCTGTGGCACTTGTCTCATCGTGTCCTCAGTGAAGGACAGCCACGCAGGGAAGATGCACATCTTGCCTCTCATCGGAGGGAAGGTAAGGGGTTCTTCTGTTGCTCCCTGCGGCTTGGCAAGGAAGGAGGGGTTGTAATGATGGCAGTCATCCACAAGAGGCTATTGCAGGCTTTTGTAACAGATTACACGTTGCATGAGCATGCACAACCCTTTCTACGTGCTGTGCTTAAATAGTTGCCTGAGGACTGATAAAATGAAAAGACACTAGTTCTGCTTTCACGTTAGTAGACTGTGCTATGAACGGGCACTTCAGAAATTATTACTTGGACCTACTTCAGCAGAAAGGTGTTCAGCAGAATTTATGTCTGGGTTTTTCTCCAGTGACTTTAGAGCTGTGTTTGCAACAAAATGCTATATTGCTGGTGGTCGGTAGTACCTCACCTTAGACTTCAGGTTGGTTGTGGTTGCTGGAGCTCAATCAGACTGTTGTCAATTCTCCCTGTGCAGGTGGAAGAGCTGAAACGTCGTCAGTTCACCCTGGCGTTCACCTCGGCTGGAGCACAGGCTCAGACTTACCACGTGTCCTTTGACTCGATGGCCGAGTGCCAGCGCTGGCACCGCAGGGCGTCCACGGTGAGACCCCGGGACCGTGTGGATTGTCTAAGGCAGGCTGAGTCTGCAGGCAGTTGTAAAGCTGGGATGCTGGAAAAAGTACTCAGGACACTTCCCAGCTTTATTTCCTTTGTGCTCTGAAATGGAGAGATTTTTTTCTTCGAGCCTTTTCTTCTCTTCTGCCTGTGCACCAATGTGGAGCCGTAGTTCTGCTTTGTTTTAACCCCTGCTGCACTATGGGAGTAACTTAATCACAGATCACTAGAGCAAACCCCGTGGACTGACTGACTGTACAGCCATAGAAACCTACAAACTGTGCTTGTTACCACACTTGAACCTGCCTGAAGTGTGAGCTGGGCATTCATGGAATTGCCCTGATAGGTTTGAGTCACACAGAGATCATAGGTCAGCACTGCTTTATTTCACATTAGAGGGCACTTAGGTAGCGAGAGCTTAATGCTGAACCACAGAAGCAGAAGTACAGAAGCAGCAGCTGGACCAGGCAGAAGTTCTGTAAACCTCAGTGAACTGGAAAACCACCTGCTTCCTGTTGCTACTTGCACTTTTAGAAGGCACTCGGAAATCATCCTTTCTCCACAGAGTTTCCTCAGCCAAAGATCTGCTTTTCTCCATTAGGTTGGCTCTCTTACAGCCCAGGCTTCAGGCAGTGCCCAGTGCAGGTACAGAGCAGGGCGTTGTGTGAGTCCTGGTTGGCATCCAACTCTGCACCCGTGTCAGGGATGCAGCAAATGGCACAGGCTCACACTCCGTGGGCTCCACCTGAGGGGTTACAAGGGCTTCTTTCATGGTCTTGCAGATTGTTTGCTGGTTGCATTCCTTGGCTTTCTATTAGGCTTCCAGACAAAAACTGTTAGACAGCTGCAGCTCTTTCTCCTTCTTTTCAGATTGTGTCTATGCGACTCAGCATGGTTGATCTGTCCTGCTACAGCCTTGAGGAAATACCTGAGCACCTCTTCTACAGTCAGGATATCACCTACCTCAATCTGCGACACAATTTTATGAGATCAAGTGGAGCAGGGAGCCTCGACTCGCTTTGCAGGTCTGCAAAGAATTGTTTTTCTTCCACATTTGGAGTCCTTGACATGTGGATCCAGGGATGAATTATTGCCCGTTCTCCTGGGAGTGATAAAAAGATTGATCTCCAGGAAGCTCACTGAGGGAACTGGACAGCACAGGCAGGCAGAAGTTTCCAACAACATTTAGTATCCATGAGCTTCCTTCACCAGGTCCTGTGCTGATCCTGGTCTGAGATGAGCCTTCTGGGGTGACGTGCCATTATTTGGAAGAGATGGAACAGTAATATGTCTGGTTGCTAAACAGAGAACCCCTTGGGGTGTAAAATAAAACGCGAGGGAAAACATAATGCTGCTATTGTGAGTGTTTGTAGGAAGAAATTCAGATCTGAAAAAGCCTGTTCTGGCAAGTGCTTAATGAGCACTTGGAATTGGCAGAGGGCCTGTGAGACTCCAGCTCTGCTTTGTAAACTTGTGATGATCTGCTCTTAAGAGAGTAGCAGTGGTGTGATGGTGTGGTAAGCAAAGGAGTCTTACAAAAGTATTTTTAAATGAGTTCCCTAAACCGATAAAAGTCTAGAGAAATATTATTCTGTTGATACAAACCATGCTAAGTAGAATCCAAGGAGTTGCTCCATGGATTTTGAAAGCCAGGAGAGGAGGCCTGTAGTAATATTGTCCAATGGCTCTGTTTGGGAACACATTGTGCCTTAAGGAAAATATATCTGGAGAAACTTTGCATGACTGCTTTATTTTCTTTTTTTTTTTTTTTTTTCTGGGGGAGGGAGGTGTGAGGGAGTGTTTTGTTGGTCTGTAGGGACCTGTTACTGTGTTATTTCATTTTTCTTCCTACAGACTAATGAGATACCCAGGTATCCATGAGAGTGTGCAGGGAAAAAAATTGCTCACCTGTGGGGATTCTTTGCAGTTTCATTGAGTGCTGAGTCTAGTCTGGTTTTGTTTGAATTCCAGACTTGTTTAAATGTTTTCTAACTGCTGAACCGTAATACTCTGTTATTGGAAAAGCTGCTTAAAATAATTTAAGATTTTGCTTTCTACTTCTCTTTTCAAATACACTGTATGATGTTTAAGCCATAACAGAAGTTTATTTTCTAAAATGCGGTGTCCTTGGTTCACAGGGTCAGCAAAGGGGCTTGAAATTTCTTTTGACCTTGCATGTAGTCAACAAGAAATCTGGTTGTCAGAAACTCGACTCTTTTCCTGGCAGAGGCTATGTCTGATGAAGCTGAAATCCTCAAACAAACAAAAGCCATAAAAGAAGCCCTCACTTCACACAATCTTGAATAAACAGGTAGCATTAGGAAGCCCACATAAGGCTGCTCATTGCCTTTTGAAAAGGTTTTCTTTCCGAGGTTTTTAGGATGTTTCTCAGGTCACAGCCCCACTTGCAGTAGGGCCCATCTGTGCCTTGAGGTTTTCAGTTTCCAGCAGTGGATTTTTTTGCCAGGATCAGATCTCTTCCTCTCAGGAGCTCTTTAAACTCTAGGAGTGTAATTAGCTAGAACTATAATGATAGTTCAAAAATAATTAACTAAAGAGAAGCTGTTAAGCAAAGAGCATTAAATAGCCCTCCCTGTTTTGTTACATGTTCTAGCTTATTTTTTATGTAACACATTACCTTTCAGGTGTCTCCCTTTTCTGAAGGACACTCTCAGATCTGCTCTTTGTTGGTGTGTGTGTGTGTGTGTGCACATATTACAGATGTGCCTGTCCCTCACCACTGTTTCAGCCAGCTGTTACAGAGCTGTGCTGGCAGAACAGCTCAGGTTCTGTTACACTGGGAATATTTCAGGGCAGCAGCAGTTTGGACTGCTGAGCAGAACGTGGTCATCCCCAGGAGGATTGGTTGCTGTTTGCACACCTGCCTGCTGTCGTCTCATGTCCTGTGGGAGTGCAGAGCAGAACTTGAAGCCATAATGATTTCAGATCTTTATTCACTGTGAAACCTGGCTCATGTACAGCTTGAGTGACAGGTGGATTTGCCTTCCACTCCTGCATCCCTATGTGAGTTTATCAGGTCAAAGGAGGAACAGAAGGAGAACTAAAAAAGCTTTTGAATATTGTCCTTCCTATTGAGTCTGGAAGTCTGCTTGAGGAATCTCAGACCAAATTTCCCTTCAGCTTTTAGAACCTTTAACGCCCCTTTTGTGTTGTTTTGATGTTGTTGCAGAGGTACAAATTCCAAACATTGGTTATGGTGTTGTGTGTAGGGCTTTTCTTTTGGGGCAGCTTCTCCCCACACTCTGCTAATGAGAGAGAAATGCTGCTTGGTGCTGCAGCCATTGCAGAACTCCAGAGAAAGCAGTTTCATTAAGTGTTTACTCATTTCAAAACCTGAGAGCTGTGACCTCCCCTACATCCCTTAAAGTTGAGCCAGATAATGAGAATATTCAAGTCTCTAGGTTTGTCCTCATTGTTTCGTTCTTGCAATATTGTGGTGAAGTTCTGTGTGCAAGTTTCTGCTTTTTGTATCAGTGTTAAATCTTTGCATTATGCAATGTGTTCCCTTGAGAAAGGCTTTTACCAACACACCATCATTCTCTTTGGATTTCAGTTCTGATTATTTCAGTCTCCAGAATCTTAGTAGCAGTCACTAGGATGAAGCATGTCAAGTCAGGGTGGAAAGTTGTTACCTCTTTCTTCAGTAGAGCCATGGTATTTTATCACTTTCAGCATGACCACTGAGAAGAATGTCAGTGACTTAAACCCAAATTTGTGCAGGAACTCCTGTAACAAGTTAGCTGACTGTATCACCATATACAAAGTCTTAATAATTCTTTATGACTGGTTTTGTATTTGTTTGTTATTGCTCTGAGATGATGTAGGTTAGTGACTTGACTGTGTTCTTGTCCATAGGTTTTCTCAGTTGAAGAGTCTGAACCTGTCCAGTAATAGACTGGGAGAGTTTCCTGTATCCCTGTGTGAGATCTCTACTCTGACAGAGCTTAATATTTCCTGCAATGGACTTCGTTACCTGCCCAGTCAGATTGGCAAACTGTTAAAGTGAGTATGTTCTTTTCACTGGTGATCATAAGCATCCCTGGTGCCTCAGCCAGACACTGCTGACATGCAGGTGCTGCTTCTGAAGGTGTGAGTGTAGGGCAGCCTGTTCTGCATGTGAAAATACTGAAAATACTAAATGTGATGTTTGCTGCTTTCCCTTTTTCACTTCTGCAGTCTCCAGACCTTCTGGCTTGATGGCAATTTCCTCACAGCCTTACCAGAAGAGCTGGGAAACCTGCAGCAGCTCGTCTGCCTTGGGCTTTCCTTTAACAATTTCTGTGAACTGCCAGTGATTTGTGAGAAACTCATCGCCTTAGACAAACTATCCCTGGCAGGGAACTGGCTGGAGACCCTGGACCTGGCGGCGCTGAACCGGATGAGTCACATCAAAAGCGTAGACCTGAGGTAAGGGGGGAAGGCTCACAGTTGTCTATGAACCAGATTGCTGCTTCCCAGTTCCACAGAGCAGCTGTGTAACTTCTGTGGCAATAAACAAGGTGCAGTACTGATTCTTCAGCTTTTGAGGGGTTATGTTTCTGAAGGTGTGCAGGCTCTGCTTGGAAAAGCAAGGTTAACCCATCCCTGTGGTTTCCTCATGCTAAATGCTTTTACCCTGAGCTTTGGTAGTTCTTTGATCTCACCTTCCCTGTCTTGCCTTCCTGCCCTAAACATGAGATCCTTATTCTCCAGGCTGCCAACTGCAGAGATCTCATCAAGGGCCAAAGAGATTTTTGCTGTGGTAAGGTAGTGGAGTGTATGTTCTCTGCATTGGCTTCACGTGTCAGTGAAGAGTCTCTGTCTCTTGGGCTGGCTTCTGTTTTCTAGACTGATTTTTTCTTCAGAATCTCTTAGAAGTTGGGGAGTGAGTAGAATGGTTACACGTAGCAGTGTAGACAAAGAAAATGTTTTTGTTTGTATTGACTACCTGAAATTCACTATTGTTCCTCACACATTTCACTATGCTCACCTTTGGTATCAGCCTTCACCAGAACTCTTCATTTCCTCTTCTTCTCTGTTCTCACTGTTGTCTGGTGTTCAGTGTCTCATTTCTGACTTTTTCACTCCTCTCCTGTGAGTGTTTAGGCTGAACAACCTGAAGAGGGCAGCGGCTGACACGCTGGAGGGGAACAAATCTGTGACTTACCTGGATTTACGAGACAATCAGATGACAGAGCTGGATCTGAGCTCCTTGGGCAGCCTGGAGCAGCTGCACTGTGAGAGGAATAAGCTGAGAGATCTGACGCTGAGTGGCTTCTCCCTTCGGGCCCTCTATGCCAGCAGCAACTGTATGTCTCCTTCTCTTCTTCACCTGCCTTCTCCCTTTAAACCCTGGCAGCAAAGGAAAACAGCCTTTTGCCCTCTCCCATGCATAATAAAGTACTTGTGCTGATGTATTGTAGTGAGACCACATGTGATGGGTTCTGTGAGGTTAGTCCTCTGTGTGTGTGCACAGACTGTGTAATGGGGGGAAGGTGGTGGTGTTGAGTTACTGTCCAAGGAATTCATCTTCCGGTGCTTGGGAGCCCACAAAGAAAGGTATAGTCCTCCCTTCTTCAGGTGACAGATGGAGAAATGGGATAATGAGGTGCTGTAGTGGAGATAGATGAAGTGTGAACTCTGTGTTAGGGAGGATCAATAGAGACTTTGAGTCTCCATAAAGAAAGAGTGAGTCTCATTTGATAGCTAAGCTATTTCTCTGTGTTGTTTTCTCTGTGAAGCTCTGCAATCATACTTACTTGCTTTACTTCATCAGGTCTGGCAGCTGTCAATATTTATCCAGTTCCTGGTCAACTGACATGTCTAGAACTCTCTCAGTAAGTGACCATACACTGCAGAATTTAAATCAAGTATCTGGGTACCTTTGCTGTTTTCCTTCAAAATTTTCTGGAGGTTTTAAGCTTTTAAAAGGGTTGAGAGGAATTAAACACAACAGAAATGCAAATTCCAGCACTAAAGGAGGATTAAAGTGTCCCAGACCAGAAGCCCCTCTGAACCAGTATAACCTGTCCAGGTGACTGGCTGTTCTTCAGCTGCAGACCACTGAGCTTACGGGGATGAATGGTGGGGATCTATGGAGCAAACATTTAGAGTACCTGCTGGTGATTTCTGCTGTTGGTTTAATTACCTATGTCTGCCCTTAAAGCAGCATTGTGAGACCTGTAGGACAGGGTCCCTCCCAGGCTATGTAGCAGCTCAGTTTGCATTGCACAGCTCGGCCATGCCATAAAGTCCACATGACTAACTTGGATGTGGGAGCTCATTTTTTGTCTGTTGTTTTTGGTTTGGCTGCCACTAATGTCGTGCAGCTTTCAAACAGGGTCTGTTCCGTATGGAGTGCTGATGTCCACCTTTCCCCACTTGCTTTTCTCAGCAATCAGCTACAGTGTGTCCCAGACTGGGCCTGTGAAGCAAAGAAACTGGAAGTTCTGGATGTGAGCTACAACCTCCTTGTGGAGCTTCCACCAAGGTCAGCAAACCTCCATAAACTTTATCTATGCGGCATCAAAAATACTCCGTATATTGGAAGGAACCAACTTCTAGGTCAGACTCTTGAGCAACAGGGGCCAGGTAATTCCATCCTGTGCTTTTGGCTGCTACTGCAGCTGCTTGCATATGATGTAGAACACACTGCTATGATTTATTTGTGTTAACCATCGGGTCTGTGAGCACAGGTCAGAGATGAGACCCTCATATGTTTTGCATTGTCCCACAGGAATTTAATCTGTTACCTTTGACAGGGAGTTACCACAATGGGACAGGACAGCTGATCTCAAAGGCAGCTTTCACAGCACACAGCCAGCTCCTTTCTGTGCATTTCCCCCTCTGTACAGTCAGATTCAGTGGATTAACGACTACCTTTCCCACTCTGTGGGTCTCAAGTAGAGTAAACCAAGTTAAACAAAACCCTGTGTCTTTCCAGGATCCTCAGCAGCTTGAGTCTTCAGAAGTTGATGGTAGGGCACAATCGTCTGCAGAGCCTTCCACCTCTTCTAGAACACATTCCACTGGAGGTGCTGGACCTTCAGCACAACCTGTTGACAAAACTCCCAGAGACTCTCTTTCTCAAGGCTCTGAAGTGAGTGTCAGTAGCAAACATCTTTTGTCTGTGTTCTCCTTTGGAAGTGGCGCCTCTGTGACTGTCCTTGCAAAGCATCCTTTGTATAGGAGATAACAAGGTGTGCCCTTTATCAGGAAGCAATTCAAGTGCTGTTGGATAAGCTATCAAGCTAATTTGAAACAGTCAGTCCATGTTGCTGTTTAATTACAGGGAAACAGAGTCTTGCCTAGCCCAGTGGCCTGCTGAAGGATTAGCTTCAGTTGCAATGGTTTCTGAGATCCTGTTACTTCCTGTAAAGCTTTATCTTTAAAAATGTGTTATCGTAAATTCAGGTTCGAAGGAAAGAAACCAGACAGACTTTCAGATATCACAGCACAAAGTACATTAGGTCACTGGAAAACGAAAGACACCCTTTACAAATGAAAAGCCCTTCATAACTGTCTATTCAGACAGGAGTCAGAACTTTTTAGAGTCTGACTAAAGGTTTATGTGGTCTACTTCCTCCAGTATTACCCACAAACTCCTCAGTATTAAGTTGTTTACTGTGAAATGCTGTGTGCATCTGCAGCCCTATATAGCTGATAAGTCATTAGTGGACTTGTAAATCTTAATGTGAGGAGGGATGTTACAGTGTTGTCTGGCCTCCTGTCTTGTGCTGCTGTCCACACTGGCATTTGTGTAGCTCCTTTTCCTGCTGTTATTGGAGTGGTTTGGGTGATGTGAAGTCTGATTTTTACACTTACTGTGGTCAGCCTCAGGTACCTGAATGCATCTGCAAACAGCCTGGAGTCCTTGCCCCCTGCATGTGTAGGGGAGGAGAGTCTGAGCATGCTGCAGCTGCTGTACTTGACCAGTAACAACCTTACAGATCAGTGCATTCCTGTCTTGGTGGGGCACTCAAACCTACGGATCCTGCATCTGGCAAACAACAACCTGCAGACTTTCCCTGCAAGGTAAGTCAGAAAGGCTGCTGGGCAAGACAGGGTTCCCCAGGATTGTGTGGGAGCCAGATCTGTCCCCATGGCTTGATGACAAAAGCGTGACATTTCTATCCATAAAGTGAGAAGTGTGTTCAGGGCGATTGGCACAGGATACTGTTGTCTGTGGGGGTTCCTGTCCTCCTGTTTGGGGTGCCATCCAGAGGAATGCACCTGTGTGGGATGGAGTGGTATTTCTTCACACCTTCAGCAGTGATAGTCAGGGGGCCTGTCTGTGTACAAGTCTAGGCCAGGCTTGTGGACCCTGCACTCAGTATTTTTTTGTTCCTCTTTCAGCAAACTTAGTAAGCTGGAACACTTGGAAGAACTGAATCTGAGTGGCAACAAACTGAAAACAATTCCTACAACAGTTGCAAACTGCAAGCTACTTCATACACTGATTGCACACTCAAATGAAATTAGCATCTTTCCAGAGATCCTGCACTTACCCCGTATTCAGGTATTTGTGTGGAGGAGATAAAGAGATATCAGGGAAAAGTTTAGGTTAGAAAATGAAGAAATGAAGAGTAACTGCTGGGGGAGAAACTGGAGATCCCAGCAAGGCCACGTGCTGCACCTGGGTCAGAGTCAATCCGGGCTGGGGGATCAAGGGATCAAGAGCAGCCTTGGGGAGAACTTGGGAGTGCTGGTAGATGAGAAGCTGGACATGCCCCAGTGCTGGCACCCAGAAACCCTGCCCTGTGCCCTGGGCACATTGGAAACAATGAGTATCAGGGCTGTGTGATGTTTGTAAGGAGCACTGGAATAACTGGTGACATGACACAACAAAGTATTTTCTTTGTCATTACGCTGTTTGTTGCTCCTGCAGTTTGTGGACTTGAGCTGCAATGAGTTAACTGAAATCCTGATCCCTGAGGCACTGCCAGGGGCCTTGCAAGACCTGGACCTGAGTGGAAACACAAACCTGGTGCTGGAACACAAGACACTGGATATCTTCAGGTGAGCCATCAAGAAGTCAGCTCAGTAGTGACCTGCACAGGGGGAGGAGTAATGCTTCCCAGGAGAGGACAGGGGGTAGTAAAGTGTGTATCAAAGCACTGCATAGTTGTACTGTTCCCTACCTGAGACAGTTGGGGCCGCTCTGTAGGGAGGAAAAAGTCTGGGTTGAGAAGATCAGAGCAAGCAGTTTTTCAGGTGATGTGAGGTGCTCCCAGCTGTCTCTGGTGTAAGCTGCCAGACATCTCCAGAAGGTCAAGACCTCAAATTCTTCTCCTTGATGCAGTTCTTTCTACAAACTGCTGTGTAACACTCTAGCCTGGACAAATGCCTATGGCCACAAACTGTTCAGCCTCTGTTCATGACTTCTGTTCTCTCTATAGTCACATTGCCACACTGAAGATTGATGCTAAGCCTTCCCTCACGGCAGACTTGGCACTCACTTCTTCCTTCTGGAGTCACGGAGTAGCTGAGATGGCAGGCCAAAGAAATAAGTGAGTATTCTCTGCTGGGTGCTGACCCTTTGTTTCCTCAGAGTGCTAGACACCCACACAGACCTGTTTTCCCAAGAGCTTATCTGTCCTTTTGTCTTTCTGGATCAATGTCTCCACATTGTCTTTTCCCCCAGTTTTCACACTTATTCTGGGATGCTTTTTCTCTTGCTGGCTGTGCTTGTTGCCCTCTCCTGCATGTGGCTAAGGAAGCTCCAATAATAAAATGCAGCTGTACATCTCCCAGGGCAGTGACTGTGGGGACAGTGGCTTCACTGCCCTGTGAGAATGGCACAGCAAGGGGCGTGATGGTGATGGTGATGGTTTTGGAGACCATATAATCTTTTGAGACGTATTAACTTTGCTTGTTTGCTTTTCTAACAGGCTGTGTCTGTCGTCCCTGGCACTGGGGAGCTTTGCAGAGGGAGTGGAGGCTGTGTATGGCATGTTTGATGGTGATAAGAATGAAGAACTGCCACGCTTGCTGCAGTGTACCATGGCTGATGTTCTCCTGGAGGAGGTACAGCAGTCAGACACCACGTTCATGTCCAACACCTTCTTGGTCTCCCACAGGTAGGTCAGTGAGCCAGGTGGTATCAGTGTGTTGGGTGAGAATGCCTGTCACTGAACTTTGGAGCCTCCCACCCCTTCTCCTCCACAGGAAGCTGGGCATGGCTGGGCAGAAGCTGGGCTCCTCTGCTGTCCTGTGCTACATTCGACATGAGGTGGCTGATCCAGCCAGCAGCTTCTCTCTGGCCGTGGCCAATGTGGGGACATGCCAAGCCATTCTGTGCCGAAGTGGAAAGCCACTGCCTCTCTCCAAGGTCTTCAGCCTTGAGCAATGTTCAGAAGAAGCCAGGAGAATCAAGGAGCAGAAAGCCATTATAACAGAGGTTGGTTTGGACCCTTTTCACTTCAGCTTCCACCCTCCCATAAAAGCTGGGTACAAACACATGATCTCTGCTGCCTGCACAGCACTGCAGGGGAGTGGGTAACAGGGTGTCTGAGCAGCTGTTCAATGGCATGTCCCTGAAACACCTATTACAGCCTGAGAACTGCAGGTACAGGATGACTCGTTTTATGCAAAACTATGACAATTATTTCTAAAGAACTCTGTAAAGCTTAACTTTCTAAAACTTTGGAAAAACAGTGAAGTTCCAAAGACCTAGAAAAGTCATTGTTAGTAAAGATTTTGAGAAACCACCGCCAGTCACTTTAGTTTTATAATCAGTAAGTCTTTCAAAAAGTATCAAGTGATTAGATACGTGTTTCTCGTGGGGATAATCTGTCACTGTGTTGTACCTCTGCAAGGTGCTGTAACGCTGCACCAGAGCACTCTGACTGAAATAATGGTGGGGCAATGTAGCACATTAAATGCTTTAGAAACAGGCTCATTAATGGATTGTGAAAAACAAAAGTGAAACCATTGCCTAAGGAGACTGCCCTGCATGTGTCCTCTGCTGGATTTTAATACTTGGCAGCAGCAACATTAACACCCAGAGGATACAGAAATTAAGAGCACTAAAATTAAATGCAAAGCACTGAGGAGGCTGTGTACTCTGTATTTGCTGACTTGGAAAAGGAACTGAGGACTGTGGCACTTTTCTATCCATGAGACACCACCAGGCTGGCCAGGGGATCATGGATAAACCTGGATAATACATCCAGGTTACAGAAACACTGTGAGATACGTGTTGTATTCTTCCTCAAGTTGTACTGTCCGCACTTGAGAGTGCAGGTACATGTTAATAAAGAGGGAAATAATTCAGATAATAGACAGAAGTCATTTAATGTCTGGATAATCTGCCTTGCACTGGGAAAGTCAAAAGTTGGTATCTCACTTATACTGAAAAAATAAGTTTCATAAAAGGCTGGTGGGCGAGGCTCACCCTCTGATCAGAGTGCACATTTCAGAGGAGTCTGCTACAATTCTTCAGAGTGCCTCAAAAAGTCCTGTGGGGTAAAAGTGTGTTATTGCCAGGATGGGTGATGGGCTGATCAGTACAGTGAATGTCTGTGCTGAAGTATCTGCACCTACATCCTGTTCTCCTATACTGGAGCTGTGTAACTGGCATTTCCCAAGGCTCCAAACCAGCATTTGGTCAGGGGAGGGGTTGCTCTCCAGGTGATCTAACGGTACCTCCAATGCTGTGCCTTGTTCCTCTTGTCTGCAGGACAATAAGGTCAATGGTGTGACCTGCTGTACTCGCATGCTGGGCTGCACCTACCTGCATCCTTGGATCCTGCCCAAACCGCACGTCGTTTTGGTTCCACTGACTATACAAGATGAGCTGCTGCTTCTAGGGAACAAAGCTCTCTGGGAACACCTCTCTTATGCAGAGGCCATCTCAGCCGTACGGCACCTGCACGACCCGCTCGCTGCTGCAAAGAAACTCTGCACTTTAGCCCAAAGCTATGGCTGCCAAGACAATGTGGGTGCAATGGTGGTGTGTCTGAACATCAGTGAGGACAACTGCACCTGTGAGATGCATGGCCTCACTCTGACAGGTCCTGGGGGGTTTAGTTCTGTGACCACGAAGCCAGCTACACCTTCCTCTAGCAGTGGAATTGCTTCAGAGTTCAGCAGTGAGCTATCTGCATCTGAGGTGAGCAGTGAGGTGGGCTCTACTGCTTCAGATGAACACAGTGCTCTTGGTCTTGATGGCACCTTGCTACCAAGACAAGAGCGACGTTGCAGCCTGCATCCTGTGCCACCCTCCAGCATCTTTCAACGCCAACCTTCTAGTGCCACCTTCTCCAGTAACCAGTCTGAGAACGGTCTGGATAGTGATGATGAGCAGCCTGTGGAAGGTGTAATGACAAATGGCAGTAAAGTGGAGGTAGAGGTGGACATCCACTGCTGTAAAGGAAAGGGCCTGGAGTTGGAATGTCCTGCTGCAGAGTACAGCTGCCCTGCTCCAGGCCCAGAGGATGACTCTGGGCTTGTCCTCATCATTCGGAGGCAGAACAGTGTAAACAGCAACACTGTGCAGAGAGGGGTCAAGGAAAAGTGTGAACTGCAAAAATCCCTTTCCACGTGCTGTCTTTATGGAAAGAAGCTTTCCAATGGCTCCATAGTGCCCTTGGAGGAGAGCCTCAACCTCATTGAAGTAGCCACAGAGGCGCCCAAGAAGAAGTCAGGCTATTTTGCTGCTCCGTCGCAGATGGAGCCAGAAGATCAATTTGTGGTGCCACCTGATCTGGAAGAGGAAGTGAAGGAACAAATAAAGCAGCACCAGGAGAGTGGAGCAGATCAGGAGCTGAAAGAAGAGCATACAGCACCCCTGCCAGAGGAGTTTGATACAGCTTTGTAACCTATGAGTACCACTGCCACGTTGTCTGTCCCAGTAATCTCTGTTTCATAAGGGCTGTCTTGCCCTGCAAGGGGAGCTGGGATCTGCAAAGAGTGTAGGCACCTGCTGCTTCCTTAATAGAGTCGAGGAAGAATCAGGAGTGCCAAGGTCTGGGCTGTTCATTTTCTCTGTAGAGTCTCAGTTGTTCTATGAGTGCTCAGACCAGCAGCAGAGCTCTGTGTTAGGGACTGTCTGTAACTCCTTGAACCCTAAAGTTCTGCCAGCTCTGCAGGAAAGGAGTTGGTGTGCTTGTGTGTGGGGTGAGGAGGCTGCTGAGAGGGGAATGTTCAGTGTTAAGAGTCCTGTGAATATTTCTGATACAGTGTCCCACCCTCTGCCCCAGCACCTGACATTGTTACTCCTTGAAAGAATATAGCCAGTTGCAATGAAGCTGACCTAAGAATGCTTTCCTACATCAATTGCAAGCACTTTTATTGCACTTAAACTGTTCTGCTCCCCTTCAGTCCAGCACTTTATTATTTAGGGTTAGGGGAGAAGCCTAACCTCCACAGCAGGTATGCTGGGGGCTTTCCCAATGGGTGTCCTTAGGGCAGTGGAGGACTCAGGGTGCCAGTGTTCTGGTGAGCACTGTTCTGGTGCAGGGAGAGCGAGGGTTACCATGGGATCATGCTGTTCATGATGAGAAAATACACAGCTGAGTGATAAGCAGGTGCCAAATGATGCATTTTTATATGGAGCATAGGGAAGATCACCTGTGGACTGGTTAAGGTAATGTGTAGGGCTAATGCTTCTCACTGCAGAGCACAGACCTGGCTCAGCAGCAGCCTGACCACCTCCATCCTGGATGCTTCAGAGTAGAGGCTTCCTGTGTCCAGAAGACATTGGATAAGCACAGGAGCCTGTGCTTATCTCAGAGCCTGGCCAGGGGAGCCAAGCTGGAAACTGCTGTGCTGCTCCAGGGCTGGCCAGCAGTGTGTGCTCTGTCCACCAACACAAACATCTGCACCTACAGCACCATAGCTACAGCATCTCTGCTTGCCCCTGAGAACAGGAGTCATAGTCCAGATTCACAACAACCAGCATTTTGTGGTACATGCCCAATTTGGCCACAAACAAGGTGAAAGCATACTTGTTCCTGCTTAGCTTTCAGTACAAGAGCTAAAACAGAACTTTTTGTCTTAGTAACATCTTTATCAGTGCTGAAAGAGATGTTTGAACGAGTCCCTTACGGTGAAAAGGTCGGTCTGCCCTCACGTGCGTTGTGTTTGCAGAGGATTTTTGGTGTAGGGTGTCAGTTGGCTGCCTGTCATCACCTCAGTGAGGGTTGTGGAGACCACTGCTCCTCTAACGTGCAGATCTGTCTTCCTTGCTGACAGAGCTGGATAGCAACTGCCCCAGTCATGTCAGTGGTGCAATAATACTGACTGTAATGTGGGCTAGTGCCTTCTTTGTTAAATATATTTATGAAGAAAACTTCAGAGTCTCCTCTGAAGAGACCTGAGGGGCTCAGGTTGTCTATTTTTGGATCAAATTTGGGCCTTGCTCAGAAGGAAATACTGTGCAGACTACTTGTGGGGTTCTGTCAATGTCAATAGAGATATTTTGACAAAATCTAATGGAGTTTTACTGAGAATTTCGAAGCACCTTGAATTTCTTCTCACTGGGAAAAAATGTATTTTACCATACATGAGGAGCAACATTTAAGGATATACTTTGTGCTAATTGCAATGTAATCATGAAACAACCCAACTTTTTCCAAAATTTAAACTCACACTGTGTTTGGTTGTTTAAATGTCTGTTTCATTTGGAACTGGAGAGCGAAACTAATTCTTAGAATCGCAGAAAAAACAGCATTTGAATCCCTTAGGCAGAGAAACAACAGCAGAAAAGATTCAAATGCTAAACTCCAAATTTCTTTCATGTTCTCATCATATAAATGTGCAGAAAAAGCTCATCCCAATGCATTTGACTGCACCTTTGATTCCGTCACTGGTGGTAGTTTTACCAAGTATCTGTGCCTAGCCCAACACTTTGATATTTGAAAGAGCTGCTGAGCAGCCTCTGTCCAGGATGGGACTGGTACAGAAACCTTTCTGTGTAAGGCTGTGACAAACCCTGTGCTCTGAGAGTGGCAGATGTTAATGCAACTGAGGTTTCTACTTCTTGCACTGATGTGGAAAGCCCAGTGTATTTTTTCCTTTTGGAACTCTCCATTGTGTGTTGTTGCCACAAGGAGTAGCTCAGTGCTGAAGGACTAAGGAAAGCAGCTCTGCAGTAGAGCATGCAGATCTCTGAACTGCCCCTCTTCACAGCAGTGGCAGAATGGAACACCAGGAGTTTCCTTAGACTTCTTCTCCAGTGTTGTTTCTGGTTTTGAAGTAGAAAGAGAGTTTAGTACGGCCAGCTCCTAATTTCTGTGGGTGTGAATTGTCATGGAAGACATAGCTTGTTATCTCCTTTACACTCTAGCTACTGAAGTCTGCAGATTTCTCTGCGTAAACTGGTGTTATGAACTGTTTGTCTCACTCTGGACAGCACAGCCTGGGTGGTTTTTATCTGTTCTAAATAATCTTCCTCCTTTTGGCTAAGACAGGTATTGGTGTCCTCAAGCAGCTTCTGCATATCTTCTGTGTGCTTCTTCTGAAGATTGAGCTTTTCCTTTTCTACTTCAGCCATGGCATTGTGAAGCTTTTTCTCCACTCATCCAAACTCTTTTTCATGCATTAAAAACAGTGCCTGTTTATCACAAAAAGTGCTACTTTTTCCTAGTCCAGTTTTGTGTGTCAGCAAAGACACTGTTATCATTTTTCCATACAAATGTCTTGGATTTTTTAACACAAGATTCCAAATGTTGAGACATGCTTTGAAGTTACTGTTATCCAAAGAAATGTTGTGGTTTTTTCCCTTAACATTAGCCAGACAGTGGTGTGGCTGGGTTATCTTCATCTGTCTGATGAGGACAACTCACAGAACAGAGTGCTTCCCTCCACCTTTTGTTTTCATGCCTCCCTCTGCCTTCCCAACCTTACTTATTAACACTACCTTAGATTTCAGGCTCCAGAGGAGCACTGCTGTAAGTGGAACAGGTATGAATGGGGAAAGTCCAGTGAAGGACTCACAGCAGGGGATAGAAAGTGTTTTCCCAGTTCTTTTCTTGTTCTCCAATCCCTTCCCTGATTTTTGTGCGTGGGTCTTGCAGAGATACATCATCTTCACATACGGGAACATTCCACTCTGAATTCACACCGAATTCCACTCTGAATTGCTATTAGAGAATGGCTCTTAGCTTGCGCTCATCAGGCTGTTGTCGCTGCTGAGCAGTGTGAGCCCAGCCACTCTCACATGAGCACAGCCAGGTGAGGTTGGGGAGATCACTGGTTGATCTCTTCAGTAATTCCAGCTCTCACCAAGAAAGGTACTCTGAAGGTACCGACCTGTCTGCCCTGTCCTGTCCAGGAAGGCTTCTGCAAAAGGAACCTGCAAAGGTTCTATTCAGTGACGGGTGGTTTGGGCTCGGGTGTTAAGGGTAAGGGATCTCCTCCAAGTTGCCCCCAGCACCAGGAACAGGCCCAGTGGAGGCAGAGACTGCTCACACCCCACCAGAATCCTCAGTTAGATGGGAGGATAAAATCCTCTTCCAAAAAGTAGCAAGTATTTCCCTCCCTCAAGGGCAGGCTGCTGTGAAGTCTGAAATCCTTCCCCTAGTCCACAGGACCTTCACCACACCTCAGGCCTTGGACCTGCGAAGCTTCAGCGCTCCTGGATGGTGATGGCGTTGGTGTCCCTTGCCAAAGGCCTTCTTCAGGCAGCAGGATGCCCTCTTTGGTTCTGTGCAATTCTTGTCTGATATTCTGTTGCTGTCTGAAGACTCAACTGTATTTTTACTCTTGTTTTTTCACATTTTAAAATTTTACCTTTTTTAAAACTTGACTCATATGACCCAGTGCATGTTAAAGAAATATTGCAGTGCACCAATTGTTTGATTTTTTTTTCATGGATTTTTTTGTTTTTTAAAAGGATAATATTTTCTGTATGCCACTCTAGCATGCACCTATAATAATCCCTGTTCTTATCACTTGTGGGAGTAGGTTGTCCAGTGAATGCACCTTCAGCGCTGTGGCCTATGTTTGTATTTCTCTGGAGAGGTAAATAATGTCAGATTGCTGGAAAACACTAGTCCATTGATTCTTTATTCAGATGTGTAGAGCAGTTCAGGAAGGAAGAATATTTTTGAGTCAGATTTTCAGCTGATTTAGCAATAAAGATTTTTACTTTCATCCAGCAGTTTACTCTGACTCTTTACTGTGTTGGAGGGAATTTGTGCCATATCCCAGTCAAAGGTAGTTGTGTCCAGCAGCAGCTGTGCTGCAGGTTCTCCTGCACTGAGCTCTGTGTGCTACTTATCAGCTTTCCATGCAAAAGCTACTTGTGGAGCTCTGTGAGGGTGGAATTCATGTACCAATTATTAAGGCAGCTTTCTGTTGCCTGCTCAAGGACTCCTGCCCTGTGAACTTGTTCTGAATAGCACTGTACAGCTCTAGAAGCAGCTGCAGTAAGGGGAAATACAGAAATGTTAACAGGAATAGAACCACAGCAGGCTGTCCACAGAAATCCCCGAGCTGAGACACTTGATGCATACTAAAAGGCAGAAAAGATCAACCCCAGAGTGCCTGGCATGTGCCTGTTTGCATCTGTTTTACTTTTGTGTCTCTAGTTCCAACCATGTTCCATGGGTTTGGTAATTGTGAGGATTTAGTCACAACTGGTGGTTCTAGTGCTGCTTTTTCCAGTTAAATTTCCTATAAAAGTTTTTTCTAAAAAACAAACGAGCATCATCTCATTTCCCAACTTGTATATTAAAAGTATATTTTGAAAACAATACACGTCTACATTAAACCTCCCCTTTGATCTCTTAAAGCTTTTGTCTGATTATTCCAAATCAAGGCATCTTTTTAAGCATAACTGTTGTATACAAGCCACAACATACATACAAAAATGAGCCCTCTCCACAGTTTGGAAAGGCATTGTGTCACAAGTTATACTGAATGTATCCATAATTTTGCAAGGCTTTTTCAGGATCTTTTGATGGCCTTTAAAAGGCATGTTCATACTGCCCTGTTAATTCCAAGAGACCTACAAGGAAGGAGTATTTAGCTGCTACAACTGTGCGATTCAATCATCTTGTTTTAGAGCTCTGTTCTCAGCAAAGCCACGTGCCTTTTGTAAGGACAATTTTGGCTACACAAAGCTGTTCATCAGCAGAAGCAGATAGTGGCAGGACTTGTAGGAAGACCTCAGTGGATGAGAATAGGATGCTAGAGAGCAGGAGGGAAAGGCTCCCTGTGAGGCAAGAGACAAGCCCTCGGATTAGCTTTGAGCCACTAATAATTCAATAATGCAAACTCAAGTTAGGAACAGCCTGACTCTACCGTGTTTCGGGCTGTGCTCACTCAGTGTGTTCTGCTGCAGCATTAAGGCTGCACTGTCCAGAAGCAAGGAAAGCACACTGCTTCATGTCAGGAGACTGGCAAAAATCATGACTATTACTGAGATGGAGGAATAATTTGAAAGCCCTTATAAATGTACCGGCTTCTGTTTGCGTTGGTGAAGTGTCCTGTACCCTCTGAGAGCCAGCCCTGCACTGAACACGTAAGCCACGGTGGCCAGGCAGCCCAAGAGGCCGGCAGCAATCTCTGCCCCGTGCAGGCTGCACCAGAACCCCTGATAGCCTTTGCTTTGATAAAGCTGCTCTCTCTCTTTGCACACTGATGAATTATAAACGTCCAGCAGACAATGGAAGAAATAGTACAGAGCAGGCACTGTGCCAGCTGCAACTGCTGTGTCCAGGGCGCATTCAATTAGCAGCCAGGGTGGGAAATGCCACGGCACCCGCAGAACACCAACTAAAATAAGAATGCAAGGGAACACCAGGAGACACCCTGCCACGGCCATCGCTGCCCTGGCAATGGGCAGCTTCAGCAGGTGGAAGCGCTGGTCCAGCTGCTGGGCTCGCTCGCCCTCCGCCCCGCCGAGGCCGCTGTAAGCCCCGCCGTACTGGTAGTAGTAGATGGCGCCCAGGGCGGGGAGGCCGGTGTATCCTCCCGCCGAGCCGCCGGACACGGAGCTGCAGACCAGGAGCAGCGCAGCCAGCAGCACCTCCACCATCTGGCAGCAGGCTGGGGAGAGGCCCGGGTGAGTCGGCGGCCGCGGGGTCAGAGCCCGGGCCCCGCGGGACGGAGGGAGCGGCTCACCCCGGCCCGTGCACAGGTATCGCCACCTGCGGANCTCTGTCCCGGGACAGACAATGCCGGCGCGGTGCCCTCCGTGCTGTCCTCCCGCGGGCGGTGGCAGCTGCCGCCCTGCCCTGCCCGGCCCTGCCCCGCCCGGCGGTGCTGAGCTCCCTGGCGCAGGTGCTGCCCGCGGGTTTGCCCCCTTCCCTTGGCTCGCTCGCACGGGCGCTGCCATCTGCCACAAAACGTGCTTTAGTATCCATTGAAAACTGATTGAATTTCACCGATAAATTTTCACAATTTTACAAGTTCGACGTTTTGCTGTGCTGGGACTTTTGGTGAAAGTGTTCTTCAATCAGTAAAATTTGTGGGAACAGTAAGACTGTTTCACCCTTCTGCCCTGCCAGGAGCAAGAGCAACAACCCTATAAACTGATCTAGCGAGAAGCCTATGAACTGCAGTACTTCTGCACCTCAGCACTATGTAGAAAAACACTCTTCTCTACATTTCACCTGATTTCACAAAGGACTGGAGATCTGAAAAGTCATCTTAAAATTTACTTAGTTTGAGGATAAGAGAGAAGGAAGACAAATGACCCCTTGTTTCAATGCCCAGTTCAGATAGAGGGAACAGGAGTTGTGTGCTAAATTAAGAAATGGGGAAACCTTAGAAAGTTTAGGATGAGGACTCTGGAGGCAGTGCAGACAGATACTCTGCAGTGAGGCTGTTGCATGCAGCTTTTTATCTGCACATGTTGCATCACTCATGTTCCCGTGCCAGAACCCAGGTCTCCCTGCTGCCACGTATTACTTGTTCAAAGGCACAGCTGGGAGGTACCACGCTGTTGACTTGCAGATGGATTCAGTGTTTCACTAGAGTGTTTGCTGCTAACAAGTGAGGTAGAAACATCAAGGTATTCTAGAACTGAGTCAATCTTATTCCACTTCTGTTGCTATAATGAGAAATCATTCAAAAATGCTTTGTGTCGCTTCAGTCCTGCTCAAAGTACCACAGCTGAACTTGGTCAGTGTCATCTTCCGGGTTCCTATTCTTACTGCAACAAATAGCAGTCAGGAGAAGAGAGCTACAGGAAGCTGAGGATGCCAATATTAATCTTCACCACTGTTTTGGTTTATCTTTTTTAATTTAAAAAAAAAGGTTGGCTCTTTTGTTTCTAGCTGCTTCTGATGTCATTGCTGCTCTGAGGGAGGGAAGGACCTGATCTGGCATGTCATGGACCAAGAGCTCTGACCTGGTTCAGTGCCCTGCCTGGGAACTCAGAGGGTGAAGCAGAAGGAGCAAGTCATGAATTGCCTCATATTTCTCCAGTGTGAGGCAGCTGGGAGCTGCAGCACAATCACTGCTGAACACCACAACGAGATTTATTGACTGTCCCACATAAATAAATAATCACAGGGACAATGAGTGCAGCATGATGACGATACAGCAGTACTGTAGAAAAGAACTGGAGGTTATTGTGAATGGCAAACTGAACTCAGGTCCACAATGTCGTCCTGTTGCGAAAAAAACTAACATTGGTAGGGTGTATGACATGTAGGACGCGTGAAGAAATTCTTCTGCCTCCCCCTTCAGGGCTGCTTTGGCCTCTAGTCTTGCACAGTGTGTTTCCAGAGTGGATCAGCTGAAGAGGATCCAGAGGAAAGCAAAAGAAAGCTCTAGAAATACAACCTATGACGAAATGATTGATCACAGTCATCTCATTATCTCATTTAAAGTAACAGGTGTCTGTTAACAGCTTGCAAGCTTGTTAATAGAGGTGTCCAAACAACTTGCACGCTTAGCTGTAAAGAGCAGGGAAATATTTTGTTTTCTCTGTTCGCTGTTGGCATGGTCAGGAAAGAGTTAACTTGAAGAAAAAGGGATGTGTTGCAGGCACCTTCAAAAAACCCCAGTATTTCTCCCATTCACCCCAACTCCACCACTTTGCAAGGAGACAAGCAGTTGCTGCAGGAGCAGATTAGCCAGGCAGGTGGTGGGTTCCCATCAGTGGGGCTCAAATGCAGTCATGAGAGGGGCTAGTCTGTCCGCATTCTTGCCAGAAGGAGGTGTTGGTGCTGCCCATGCCAACCACTGCACACTTACAGTGTCATCTCACCCCACAAAGCCACTGTGCCCTTTTCCAGCCCTCCCCACCTGCCGGTCGATGTCCCAGTGGCTCCAAGGCCATGGAGGAACAGCTGCCACAACACATCATGTAACAGTCTCTGAAGTCATAACTCAAACACAGGACATGCACTTACCTGGGTAATGTTTACCCGGATGTAAACAAGCACAAGTCTGGACAAAGTGTTTCTCTTCACTGTTCCTGTATCTGAGAACCAGTAAGACTCACACTTTGTGGAATGTTTCCTCTCAGCATCTGTAACAGGGCTTGCAATTCTTTTATTGTGGTTGTTGGGCTTGTAGCTCATCATTACTTCCAACTCCTCACAAAGCTGGAGTGCATTCTGTGTCTTTCACATACCTGCAATGGATTCAGTGCCCAGGATGAGCGAGGAAAGACCCCTGAAGCCTCTGGACTCTGTCCCCTTCCCAAGCCACAGTGGTTGGTCCCTGGTGAGAGCAGTTGGCCTTGCCTAGCACAGCTGCTATGGGGCTGCTGTACTGCATTTTCATGTGCAGGTATTGTGGGAGGCCCACAAGATGCCATGGTCATGAAACCATTTGTTTTTTACACTCCCTTGTTTTCTTGACAGGAGGAACTTGCAGATAGTAGGAGATGGTGCTTATTAAGTCAGGTGTGTTAATGAAACTGTTTTCAGTCTGCCCAGGGTTTGCAGAGGAGAGCTGTACCAGAAGCATGGGCAGTGTCCCTGTCCCTGCTGCAATGCTTGGCATTTGTGTGTGGTGGGAGACACCTCTTTCCCCTTCCAAAAGAAGTGCAGAGATCAGACAGCCCCTGGGTGCCAGTGCTCCCCTACCAGGAGGGAAGAGCATCCTGCAAACCACTCACTCTACACAGGGTACTTTTGCAGAATGAGGCATTTCTACTAAACTTTGTAATTTCAATGTCTTTCAGATTTTTATTTCTGAGATCAAATCAAAATTCATCATAAATGCAGGGTGTAGAGGGGTTACATGGACCTTGTGCAAGAGGTGATGAAGAGGTAGGCTGATTTAAGGATTCCTCTTTTTGGTCAAGAGACCTTTGGTAACTGGGAGACGGAAAGATAACTGTTTCACAGATGACCTGGGAGCCCCCCCGTGATGGTGGGGACAGGGCAAGGCAAGCTGGTAAGAAGGCTTGGAGAGGAAAAGGTTTTGCTTCTTTCATGCCTGGCATACACTTGCTGTTGTTTAGCATTCTTGTATTTGAAAAATAATTTTTTCCTAAGTCCTTCCACTGCCTGGCATTTGGGGGCACCTGTGTTATCTTCCTTTGCACAGGCAGATAAACTGTAGCTATTGTATATTTTTAGTCATTCTGTTGTTGGCTTTGAGCCACCCTGTGTGGCTGGTGCTATCTTTCTGGCTCTGAAATACAGTGTTTACACAACTTTTCAGAACCTAGCTGGGGGTTTTTTTGAACTTATTTTCTGCTCTGATTGTGCAAAGAGGTAACAGATGCTATTTCAGCAATTAAGGTTGCTGGTGGCCATAATCATCACTATGATTTGATCAGATTCATGGAGATACATGTAGATTCTGCACCACAGCCCTGGCCACACTGCCAAACAGCTTTAACTGCATTTAGGTGTGACCTGACCTGTAAGAGACAAGGTTTGTCCCTTGCATTTCAGAAAACCTGCTGCAGTGGTATAAAGACGCTCTCAGAATCAACAAACAGCCACAACATTCAGAAGAGACATGGAGGCCTCATTGCTGTTTGCTCATTAAATGAGACATTAACAATAAATTGACTTTAAAAGAAAAATTCACATATTTGGTTATTAGAAGCCAATTCAAGTGGAAATGCAGAGATCAAAGAGAGATTGGGTTACACACAAACCCTGAACTGGTTGGGACTGTACCAGTGTCTAGAAGGAACAGACACAAATTGCTGGCAATAAAAGCAAAATATGAGGGGTTAACTAGTAAAGTGATTTGTTACTGACTCCAGTAGATTTTTTATGCAGAGTACTGGTCTGCAGTCTGTTCCTGCAGCAATGCATCCTGAATGAGTGCATGGGCAAAACTGCTGGTGCATGACCTACCGTCATCCTGGCAGGGACAGGTTTGTCAGTGCAGCAATTCTTGAGCCTGAGCTCCCCTCAAGGAGTCCTTTGTCAGTCCTGCTTTTCCTCTATAAAAAAGACAAAAATCAATTACTCAAGCTACACAAGAAAGAGGAAGCTGAAGAGGTATGCAACAAAGTACCTGTGGTGGTGAGCCACAGGGACAGGGAGGCAAACTACAGAGTGGAGACTAGCTGGAGCTAGTGGGGTTCAGAGGGCCTGACAGTCAAACCAGCCAGCACCTTTGCTGGCAGAAATGCATCCTGCAGCATATGGGTGCCTTTTTCACTGCACCATGGCTTGGCTGTATTTCTGTAACACAAAGTGCTGAATTACGTGTTCTTGCTTTGGTCCTGGGAGGCCCTGGGTACAAGAAGGCAGGAAGAGGGCTGCAGACCCCATGTGAGAGCATCTGGAGAAGGACTAGAGTCATGCAGAGAGAGGAGAAAGGCACAGCAATAGCAGGAGAAACCCACTAATGCCATTGTACATTGCTCCTCATCCCGCTTTTGGCCGGGTTCTCAGTCTTATGTAACTGGATCTGCGTCTACCTCCAGAGCCACATATTTTCCCCTCTTGGCAGTGGGCTTCCACTGTGCCCTTCCCTGAACCCCGCTGCTGTATGATGGGTAGAGCTCCAGTTGCGTCAGTTTGGAGGTTGCTGCTAGGCAGAACATGCAGCATTGTCCTTGAGGTGGCCCAATGCCATGTTTAACCCTGACAGGGCTGAAGCATAGCAAGAGAAGAGACCAGTGTTGGGAAGCAAAGAAATAACCTGTAGGTGCTTGGAGACAGCCTGCATGGATTTCTGAAGGTTGCTTATGTCAGGTTTCAGTCAAGAGAAGAGTGGAACTGTGCAGCTCTCAGCAGAAGACAGTCCAGGCACCTTCAATACAAGACATTTCTCTGTGAAGGGTTTTTGAAAGGTGCTATTCCTTGTCCAGAGGCCTCAGGGGTGGGTGTGGTAGGAGGTCTGCCCTCCAGTCTGGGGCTGGGGACCCTGGCTGGACCTGCTGGCTGCACCCCACCACCTCCCACACTGCCTCCAGCCCTGAGACCTTGGCCTCCATTGTGGCCTCAGCAGTGCCCATTGCAGCGCTGTGGTCAGTGGTAGGTCATGAATCCTCAGCAGGGTCAGCCCAGCATCTGGCACTGAGGGAAGGGGCCACTGCTTTGCACCCAGGGAGATGGAGCCTTACTGCTGGTGGAGTAGTGAGCATGGACTGAGTGCAAGTGATCCTTCCTCCTTCTGCTCAGGTTCAGGTGTAAACAGCAAAAAATCACAAGGAGCACTGGCCTCTGCAGTGGAGCCATCAGTAGCCTGTTTTCCTGAAGATTGGAAGGTCCATCTTGGCCCTGAACAACTCTGCAATAAGGGAAGATGTGGAGCAGCCCTTGTAAGACAGGGAAGGTGCAGATGCCCCTCATTTATCCCAGGCCTGCAGGAATTGAAAGACAGGAAGATACAGCTTCACATTACTTAGCAAAATAGGTCCTTCTGGGAATGGTGTCATCTGTGCTTTGCAGTACCATCAGAGAAGAAAGAATTGCATAATTCCTGCTGGCTGCCAGAACTGAGTTTGCTTGGGTCTTCAAGCTACTAAAAAAAAGCAAAAGGCAACCCTCCCCCAAACCAATGACAACTTGAGCTCCCTTTAATGCTTTCAGTCCTGGTATCTCCAAAACACTGGCTAAGGAAGTGCCCTCCTCCCTGCAGCCTATAGGGGAAGCTGTGTCTTCATTGTAATGAGGCCTTAAATTGGCCTTTCTCAGCATTTGGAACCCAGAGCTTCTGAGGTCAGGGCATACTGATGGCTTTCCCAGGCTTTATGGTCCATCAGTCTGCTCTCAGTGAATTACAAGGTGCTAGAGCTGGAATACCTGGACTCTTCAGATTTTCCTCCACCAGTCTTTGTGGACTGAGGGAAGTGATGCCAAAGGGTGGCAGCCCAGATACTCCTCAGAAAGAGTTAATGCACAGGCATGTTCCAGATGTTTGGAGTGACCACAGTTGCAAAGGGGAGGAGAGGTCATTTTTGGGTGGAGAGAGCAGCCCTCTCTGTGAGCCAATGGGTAAACGATTCAGTCCCAACGCCCAGTTTTGGGGGTTATTTCATGAGCAAGAATTCTCAGGACTTTCCTCTCAAGGGGATTTGTCCTGCATGAAAGCTAGTGGCTGGACTCCTAAGCTTGTTGGTGTCTCCCTGTCTGTGCTGCAGAAGGTAAAGTGCTATGCTCTGCTACCTTGCTTCTTTCCGAGGAATAGTGGGGAGAGCTTCCCTGGGTGCCTACATTGAAGGCATTCATTGTGCTTGTGCCTGCAGCTCCACTTTCTGGGAGAGCCATGTTGCAGGGTGGTGTGAGGGCTGTGCTGGGATAGACTGTGCATTTGGGACTCGGCCCTTTTGTTGAACTGAGATATGTATACGACTTATTTTAAGCTCAGTTTTCCCACTGTACTGTGCTCTTACTTATGAATGGAGTTTCACTGTATCCTGGCACTAAATACAACCTTATATGCTGCTGCTGCTTTGTCCGTAGGCAGTAGGTAGGGCCTACAGCTTTCAGAAGTTTTACTTTTGGGCTGCATCCCCAAATGGACAGATTCCTTGTCTGACATGTGTTAACTAAGCTCAGGAAATTCTCTTTGCACTGACAGATCTCAGGATGGACTCATACCTGATTCAAGTGAATGGCCGTGGAGACCATGCCCCTGTGCTGGATGTTCATCTCAAGAGCAGTGGGAACACCATATCATCGGGGAAGGCAAAGGGCCGGAAGCCAAGATGGGCTGTCAGGGCTTCTGAAATGTCAAAGAAGACTTTCAATCCTGTCCGAGCCATTGTAGACAGCATGAAGGTGGAACCCAACCCAAAGAAAGCTATGATCTCCTTGTCCTTAGGTGAGCATCGTGGGTTTGGGGGTCAGCTGTGTGGCTAGCAGATTGCAGGGCTCTGAAGCACCAAGTCTGTGCCAACAGCAAGGGTTAGTCCAGACAGCCACACGGCTCTGTGTCTGTCACAGATCAGTGAAAACTTTACTATCTTTTTCAATCTTTCAAAAGGAGACCCAACAGTCTTCGGAAACCTTCCCACAAATAATGAGGTCACATGGGCTGTGAAGGAGGTTTTGGACTCGGGACAGTACAACGGTTATGCTCCGTCTGTTGGTAGGTTGACAAAGCTCACCCTGTGAGAGTTTGATGAAGGCATGTGCTAGCTCCTGCCCTACAGCAGGTGTACAGAACCCACAGACATATTTTCATTAGCACCCTCCAGCTGTCATCACCAGTAGTCACATGAACATTCAAGTATGTGTATCCTTCAGGTACAATTCAGTGCCCTTCCCTGAGTGAGCTGTTTGGGACCCTGAGGTCCTGCAGAAGCTGTGTTTGCTGTCCCAGCCATCGGAGCAAGCAGACTGTATGTCCCTGCTGTGGGTTGCAGCCAAGCTCCTTTCTGGTTTGCCTTAACCAGAACTCCCCTTGAGCTTCCTGACTTCACTGACAACATAAGCCTTATTTGTGGCTCATGCCAGAAATGTGTGCAGAGCACAGATCACACCTGCCTCACCCTCCATGTGGTGACAGGGCAGGCTGCCCTGGTGGCATCACTAAACACTGAAGGCCATGTCATTGCACTTGGCTTCCTTCTGGCTCAGAAAACTCCCTGACTACCCTCCGCTCTGCTTCTATTAGTTCTGTCCCCAGGGCATGCTGGAGCCAGAGCTTGCCTCCCTGCCCAAGATGTGTCCTTGCTCTTGGCCATCCTGGCACAGCCTTGTGCTTGGCCTGAAGCAAGACAGTCTCTGCCACTCTAGAACACCACCAAATTAGCTCCCCCCAGCTAAACAGCAGCTGTGAGCCTTGTACTGGTAAGAAGAAGGAAATGGACTGTAAAAACCTCCCTTCCATGTTTGGCTTCTCTTTCCTCAGGATACCAGTCCTGTCGGGAAGCTGTGGCTGCATACTACAACTGCCCGGAGGCACCGCTGAAGGCTCAGGTACTGGTGCCCAGCTCAGGTGCTCCCACCACTGTGCAGACACAGTGCTGCTGCCCGTGCCCAGACCACAGGGCCTGCCCCAGCCGTGGGGCTGAAGGCTTGCCTATGGCCTTTCCCAAGCTGGCTCCCTGCTGCTCTTATCCCCGTCCTTCACCTCTACCCTCCTTAGCACTTCAGAGTGGCTGTGCTTCCCACAGACCTCTTTGTGCACTTTACAGGATGTCATCTTAACGAGTGGCTGCAGCCAGGCCATAGAGCTTGCTTTGGCAGTGCTGGCCAACCCAGGCCAGAACATCCTGGTGCCACGGCCCGGCTTCTCCCTCTACAAGACTCTGGCATTGTCTATGGGTATTGAGGTCAAACTCTACAACCTCTTGGTAAGTGGTGGCAGGCCTGGAAGGGGCAGCCCTGACATTTCTGCCTCTCAGAAATACTCTAGCCCTGCCTGGGAAGTGGGTGAAGGGGACGTGAGTAACCCTGGGTGCCTTGGCACACCTCACTCCATGTAGCAAATCTAGTTCTTCAGCTGTTATTTCCCCTTCACTTCACTAGCCAGAGAAGGCCTGGGAAATTGATTTGGAGCACTTGGAGTCTCTGGTGGATGAGAAAACAGCTTGCCTTATTGTGAATAACCCATCAAACCCCTGTGGCTCTGTGTTCAGCAAGAGCCACCTCCAGGAGATCCTGGCAGGTGAGCGTGGCTGTGTGTGTGTCTGGGACGTGGTTACAGCTTAGTGTCTGCCCACATTGCCCATGTCTTGATCGCTGCAGCACCATGGCCCAGGGCTTTGCTTCTCCCCTCATGGCTGATGCCCCCTCAGGGGTCAGGGCCTGCTCAGTGTGAGTGTGTTGTCTTACCCAGTCAAGAACATGCAGAGCTTGTGTCTCCCTCAAAAGCTCTGTGTGGCTTGGACTGCCCGTTTCTCCACTCTGGCTCTGCAGAGTGAGTGATCACAGGAGCCCTGTGCTTCCTGACCTGGCAAAGGGAGGGCTGTGCTGCCAGTCCCCACAGACTGGAGCAGAACCAGGCTCAGCCAGGGCAGGGATCTCTAGGGGTTGGGCTCTCTGAAGGAACAGTCCACGGAAGGAAGATAGGGAACCCCTGCCCTGGGACAGAGCTTCCCTCAGAGCCCTGCCAGGCCCTGCAGCAAAGGGCAAGTCTGTTCTCATGGAGGATGCAGGGTGGCCAGGCTGAATGTTCTCTCTCCCACAGTGGCATCAAGACAGTGCTTGCCTATCCTTGCTGATGAGATCTATGGAGACATGGTGAGTGTTAGTTGCAGTTCTTGGCACCCTCAATGCTGCCTGTCCTTTTTGATGCACTTAACCCTTGGCCACGGCAGCCAGGTCCCCAGAGGTGAGGGGCAGCTCCACTCCCCCATGCCTGGGTCCATGTCTAGAGTTCCCAGTCCTTTGTTGCACAGTCCTGAGGGACTGTGCCTCTCATGTCCAGCTCCTTGCCTCTTCCCAAACTGCTTGCTTTTATGTGAGTGCACTTATCATGTTCATACCTTGAAGCTCTGAACTTTCACCATCAATTTCCCATCACACCCCGACAGTTCTCACAATAAGTGGCAGGGACAGTTCTAACACAGTGTCCTCTCCAAGGTGTTTGCTGACTGCAAGTATGAACCCATTGCAACTCTCAGCACCAATGTGCCAATCTTGTCCTGTGGTGGCTTGGCAAAGCGGTGGTTAGTCCCGGGCTGGCGGATGGGCTGGATCCTAATTCATGATAGGAGAGACATCTTTGGTAATGAGGTGAGAACCGCTGAGTGTTGCTGTCATTGCAACAGATTTGCAGAGTCCTCAGTGTCTTCAGGTCTTTAAATGATACAGGCAGGTGCTGCTTTTTTGCTCTTACATCCAATTATCTTTGCTCTTACATCCAATTGTGCTTACATGCTTTTCTGCACCTCTAGGTGCTTCATGTCGCTTCTTTACTCCATCTGTTCCCAGACATGGCCTTCTACTCACATCTACACTGTAACACACTCCTTGTCTCTGCTTCTCCTTAATATGCCTTGTCCTTTTTTTAAACTTCTAACCTCTCAAATAGCTCCAATGTGCAGTAAAAATAATGTATGGTTTATCCAGCATGTGGATGACATATGCTCTTACATGGTTTCTTTTATAAGTAAGAACAAAGCACCTTGCAGTGCTGCCAGTGCCTTACCTGGCTATTTTTCAGCTGTGTTACAAGGACAACCATCTACTGCAGTGACCTTTCCACCTAGAAGGCTCTCTGCAGAGGAAGAGGGAGAAGAGAGGACCAAATGAGTGAGCAGAAAGCTAATGTTGATTGTCCTTACCTGGCTTTGAAAGTGTGGACTGTAGGTCCAAACCTAAGGGAAATGCAAAGTAGTATTTTTAATAGCTCTGGCTTTATTTGTATTATCTATATTCCAGCCTTATTTGAGACAGATTGGGAAGCTCCAAAGATTGTTGTTATTTCAGTTTGCAACTGAGGAACAGAGAATGATGCTGTAAATAGTCTGCAAAACCTAGCTTATAGTCAAGCAAGTGTTCTTTAGTACTATTTATGCTCACTGAAGAGAGGGGTGTGAACAAGTGTAGAAATACAGAAAGCAGCCCTTGGAGCTGTCCCTTTCCTTCAGAGAACCATCATCTCAGCTGCAAGTATCATGATGTTTTCTCAGATCAGGGATGGCCTCGTAAGACTGAGTCAGAGGATCCTGGGACCCTGCACAATTGTCCAAGGAGCCCTGGAGCGTATCTTGCGCCGAACACCGCCTGAGTTCTACCACAACACTCTAAGCATCCTCAAGGTAAACAGGCTATAACAATCAGCAAGGTTTGTTCATAGATTGTTTGGAGGGAGTCACATCTCTCTAGCTCATCATCCTTCCCCACTCCACTTTGAAATGCAGTTTTGTCTGCGACTACGCGATCCCAACAGATCAAATTCCAGTAGGAGACATTGTAACTGGGGCAGAAATATTGGCTGGCTTAAGTCTCAGACAGCCCAGCCCTGCAGCTGGAGCCACTGACCCAGGGGATGGAGTGCTTGGCACTGACTTGCTGAGGTCAGCTCAGTAACACCTGCTGTACCCAAGGCCATGACCTCCCATGCTGTTTGGATTTGTCGTCCCTTTATTTGCAGTAGGCAAACCTGTTTTATAGTCCCAGTCCAGAGTTTGACTTTCATTTGCTGACCTACTTCCTAGAATTTCCCGTTTTGAAATTTCTCCTTTTTGCTTTTCAGTCCAATGCTGACCTTTGTTATGCTGCCTTATCAGCTATCCCTGGCCTTCAGCCTGTCCGGCCTGCTGGAGCCATGTACCTCATGGTAAGCAAGGAGAGAGATGTGCCACTTCCAGATCACCAACACTAACACTGGGTCTTGTGGCTAGTGCTTGTCAGGGTTTCAGATTGGCACCAGGTCTCGCTTACTGTGCATTTTCCCATTGCCCTGTGCAGTAGATGCATCCCTTGGTTACTTTAGAAGGCCAGAATATACTCTTCAGTGCTCACAGAGCACAAGTCAGTACATTTCACCCACTTGCTCCTGCACAGAGCTCCATGACTTGTACTTTGCAAGATAATGTTGTTTTAACTCTATTTGAGACCAGCTGGCAGTGGGAAGCCCCACACTACAAGGCAGATTATCACACTCTGGTAGAAGGTGTAGCCTTCTTCATACTATCATGTGCTGTCTTCTGCCTATGACGTTGCCTCTTTTTCTGCCTTTTCCCATGCCTGTTTGTTTTAATTTTTTGTAATGTGCTGAAATGTCCTTTTCATCAAGCTCAGCTTGAGACATTTAGGACACTTTTACACATTTTTGATTTTTGTTGTTGTGTTGTTTTTTCTCATAGTGTCTCCAGTTTTTCATCAGCTCTTAAAATGTGGACTCAGAACTGGAGAATACCAGTCTGACTCTTGTTCTACAGATAAATCCTTATCAGTTTACCCTGTTTCCAGTTTTACTCAGCGCTTTTACACACGTCATTCTGCTTATGCTCTTTGTGTAGAGGCATAGCTTGAAGAGTCTTTCACACCAATTATATTTTTGCAGTATCTGAATATAATTCAAATTAGATCATCTGATAATTTTTTTTTCTACTAGCTCTTTCAGAACTTCTGCATGCAAATTATTTTTCAAATTATCTGTTTAAGAATATTTTCATGAGCTCTTTAAAATAATCTTTGGTTATAAAGGTCAGGTTAGATGAGGTCCTGAGCAATCTGAACTAGTGGGTGGCAGCCCTGCCCATGGTGGAGGAGCTGGAACTAGATAAGCTTTAATGCCCCTTCCTATCCAAACCGTTCTAAAATTCTATACAAAAATGGCCAGAATAGCACTGTCTTTATGTGAAAGATGGACAGCCGCCTTCTTTCCAAATACTGAACAGAAATATTTATTGTAGATTTTAGCATTTTCATGTAATTTTATATTTTTTGTATCATCCTATGAGGATTTATTTTGTTCATGATATTCTAGACCTTGCTGTCTGTCTTTATTTTTTTAAACCAAAACATTTGTTTGCCTATTTCTTACAATATGGATTTCTTGCATGACAGAATTATTAATGCATATTGAGTTTCTCTACCAAACTCTTTTTCAATGTCCTATTTACTCCTTTTCTCATTCTAACTTCTAATTAGTTACTATATCTTTGTCATCAGGTGTTTTTTACTGAAGTTGTGATTAACTGGAATTCCAGCTTTAGGTAGTTAGTGAAGGCTTCTTGAAAAGCCCAGATTTCCTTCATGTGTTTCTGTTTGTGACTTACATTGCAGTAAAAAAATTGAGGGTCAGCAGGCAGCAGCAGCTGGCTGGGAAGCTGTTGGGCCATGTGCATAAACAGATAGTTCTGGTGCCCTTGATTGCCATGTTACATCCCTCTGCTGCAGGTTGAGATTGAGATGGAGCATTTCCCGGAGTTCGAAAATGATGTGGAGTTCACTGAGCGACTCATCGCAGAGCAGTCAGTGTTCTGCCTGCCAGCCACAGTAAGCCTCACACTGAGAGTCCCTGGGAGCTGTGGGGCCGAAGCACAGCAGGAGAAACTGTAGTGCTTTGGGTCCCTGAGCAATGGGGACAAGCTGGGAGTCGTGTGTCCAACAGTGTGCATGAGCTGACTGTCTGCTCCAGGCGCTGTGTGTGCCGTTCTCTGCTCACTAACAGCCCTCAGTCAGGCTGTCAGGATCTCCCCAGCTCCAGGCTCGCTATGTATTGCTCACATTGGCAGAGCTGTATCGCTTATCCCTGTGTACCCCCCCAGTTTCTTGCTGAAGGTGCTACCTCAGAGGTCAGGGACTGCTCCCACCTATGCTCCTTTCCTCAGCCTCTTTCCAGTCCCCTGCCCCCGTAGCGACAGGGAAAGCTGAAAACATCTGTGCCCTGTATTCACCTTCTTCCAGCTCCACTTCCAACATTGGATATGGACAGGTGCTTAAATATTCTCCAGCCCTCTCCATTCCCTGGGGTGGCATAGTCCACACAGGAGTCCTCTGGCCTGTCACCCTCACAGTAGCATGTCTATGCAGATGGAGATGGGACATCTGTTTGGAACAGGAAAACCAGTCTAAGGGAGCAAGAACCTAGCTCTGATGTCCTGCGCATACATTTTCATTTGCTGAAGCTGCGTGTTGCCCCCTGTGAAAACTACCACACTATCCCAGGTAATCTGCCAACTTCATCTTTTCTCCTTTCAGTGCTTTGAGTACCCAAACTTCTTTCGTGTGGTGATCACTGTGCCTGAGGAGATGATCTTGGAGGCCTGCAGTCGCATTCAGGAGTTCTGTGAGATGCACTACCAGGGTGCTGAGGGGACCCAGGATATGGAGTGTGACAAGTAGCCACAGCTGGTCTCCTGCCTCTGTTAGGCCAGATCCTGTGTGAGGCAGCAGCCGTGCAGGCAGGGTTGCTTCCCGCCAGCTACTCATCCCCATGCCTGCAAGCAGCCAGTTTTGCTGCTTCAATTTTGTGCTTCACAGACCCCTCAGCACTAGGGGAAGAAGAAGCCACTTCTGTCTCCTCCTTCGCTACAGCCTGCACACCCTCTCACATGCAGTCCCCCTGGTCTCCATATACTCAGCTTCTGCACCCTGTGTTGGTCTGTGCTGCCTGTGAAGGCAGGGACAGAAGGTTGCTTCTGGGCTGGGCCCCGTGGCAAAGGCCCCACTAGCCTGTGGCTCCTGTGCTGGCCACACTTCCCCTCAGGGCCACTGTCTTGGAGGATAAGAGAAAAGTACCCACCTCTCCATAACTTGTGTTACTTTAGGAGACCAGATCTCTTTATACTGAGCCCTTTGAGTGACAAGGGGAGTAAGTTATTGTAAATTTTTTTATTAATAAAGATTCTGACATGTCAGTCCTGCACTGTAGTCCTGTGGGGTCAGGTCAGGCTTGGTCACTTTGTGGGTTACCCCTGCTTGTCCTATGGTGTTGCAGTGCCCATGGGCCTGTGTCCACCTCGAAGCTGGCTGTCCAAGGCCATCCTGTGTGCCAGCAGGGACATGGTGAGAGTCCCTCAGTCTGCTGAAGGAACCCACCAGCCCTGAGGGCAAGATGATTCTGGCACAGACTGGAACCAAGGCAGCTGACTGTGGCAGCCTGGCTGTTCCCTGAGGAGCGGCCCTGTCTGCACCTGCTCTTTGGTCCTCACAGCCCCCACCACTGTGGATGCCAACACAGCAGCAGGTGCTGGTGCCAGTGGCTGTGGGGTGGCAACTGCTGCTGGGACTGGAGCCAGCCATGCTGGGTGCTGGTGCTTAAGTACTCAAAGGCTGGGGCAGATACCCATTTCCTGCTACAGCAGTGAATCATGGGGCAGCAGCCCGTGGCTCATATTGTATGGGGTGTTTCTGGCATGAGAGCAGGGCCAGAGTTATTGATTGCTGAATAGGTCAACTCGATGAAACAATAAGGAACTGGTAGCCTGCTGTCTTTTCATTCAGTGGAAACAAGAGGAGGGGATATTGCCCATTGGACCATATGTTCTGATGAGCTGCTCGGGAGTGACTTCTGGAACTGACAGAGGGGCAAGGTGCAGAGTGGTCATGTTGTCCCTGTCAGCTCTGCTCGCCTCTCCTCCTGCAGAATTGGGAACCATGGGTCAACCCTGATTCACTAATAACAGGACAAGAGAGCTAGCTCTAGATCACACACTACCAGACCCGTCAGGTTCTGTAGGCATCTCACTCTCTTTCCTTACCTTGCCCAGTACAAAGTCCGGGTGCCAGTTCTCTGTTAGGGAGGAGGTATCTCTATGAGAAAGATAGCTATGTATGAAAAAGACTTTGTCATGTCGTCTGAGTGTCCGTGCCTTCTTTTCCCTTCAAAGAAGGTCATCCCAGAGCAAAAAGAAAGGGAAGCTGGGGCTGTGGATGAATGATATACAGCTTCAGAGATTTCATGCCATTAGGCCTCCAAATAGAGCCAAATAACCTGAGCTGCTTAAGACTAAACATTGACCAATAGTAAGTAGGGTGGTGTGTGAAGGGTCTGTTGGGCCAGAAGACCTTTACAGCATGATGCTTCTGCATTGGTATGTCATCTTGCACCTACTATGGTAGCCAAGTTTTATCTGTTTCCTTGGACTCCTCTCTATGTATTTTAGGTTCTGTGGCTTTAATCCCCATGAACAGATCCTGTTTTTAGAGAAAGTTTCTCCTTTCAGACCATAGTCCCTTCAAGAATCTCTTTCCTTTCAGAGCCCCCTCAGAGATGTCTGTTGACATGCAAATATTCTGCAATAGCTAACATGGTTCTCTTTCTTCTTGACCCAGCAGCATTTTGCCAGGGACACTGAGGGAGTCAGAAACATAGGCATATATATTCCTCATAAGTCCCAGTATATTTAGATTTCTCGAGGCCACATCCTCTCTTGCCATCTTTTGCAAACATACTGCCTTCTAACCACACCTAGGTTTTCCCTGATGCAATAGCAAACTAGCATTAAACCACAAAGGTCCTGTTATCAATTTTGGGGTATTATACTCACAGATGGTTTGCGTCATAGTGCGGGTGTAGCCTAGGGCACCCTGCCAACCATACCAACTACCCTACGCTGGTGTTTGGAGGGGCTTTGTGCCAAAGAAAACCCCTTCAGCATTGAGATCAAGGAAGAAGTCAAGGCACAAGCCTGAAGCTGCTCTTCACAGATGCTCAGACAAGGTCTGCAGGGCTTTAGTAGAACTCCCTCAGTGCCCTTACGACTCATCGGGGGAAAATAACGGAAGATTAGGGAGGAGGATTGTAAACATGCTCAGGTGACTTGCAGCTGAGTTAAAGCATAGGGAAACATTATTATAACATACTATACTAATTGTCATTTAGCCTTGTGCATTTGATGAGTAGTACATCTATGTTTAGAACACAGGCCTGTAATCCACTTAGCAGCACTCCACTGAACATACTTGAGATTTCTGCTCTGCTGTGGTAAAGAAAAATCTCAGTGGTAAACTATATGTGCAATAACACTTGATATACGTAGGTGAAAACAGAAGTTTGGTGATCCTTGAGCAAGAGCCAGGCTCCACAGTGTGTCCTAGTATGTGTGCCTCTGGCTGGGTACTTTGAGGATCCCCTGGAAGGGATCCACAGCCATCCTTTCTGTCTTAGTTGGGGAGCACCAGTGGTACACACCCTGGCACGGGCTTGCCATGTGCTCCTGTTCTTTTCTGTGCTTTCTGGACTGTCTCGGTTTAGGAGAAGAGTGACCTACTCCAGACATGGGGACTCAGGCAGGGAGGAAACCTTGTGCCTAATGCTCTTCTTGGTAAAGGAAGACACTTCTGAGCTCATGGGCCAGTGCAGGCAAAGTGTCCTAGTCCTCAGCTTCCAAAGGAGCTGGCAGCAGGGTTCAACCCAGACAGGCAAACTGGCACAGCTGGCAAGCGGGGAGTAATCACACCTGCCAGCAGTGAGGCCATCAGCTCCCCTAGGTGCCTTAGGAACCTGAATGGTTGCAGGGAGTCAGTGTGGGGATGGTGGTGGAGGCAGTGGTGACCCAGGGTCCAGACTGCCTGGGAGCTTGTGTGATGCATGAGCATCACATGAGAGTGGAACTACAGGGGAAGATGTTTCTGTAAAGCTTCTTTTACATGAGGGATGGCTTGTAACCTTGTTTTCCCAGGCTGTGCAGGCCTGCCAGAGGCTAAAGGAGCTGATCTGCTTTGGTGACATCACCCCAGATGCACAGCAAAAAGAGAAACAAATAATCTTCCATGAGGATGAGAAGTGGCCAGGGACAGACTGTGCATGTAAGAGGAAGTGCCAGCAGTGGGCTGGGAGAAAACATTTGCTTGAGAAGACTGGGAGGGATTTTGCAAACCAGAGTATGAGAGGGCAGAGGAGCTATGTAGGACAAGGAAGGCTCAGCACCGGCAAAATCTTGTTATTGATGGGACAGCCATGAAAGCCTCAGCAGAGTTCAAGCCTCTGGAAGGCACCTAAAAGCTAGCTGAGCTTAACTGGTCAGAAGAAGATTGGGGTTATATCTTCTATACTGGCCTTCAATCTGGGTCCCCAGCACTGGAAGAGCCTCCTGAGGGGCAGAAGCATTGGCATCTTTTTCATGGTTTGGCTCTCTGGCATGGGTTCTTACAGTGCTGGAAGCCCAGATCTATGCCAGTCCTTTGGTTTCTCATGTATTGTCTTTGATTTGCTGATTTGACTTTGGTCAGTGTTCCCTGAAGCTTTGCCATAGCAAACATGTTCTGTCAATAGGTCTGAATTAAGTATTTCCTGGATGCCTGGGAGAAGGAGTTGGTACAAGCACAGGGCCTTGTGTACTCCAGGGCATTGCATGTGCGCTTCAGGTCTGCTTATTGCTGGTGTTTCTCTCAACCCTAAACTAGCTGTTGTGGTCCAAACTTCAGTGCCTTTGCTGATTTCTGGTTATAGACTGCCTATGTACAGAAGGGGGCTGACGAAATGAGTTCAAATGTTGAATATGTATATTACAATGAAGATAAATGATACTGCAGCTGCATTCTGGATAAGAGAGGGAGGGGATCAGAGCACTATCCTTGCCCTTGCCTACTGCAACTTTGTGTACTTTGTGTTTGAATTTGTGCCAATTCAAACACATCTATTTATCTCAGTCTGCTTCTTAACAAAAATACAACTTTAAAACTTATCTCAAACACAAGGAAAAGGCTGTAGCAACTCAGGTGCAGGAGCATACGAGCCTGTTCTTGGAGAGAAGGCTCATATAGAACATCATATCAGTCCTTTGTCTCATTTTCCCTTGTTCTGGAAGCCATATAGGGCAAGATCTGCTCTGGCTCAGAAAAAAACTTGCTCTGACTGGAATTTAGCATAGATATTGCACCCCGGCTCCTATGGATTCTAGGACTTGCCTCATTGCTGCCTTTTCTTTCTATCCTCTATGAATGACGACTTCTAAAACAACCAGAGTGACTGTGCTCAGCATCTCTACCAAAAAAAAGGCTCTTTCCTAAAGCCAGAATTCTGCTCTGTTGCCTTCATCCATATGAAAGTGATGAGCAAGTGACACAGACTTTTTTTTCCTCTTTATTTAGATTACTGTCAGGTTTGTTTCCTGCAAGGAGCAACATTTTCCTTGTGCATTTCAAAACAAACAACATAGCAGTACTCAAATCCAGTGATCAACACAGAAGACCATATATGACCCTTGGGTAAGCAGCCGCATTGCAGCTTTCTGTCACATTCAGTCTTGCAGAGCCAAACATTCCCATCTTTCCTCTGCAGCTTTAGTAGTGTTGGCTAAAAAACAACTGAAGTCCCTCTGCTTTGAAGGGGAGACATCTTTCTATGGTGAGCATTCAGCAGTGCAGTTACAGCACTGACTCTTCCAGCAGCTCCTTGCTGTCATACCTTTGGGATGCAGAAAGTGCAAACCATTCCATCACATACCTGAAAGAGATAGAGACTTCCACAGCATGATCCCCATGAGCTGCTTTAGATATCAGCCTGGTATGACCTATGTTCTACAGGGCATACAAGAGCAGATACTAAAACCTTGTATACCCTGAAGATTGCAAGCAGGGAGGAATTACTCATTGACTCTCTTGATTAAAAAAGAAGTGATAATACTAAATACAGTTTTTATATGTAAGTTTGAAACAGAGAAAAGGGGTTATCACAGAATGCAGATTAACATACCCATATTGCCAGGAAATCCTGTTGATACCAAAAGTATCTGAGATCAAAACATGATTGAGAAAGTGAATATAAAAAATCTAGGTGTTGTCAAATGCAATGACAAGCTTGATCTTGTTTCTTATTCTCTCCAGTAGGCCTATGCACTTGATGATGGCAGAACACAGGGCATGGGGTTAGCCAAACCTTACAGCTGAGTCATTTCACTGCTCTAGGTAAGCCTCGTTCTCTCACCAGCCATGAAAGACATGCCCTCAGGGGGGGAGTCTTCTCTGGTGTAAGCACTGAGTAGTTACCTCTAGTCCATACCACTGACATTACTCCTCAGCCTGCCTATTACCTCTGCACTGGGTCAGGTGTGATCTGTGTGTGCATGCCATGGTGCACAGTGCACGTTGCTTCCTTCTTCAGGGTGTAAGAAGTAGAAAGTATGGCTGCATGAGCAGCTGACAGAGCTCTCTAGTCTCCTAGTCCCCAGAAGGAGGGTAGAAAATAGAAATGTGTCATTCTCTGGATCCACTACAACAGGCACGTCTTTCCTGTGCTGAAGATCCCAGAACTGGATGCAGCACTCCAGGTGGGGTCTCGCCAGTGCAGAATAGAGGGAGAGAATCCCCTCCCTCATTCTGCTGCCCACATTGGTGGTGACACAGTGCAGGACATGGTTGGTTTCTGGGCTGCCAGTGCACATGGCTGGCTCATGTCAAGCTTCTCATCCACAAGCACCTCTGAGTCCTTCTTCTCAGAACTGATCTCAGTCCATTTTTCACACAGCCTGTATTTGTGCTTGTGATTGTCCTGACCCATATGCTCCTGCTTTGCTTCATAAAGCTTTTGAGTCAGACTTACAGAGAGAATGATGCTTGTTTTTCAGAAGCCAGAGGTTTTCTCCTGCAAGTTTTACAATGCGTAGGTCTTGGGAAATACAGTGTGCCAGACCAGTGTGCCCTCCCAAGCCTTGTCTCCAAAGAAGAGCAACTGCTTGTGCCACAAAGGCTGCCTTCTGGAAAGCTCAGCCAAATAGCTGGACCTTGGCACCTATACAAGTGAAAAAACCAGCTCAACTCTGTGACAAAGGGACTGCACAGCAGTATTCAGCGCTGTCATGATGTGTGCATATCTGTGCCAAAGGTTCAGCATGTCATGGGCAAACTACATACAGCTGGAGTAGAGGTTCTGATACATCACTGTTCATTCAACTGTTGGCCAGAGAGGAATAACGCTGCAGGAAGAGCCCCTCAAGTGGTGTGACCTTTACAAAGGTTTTGCCAAACTTAATGTCATACAGCTAAATCCTTCCTACAGACAGTGTCAGTGCAGGGAATGGGAACACATGGCTGAAATCCACATTGCACAGAACATTTCATAGTTCTCTACAGGGCCCTACCTGGGCCACTGCCAGCTTCTTGCCTTGTTTCCCAGCCCGGGGTTACCAGGGCTTGACCATTTGTGTTTGCAATAGAGCAAAAGGAAGGGAACATGACCTGCCCCATTCAGGTTGTCCCTCCTACTGGAAGGACAAGCTTTGGCCAGATTTTTTGCTTCTGCTATCTCCTATACTCCAGTTGCCCTGAGAGCAGCTCAGTGAGGTCCTTGGGGACAGAGGGCATCATTAAGAGAAGGTCTCCTTTTCTCCAGACTGTGTGACAGAAACCATGAGATCTGGAATAGGAATTGTCAAAGCAATTGTCTCTGCTTAGCATTTCTCTTGAGCCCAGCACTGCCCTGCTTCACTGCTTTACCTGGCATAGCCCCACTGCAGCTCCAGCACCCTTGTGAATAATTAACAGGCCAATTCTAGTTACTCCTTTCACAGCTTCTCCTTTCACACAATTTTCTTTCCCAGCTCCCAAAGGCACAGACAGAGAAGAGTAAAAAAGATTTTATACAAATTTGCATCTGCTGACAACATGACAACAATAGGAATATCAGCCCTATCTCTGCAGTCCTATCAGGCAAGCTGTTCCTCCTTGCACCCAGGGGTTTTGTTTGCCGTGACACTGCATAGACATCCCTGTTCCTCCTTTTACAGAGAGCAATCTCTTTTGGGGCTTGCTACTTTGCTTAAAAGCACCTCTCAGTCTTCCTCATGAACTTTTTGACCCTGTTGCTTTATTAGCAGCACCTGGTAATCCATGCCCCTGCAAGAAACTTCCAGTCCCAGGCTATCTCCTTAGGGCAGGGTGGAGTTCTAGTCTGAGGTCGGTTGAAGTAGGCGGGCAGTGCAGAGCAGTCACTCAGAGTTGGGACAACATACCGACGAAAGAGACAGGAGGGAGCAGCACAGGTGTAGGTAGGAGCTGAGTACACAGGTATATGAGAAGGCAGAGCATTCATGTGACTGTCTAGAGGCCTGTGGACCACAGCAGTGACCGTGTGTGGGGGCAACTTTGCTTGTATCAGATCTGGTGGTGCTTCAAGAGGACTTGCTAAGGTGAGATTTTCGACCATTTCTTGATATCTGGTGTGGATGGTCTTGTGCCCAGAACTGTAGTCACTGCTCATGCTCAGCAGCCTGTATTGGGGGATAATTTTTGTCAAATACTGCAAATATATGAATGCTAGCAAATTGCTATGGTTCTTCCTGCATATAGGAGCTGCTGGTCTTGCTTAGAGAGTAGCTCCTGCTTCTCCATGCTGTCTTCTCAGTGCCCCTGCTCAGATTTTCCACTACTGACTGTCATGCTGGCTGCTCTCCTCAGAATGGGCAGGTGAATTCTAATCCCACAGAAGCTAATCGGGTCAAATTCAAGAAGCATTTGAGAAAAATTATGAGCAACCACCAGTGCCATCAAAGACCAGTGCCTGGGGCTTCCCTAGCACCAGATCTTCTGTGCTGTACTGCTGCCACTGCAGCAGTGGGGAATGTGTACAGGTCTGGAGAACTCCTCCAGGCTGGCAGAGTGTTCAAAACCCATCTGCACAACACAAGGTGTTTCGGGCTGGAACTACCTCACACCCATATCACACATGCAGAGGTTCAACAAACCCACACTCTGGTGACATGCTGCCCAATGCTCAGGGTGTGTTTGATGGGTACATTTCTCTTGGACTCCTTCCTGCTTTCTGTAATGCTTGCTCTTTGTTAGGGAGGGTCAAGATTTTCCAAGGTCCCTGTGTTTCTGGAAAAGCTTGAAAATTTGCTCTTTTTTTAGATTTTATTTTTCTTTTATTTATTTTTATTTGAGACTCTGGCTGCTCAGGCAGGCAAATCCCAGTTCTTCCTGTTCTCATACGTTTGCTGTGGGAGACTCTAACATAGTGACACTGGATTGTTTTATTTTCAATAATTCTGGTACTTGATCCTTTGTGCCCTGAGATTCTTCCTGTTCTTTCTGCTCTCAGCCAAATCCTGGCTCATCTCTCTGCCAGCACAAAGTAATAGTGTGCCATTTTTCGTTCTGCATCTGAGATTCTCAATCATTCTGGTCAGGTCTTTACTTGGCAGCTCTGTGAGGGCTTCATATTTTCACTCTTGCGGTATGAAATTAACTGATTCACTGGTGACTCTTTGTGTTTCCTGTAGGGAAAATGTGGTTAAGTTTGAGATCATAGTTTAGAAACATCCCAGGTGCCATGATTGACAGATACAGTGGTGAAAAATAAGGTATATAATTATTTAGTTCATATTAGGGAATGTATGATAGAACCTCTCCTATTCTCTGCTGCTCCTCTATTCCACTTCACCAAGACACAATTTCAGTCCTTCTACCCTCTGTAGAATGGCCTTGTCAGGGCAAAAATCACCATTATTTCCTGTATAAGAGTAAAGAAGCTGTTGAGGCTGTGACCACACACGAGGTCATTTCTACCAAGAGCAGTCATGGGGGGTGGTCTGCATGCTCTGTGAAATGTCTGAAATATGTAGCTATCCCACCTTGATTTGATTCAAGATAAAAACATACCCTTGCTTCCTGGAAAAAACTGAATCCATTCTCATACTGAAACTATTTACATGCAGGTTTCCAAAGGAACAATTATTTCTGTGGTTTTAAATCTACCTGAGGATTTTCATGCCAGTGTTCTTCTCTGCTCAACAGTTTTCTCGACTACACATAATAGCTTCTGTCTATAGTTCAAGAATTCTGTGAGGAGTTAGAATAACAGTATAAATGGTGCCAGATGGAAGTGATATAATCAAAGTTCATTTGGAAGTCAGGATTTTTGATAAACACTGCTCTATTCCTTGCATTGTATTTGCAAGGAGGAAGCTGATAAATCATTTATTTTTACAACGGTCTTTATTTGCATCTGTTCCTGGGTTGGTCCAAATAGCAGGCTGATTCATTTTCTTGTCAGACCTGAACACTAAAGGCCATTTGTGTAACCAAAAAAGTCAGTGGGCTTCTTATCCAGGAGACCAGAGGATCTGGTCCCTCACAAAATGCACAGCCCCATCCTCACAAGACATTACAAAAGTAAAATTCACATTGTGGTAGCACTTATTGGCAACAACTAGGCTTCCCCATTGGGCTGGGTATTGTTCTGACTCTGAGAAATAATATAATAAAAACAAATGGAAACCCGTACTGTGTGTTTACAGCATTTTGGCATTGATTGTAAATGGTGGTCAGAGCAAGTGTTTAAAAGCAACAATGTGGAATGGTTGAATTCTCCACAAAAAGTATTTTTTTGCACCTTTCCTTTGTAAAAATTGCCTGGATCATGTCTGCAGGGATTGTGTACATGAACTACACATTTGTGTGTGTGTATTTATTTTAAGGCACTAGACTAGCTCTTAAACTTTGATAAAAATGTAGACAAGCTTTTCAATATCTTCTAAGACTGCATTAGACAATACCTAATGACAACATTAGACAAACTTACTGACAGTATTTTTGTTACAGAAAACCTCTGGCTTTGCAGAACTTACGTCCTTTCCAAAGACACCTTGTGCCGTGGTTGTCACAGTGTCACTGGTAGTGTGGCAGGTTTCCAAAACCCTGTGTGTTCAGAGGGATTCATAGGAGCCTGATGCGCCACATCCTGTCTCCTTCATGATCCTGTGATGCTGAACTTGCTCTGTCTCTGCAGGTCCCTTGCAGCCATGATGAAGGCTAGGAGAGTGCATGTGCTCCTGATTCTGGTAGTTCTGTCCTTCCTCATGATCCACTTCCTACCCTGCAGCAACAATGTCCACGTGGAAGAAAAACCTTCTCCAGTCCACATCCTCATTCTCTCCTCCTGGCGGTCGGGATCTTCCTTCACTGGACAAATCTTCAGCCAGCACCCCAGTGTCTTCTACCTGATGGAGCCAGCTTGGCACGTTTGGGTCAAAATGTACCAGAACACTGCCCAAGTTTTACACATGGCAGTGCGAGATTTAGTCAGGTCGGTCTTTCTGTGTGATATGTCTGTGTTTGATGCTTACATGTCTAGCCAGAAGAAAAAGTCTGATTTATTTCAATGGGAGACAAGCCGAGCATTGTGCTCCCCACCCGCCTGTGACTCGTTCAGTCGCGCTGACATAATCACTGCAGACAATTGTAAAACAATGTGTAGCAAGTATCCGTTCAGCAAGGTGGAGGAAGCTTGTAAAACCTATAGCCATATTGCCATCAAGGAGGTTCGGTTCTTTGACCTGAAAGTCCTTTACCCACTTCTCACTGATCCATCCCTCAACCTCAAAATCATTCACCTGGTCCGTGATCCCCGGGCTGTGTTCAGGTCCCGAGAGAATACAATGGAAGAGCTGAAACGTGACAGTAACATTGTTGTGGGATCTCAGAGGATAAAGGGTGAAATGGAGCCCTACAACATAATGGAAACAATCTGCAAAAGTCACGTTGAGATTTACAAGGCAGGAAGCCAGGCCACGCACAGCTTCCTGAAAGATCGGTACCTGATGGTTCGCTATGAAGACATTGTCCGAGACCCGCTGGCAAGGGCTGCTCAGATGTACAGGTTTGCAGAACTCCGTTTCACACCAGAACTTAAGAAGTGGGTGCACAACATCACCCATGGGAAGGGGCGGGGAGCACATGCCTTTGTTATTGGGTCCAGAGATGCGCTGAGAGTATCCCAGGCCTGGAGGAAGACACTTCCCTTTCAGAAAATAGAAAAAGTGCAAAATGTGTGCAAGGATGCAATGGACTTGCTGGGCTACCGGCTTGTTCAGTCTGAAGAAGAGCAAAAAAATATGTTGCTAGATCTTTTATTTGCCCAGAACTCCTCTGTGCATCAAACTCTGAAGGCAGAAAAGTTGGCATCTGTACCTACTGTGTGAGGGCTGCAGAGCGCTGAACTGCTCTTGAGAACAAGAGGACAGAGGTGCAGGCAGAGAAGTGTAAGAGTGTGTGCACGCCATGGGCATGGGTGCAAGGACAAGTAACACACAGGAACCCTGACTGCACTCACAAGAGCTCTCAGCACTACGGGGTCACTCTAAGGCCCCTGGAGACTCCGCCTATTACATGTTTGTTTTCCAAATTAAGTACGTTTATATTGGAGCATGCCGAATGCCAAAGGACTGGGACCAAATAGCAGTATTCAAACCCCTCAGAGATCACAGTTAAATACGAGGGAAACCACGTGGAGCCATTACACTGGAAAGGAAGAAGTATAAAAGCAAGCTGAATAGAAAGAACATTATTTGTCAGGCTGCCACACAGGATAGGTAATGCCAGAAGAGATACAAGGATGACCAGACATTTGGGTTTCTTGAAAGATGCTTTTTTATTGAATGGTTGAGTTTTCAAGCCCAGTTTTCCTTTTGCTCTGCCCTTGTGCCTGGGTATCCAGCCTTGCTGACAATGTTGGGAAAATGTTTGTGTTCACTTACTGTATAATGAGAAAATGGAATCAACCAGCTATTGCGGAAAATAAAAGCTCCTGGGTTTGCATGTGGGGATCCACTTCTGGGATTATGTGAATCCATTTATTTTTGAGCTGAAAAAAATCTGTTTTCTAGCTTTCAAACCAAGGGAATTCTCACAGTCCACATACATACCAGTATAATTCATGCTAAGGTTGAGATCCTGAAACAAGGTAAGGATATGGATTCCATTGGTATAAATACTGGAACTGGCTTCACGGGAGTGGACTGAACAAACCAAGAGAACAGTAAGTAATCCTATTGAGTTAATTGGTTGGAGTAATTTTTGTCTTGGAGCACAAAAACATATGTTTAATAGACTATGTCATTCTCCCACCTCCAATGGCAATACGTAGCTCAAACCCGAACAACAGAATTATTTTTACTTGGTTTTAACAGTGTCCCAGAAGACAAAGGTTGCTACCAAACTTGGGGAGGAATGAAATGCCTAGAAATGTACCTCTTTGTAAACATTCTCCCTGGCCACTGGGGACAGGACGAGAGGTCATAGTCTTAAGCTTCAGCTGACAAAATCCACGCTGAGCAGACAGCACTGGCATCATGGTACTAAGTCCACTTAAAGTGGAGTACCTTCCATTAGTATTCATGCAAACTTTAAGCAGGCAGGCTGACATCGAGAAGTGGTACTTGTACTGTGCCAGAGAAGCACACAGTCACTGTTTTTCTTTTGAAGTCCCTTTAAAATAGTCCTTAACACATTCAGCTAAAAGTATGTAGTCTCAGAAGCCTCTTCCTATTGAAGAGCTTATTACTTTAAATGCCAAGAAGCCTGACTCTGAGCAGAAATAGTCTTTTCAGTACATTGCTAATTGCATCTCTATGTTAACCCATGTCAGCTTGAGTAGCCTAGGTTTTATTATGAATACTTGTTTTCAGTGGACTCAGTCAATGCTCCTCACCAACTGTTTACCTGAACAAAACCCTTCATGATGTTTCCAGTCAGTCAGCAAGCAAATGACATAAAGTAGTATATAGTAATGCATTTTCTTAATGTACTGTTTTGAAAATTACTTTAACTTCTGCTTCCTAAGCTCAATCAGAGAAAAAACCAAGATTGTTGATTTCAGTATATCTTTACTACAGCCCTTTAGGTATGTTTTGTCAATACAACAACTGGTAAGATTTCTTTTTCTGGAAGCAACAAAGCCACAGTATGGTCAGATTATGATTTACAGTTGTCTTCCAAGCAAAGATGGCTTAAAATACTTTTCAGATAGGGAAATATGAAAAACAACAAAAAACCCCCAAACTTTCAAGATGGGGACAATAATTTGTAAAACTATGAATACACCCTTTGGCAAAAAAAAAAATCATGAAAGACTGTTTAATAACAAACATCAAGCTTCCATTGTACATGTTTAGAAGAATAAACTCTGGGTTTGTATGAATGAAGTGTAAGATGGAGAAGTTTCAAATCAAAAGGATGTTTAAAAGCTGACTCTGTGGTATTCCTGTCCCTTGCTCTTCAGCCTGATGCATGCAATCAGTTTTTGACCGACAGCTTTAGTTATGAAAGGGCAGAAATTCCCTGATGGCCAACTCCGATGCTGGCTCACTTCAAAAGGAAGCAAATAGGAATAATAGATATAGATAATAGTGCAATTATATTATAGATAATAACAGATAATAGTATGCAGACTCAGAATTTTTTCAGTTATGCAAATACATATTCTGCTCCAGGCAATACGTAATACAAAGAAGAAAGCTGTGTTCTTCTTTGAGCTACAAGGAGCCTTCCTGACCTTCCCTGATAGTCCTGGAAGCTGATACAAACATGGAAAAATCAAACTGTCTCCGGTATACTGAAAGGAGTTTAACTCTGTTGTAGGTAAAACAAAGCACAGAGAACAAGGACTTTTATCATGGGAGAAGGACAGAACTAGAATGCCCCAAAATAGAACTGTGTGATATGGTGGTATCTCCAGGTCCTCCAGGTCTGGGAAATGGGAAGGTGGAAAGAGATCTAGACTCATGTACCTGCACAGGGCTGTCTGTGGATAAGCAGTGCCTGTCAGAAGATGGGAACAGGTGAAAGAGGGTAACCTTGAGTAAGCTGTGCTCTTTGTGTCTTAGTTCCTAGACCTGACTGGACTAAGTGAATACAGAAAGATGCTTGACATACTTGGATTTCAAATACAGCTGGAAAAGTTCCTAATTTAAAAAAAAATCTTACTGTTTTGTTTGCAATGTTTTCTTGCATGCCCTCTTTACGTGCTTGCCTGGCCTTGCACACGTGTCAAATAACCAGTCTGAACAGTGTGAATGTGCCAAATAATTATTTTTCAGCAGGAGTGGCCTGACCGGTGAAACACTGCATAGTGCAGTTCTAGCATGTATTTGGTTACACTGGTTAACTCCCTAACAACCAGCTGGTGTTTCAGGCTTTTCCCTGGCTTTCTGAAATAGCAGTCTCATTGTATATATTCAAGTAATATTAAAGTAAGTGACCAGAGCACAATTTCAGTCTAAAAGTACTGAGTTTTTCAGATTGTGACTATATACTAGCAATGGTGTTCTCTCTGAAACAGAGATTAGGGGATACCTTAACTCTGAGTGCTCTTTCTTAACTCCTCTCACCAACTTCATCTACTGCACATGGCCCTGGAAGCTAGTGTACTTCTTCCACTAGAATATACAGTCTGGAACATGTGTTACTTTGCTTGGATTAAAGCTGCAACATTTCAATCTGTAGAGATGCAAAATGGGCCTTTTATTTAAAAAACCCCCAACTTTAAAGCATTTCTGAAACTTCACATTGATCAAAAATTCCATCCATTTCAGTTGCTGAAATTACTATAAAGTTCCTGTCACAGTCCTAGATCAGTCCCCTCCCCTTGCTAACTCTTCCTAAATGCTATCCTCTTTGCTACATTTTCAGCTCCAAATTTTGCTATCAATTTATTTCTGACATTTTCATCATCCTTTTGCAATTCTACATCATCTTCTCTGCTCCACATAGGGTACCCGTCCAAGCGCTGCCCTGTCTGCAGAAAGTATGAAGTTGCCTCCACGTCACCACTGTTTTTCAGAAAGGCCTGCGTGACAGTCTGCAGGTCCACACTGAACTTCTCCATGAAATGCTGCATAGCTTTTACTACATCTCCCACCTCACTGGAAGAATAAGTGCTTGTTGGTTTTTCTCCCCTCTGTGACAGAGTGTCATGGAAAGCAGAGTCCTCCAGTCCAGTTTTCAAATCAGATGATGTTTCTCCTGCAGAATTTCCCACTCCATCTTGTGTAGAAAGTTCTTCCGAAGTGTCACTTCCTGACTAACAGCAAGAGAAGTGGTGTCACCAATTAGACACGGAATTTTTGGGCACGCTCCTTACCACTGCTACCAACCACCTCCCACTGTGGCTCTACAGTACATAAAAACCTCAGAGATCAGTAGGCATAGTACAGATAGACTGAAGTAAAGCTGAATGTGTTAATGAAGATATATACTCGATCACAGAAATGCATGAAATATAAGGGATACTTTGAACAAACTAAGCATGAAAGGCAGAAGTGTTCGTCCAACTGCAGGAACGTTTTATGCCTGAGGTGAAAAGGATGACTTCTATTAGCCAAGACAGCTTTTAACGTTACAACCCCAGCCCATAACCCGCCCACGTTAACTTGGGCAGGGGATCAAGAAAACCAGGCACTGTCATCACAAACCGCGTGGCTGACAGCTCGCAGGAAGCTCCCGCTTGGACACAGCAGCGGCGATGTCACGGTGCAAAGTAATTCCCTGTGTTAATTACGGGTATCTGCCCCGAGCAGGCCCCGCCGCTCACCTCCGCGCTTTCGAACTCCCGGTTGGCGGCCGCGAAGAGACCCGTGATCTGCGCGAGCTCCTCCGCCGGCCGGGGCTCTGCGGAGACACAGGAGCATCGTCCGCGGGGCTCAGCAGAGCTCGGACCCCCGCCCGGCCCCGCCGCCCTCCCCGCCCTGTGCCCCCCCCGCTCACCGCCGAGCAGCGGCCGCAGGTGCAGCACGTAGCGGTCGCGC
>WEKX01012290.1:0-26831 GCA_013390025.1 Pitta sordida | reverse complement strand
GTGGCCGGTTCCTTGTGGGCGCGGGGCCGATCGGAGCTCGGCCGGGGCCCGCAGGTCTCGGAGCGGGGGCGGGTGGAGTCCGCCTGAGGCACGCGAGTGACCGAGTGCACGGCGGGGCCCGCGGGAACCCGGCGGTCCCACCTGCTGTCCTTATCTCTGGCGACTCGGAAAAAGTTACTTCCTCTAAGTAATCGTGGAAGGGCCGATGCGGCTGGGCCGTGCATCCCGGGTTATGCTGCGGGAGCGTGTCGTGCGGAGCAGGATGGTGGGGGCGGTTGCTCGAGTGTTGTGATGGAATCCGGGTCGATGTAGAAGCTGCGGTGGCACTGGGAGCCATGTGGTCGGCTGATGAAATCGCCGGTCTGTGTTACCTGCACTATAGGACGAGACTCCCTAAGCAGGGGAAACCTGATCCCAACAGGGAATGGACTTCATTGGCGGCTGTCGTCAAAGTGGAGCCTGCAGCCCAAGGAGGGGTTCTTGCTGGTGCAGGGAACACCCAGGGTGAGAATGAGCTGGGAGAAGCGGGGGTCAAGGGGGAGAGGAGGTGGCAGTCCTTGATGCTTTTTATTTTTTCCCCAAGATGCCTTTTAAGAAAAACATACACCCCTTCCTGTCCCATTTCTGTCTCTACCCAAATTCTTTACTCTGTAATTATAAAAGCATTTACAACTTCTGGCTGGAAAGAGACGGTTATATTGAAATGCTGTTCTTCCCAGACTGTAACTAAGAAAATGAAAGCCTGCATTTGGCTGTTCAATAAGGATGAAAGTCTTGGCAGGACCTGAATTCTAAATAGGAACACTTGCAAAAATGTGTTTAGCTACTATTTGAAAGAATCCTAGAAACGTCTCGGCTTGCTCTCCTTTAACAGACTGTCTTACTGCATTTTGCATTTGTGTTCATCTTCATCATCTTACTTTCTCTTCCTGGCACTTCAGTGTTGTCAGGTAGTTTATATCCCGTGTTTATTTCTTACGTGTTTGGGGAAGGAACACTGTTCCAGCATCCACTTGGGCTGCCTGGCACATCAGGCCTCTGTTGGCATTCCTGCTAGACTTCAGTTCTGGAACTGATACTGTTCCTTTTGGTAAAGTTGCATGGCCTGTCTGCCTGTACCTTCCCTTCTACACAGCATTGTGTGTTGTCTTACCAAAGGACTGTGAGAGCAGCTCTTCTGGCAATAGTTGATGGTGATAGTTGGTTCAATTAATGCTTCTTTTTCAGTAACTAAGGAAGTTGTTGCTATGGGAACTGGAACAAAATGTATTGGCCAAACCAAGATGAGAAAAACTGGTAAGTTTTGTGTAAAAATCAAGAACAGACTACCTATGCTATATTCTCTCTTGCTGTTGTCATAGAGTTGATAAAAATGTCCAAGGCATTTTGCTCAGACTTATTGTGGATTGAACCGAAAAGTGTAAGGCAGACCTCACCTCGTCAAGGGGAGAAGAGCTTAGGCAGTTCGGAAGTTTGTTGTACTTGCTGCATTAAAAGTGAATGAACTTTTTATATGTGGAAATGTGTAGCTTAGGCCCTCAGTCTGCATACTTAAAGACTTCATAACTGGAAGCAAAGCAAAACATAAGCAAAATAATTGTTCTTTGGTTACCTGTTACAGTCTAGTTTTGTTGCAGCCTAATGCAAAAGATGCCACTGCTGAGTTAGAGTAGGGGTGACACCAGAAAGGCACTAAGAGGTTTTTTCTCCATTAGTGCATATTCTGCAATGAGATCATTTTAAGCATTTCTATTAAAAACGTATGGGATAGATACATGAATTCTCACAACTGCAATTTCTTACTATTTATTGTAGGGCTTTCCTTGCTCTGCACGTCCGTTTTTTAATTCACAATGTATCTGTCTCCTCTGCTAGAAGAGCCATAGTCATGATGAATGCTGAAAAGTGACTAAGGGGAAAAACTGTTCATGAGTATGTAGGTGCAGGGCTTTCTACCCTCTTTATTTTTCAGAGGAGGAGCATATCAAGATACAAAGCAGGGTTTTGCATATATCAGTTTTAGGTTGCTCCATGTTCTGTATAATGAATTTCATTTTGAAATGAAAGTGGATCAAAGAGAAGAAACTAAATTCTGTATCTTGGGGTTTTGTGGATGTTTCTTCTGATTTAGCCATCTTAGAAGAGTTTGGTACACACACTTTTCTGATCAATTTAGGGAAACTGTGATTAAAGTCTTGTACTATTTACAGTCTAGTTATTAAGGGTCAAAGTAGAAAATTGACTAGGAAAAAGTAAAACTAGTTTGTCTCCCTGTTGTCTGTCTTCAGTGATCACATCTTAAGTTTAGGAAATACTTTCCTCTTGTGAAGAATTTTATCTTTCATTTGTGTAGGCTATTGACCTCCTTTTGTGGTGATTGGAAGTTTAAATATCTTGCAGTAATCCAATACCAATGTTAAACCTTCAAATGCTGACAAATCTGGAGAGCTGTCCTATGTCAAATTGTTAGCTTTGTTTGTCTCCTTTCCGTATTCTCACTTGGTTGTTGCTTTAGGAGACATTCTGAACGACAGTCATGCTGAAGTTGTGGCCAAGAGGAGCTTCCAGAGGTGAGGCATGAAGTTCTTGTGCTGTTACTCATTGCCACTTGAAGTGCTTGTGATACAAATGGTTTTCATCTAATTGCTGAAATAGAGATATTTTGCAGCTTCGAACATGGGAATGTAATCAAAGACTGCATTAACTGTGCTTGGGCAACACTCTTTCCCATTGTTACTAGGATTTTAGCCTAATTTCTACACTTCTCGGTGGTTTTAAGGCCCTTTCACAAAAGCTTTTTTCTTCCTTGTTCTTGTAGAGCCTCTGAAGAATTAGGATTTCATGTGACTTCAGTGCAGGTCCCCTGACAAGTGGCCAAGGATAGAATTTTTGCTGGTTCCCACATTCCCGTTCTCTTGTTTATGTGGGATAAGGTGGTTCAAGGAAATGAGCTGGAGAATAGTAGTTCTGCAGAAATAAGTATACGTATTTCTTGCAATTCGATGCTACTAAACTGTCACAGAATCACATGAGTTCCAGTGCTGTTAAAAACACACGTAAGTGGGAGGAGAGGACCTTATGCATATAATTTGAGGAGACGGTTAACTCCACTGAATTCAACCCTTGAATTTGAGATCTGTTTGTAAAGTTCCAATGATGTGTTTTTGTTGGATCCCATTTATCTGTAGAAGCATAACTGATTGGCTCCTCACAGTCTCCATCAGTAAGGAACAGGCACTAGAGGGCATCCAAGTTTTGTTTCTTTCCCATGCATCAAAAATGTAGCTTCATAAAAACTTTGTGCCTAACAGGTACCTTCTCCATCAAATGTGGCTGGCAGCTTCCCATCAGCAGTGTAGTATCTTTTGTCCAGGAACTGAAACTGGGAAATGGAAACTCAAACAACATATCATATTTGTTTTCTTTACCAGTCATACACCATGTGAGTATGCTGAAGTGAACCTATTACACTGCTCCTACTTGTAGAATCTTTTTTGTCCCATCCCCTTCTTTGGTCTCTCTTTGGTCTGGAGTGAGAGTGAGGCAGTAATTCATGTTACCAGTATGTGCCTGAGGATGTATTTGACTGATCCTACACACATGGTTTTAGCATTTTATCTCTCTGGATGTGAGATGTGGTTTTGGCCAATTTATGTTATTTCTGTTGTTCTAGGTGGAGATGCTTCTATTTTTCCAATCAGTGCACCAGAGCACCAGCTTTCTAAGTCAGTGACTGGAGGTGATGCAGCTGGACAGTTAGCAGAGTGCATAAGTAACCATGATCATTTGTGTCCAGAAGATAAAAGAAAGGCAGAGAAAATGGCAAGTAATTGTATAATCAAGAGAATGAAAACTGATGATGATGGTTGTTTTCCCACAATCACTGAAGACCTCCCTGTTGAGCAAGAATCTGTGAAACGAGAAGATGACACAGATCAAAAGAGCTGTGACTGTTCTGCAGAGATGCAAATAGCTAATAAGGGGACTGGCTTACATAGATCAAAGGTAGTGGACGTTCACAGAACTGGTGCAAAATGTGTACCTGGAGAGCTGGATGATGCCCGAACACCTGGGCCAGGGTACCACCGTGTGGGATTGTTACGAGTGAAGCCAGGTCGTGGAGACAGAACGTGCTCTATGTCCTGCAGTGATAAACTGGCTCGCTGGAATGTGTTAGGGTGTCAAGGAGCTCTTCTGATGCATTTCCTGCAGTACCCAGTGTATCTGTCGGCAGTTGTAGTGGGGAAGTGTCCATATAGCCAAGAAGCTATGCGGAGGGCAGTTATTGAAAGGTAAGATTTCTCTTTAGAAATCAGAGGGGGTGTATGGAGACAGTTTTGGAAGACAAGTCGCACAAAGATCAGAACTTCAGTAAGCTTTTGACATTGTGCCTTATAAGATCCTCAGAGAGAATCTGTTAAAATATGAGCTGGATGAGCAGATGTGTGGATTGAAAATTATCTGAATGACTGGGCTGAGAGTAATTCAGACTCAGAGCCAGGAGGTAGTGATCACTGGGCAAAGTCTAGTTGAAGTTGTAAGTAGCCATGTACCCCAGGAGTCAGTACTAGGTCCAGTCCTGTTTAAATTTCTTCATTAATCATCTGGATGATGGTGCAAAATGTATGCCCATGAAGCTTGCTGAACACTCAAAACAGAGAGGAGTGGCTCATGTGACCTGGGCTGCATTAAGCAAAGTTCTGCAGTAGGTCTGGGGACGTGATCCTTTCCCCCACACCTGGAGAGCTGTGTCTGGGTCCGGGCTGCTCAGGACAAGAGAGGCATGGACATGCTGGAGGGAGTCCAGCAAAGGGCCTCAAAGATACATAAGGGATTTTGAGCACCTCTTACGTGAGAAAAGGCCAGGACTGTTCAACCTGAAGAACAGAGGGCTTGTGAGGAAGTATATTGCAGTTTTTATCCTTCGTACTTCATGAATCATACTAGCTTTTAACTAGACATTTTTAAAAATCATAGTTTTTCTAGGATGGACAAGGTCTTAATAAACTAATGTGACCTTTTGGTTTTCTTAACAAATACTTTTTTGAAGGGAAAAATGCCTTCAAGCCCCCTTGTTGCTCCTTTATAAGTCATGTTAAATTCAGTTTTAATGTAAAAGGAACATATTTTAGATAATGAGGGAAAATTACACGAAGTAGGCTTGTTTGGGAAGAATAGACTGAAAATAATTTGCATTTTTCCATGTTTACCCTAGGTGTCAGCACATCTCATGTTTACCAGATGGTTTTCTGGCTCAGGAGGTTAAGCTGCTGCAGTCGGATCTTCAGTTTGAACACAGCCGTGAGGCAGTTCAAGAAGTTCAAACGAACAGCAAAACAAAACTTGTTCCTTGTAGTGCAGGTGAGTTAACCTGGGCCAGTTGTGTAACTGTGTGCAAAAGTCCAAATAGAAATGAGGTGGTTTTGGTTATTTGGAACAGAGTGTCATTCATTGCCAATGCTAGAGGCAAAGTATGAACAGCAGGAAATGAATTTCAGGTCACAATTTAATTGTTAATAATTAATATTGTTCAGCTCAACCTCTACTTTCCTGTAGCGACTTTTCACTGGGTGAACACTTGGTTGATGCCATTAAGAATTTATAATCTAAACAAAGAGAGAAAATAACCAGGGAAAACAAAATTTGAGGTCAAGAAGAAAACAAAAATATCCAAAGACGTCATGTTTCAGTTAGTTTTGCATTCTCCTTGGTAATGAAAAGAAGAATTGTCATGCTGAGTTATGCTTGTAATTGCTCTGGAAATCTGTGAACAAAGAAGGAATTCAGAGAAATATAGTGTAAAGGTTTAATAGATAGAGATTTTGGGCATAACCTTTTTTGTCATGATGATGAATGAATATGCAACTCTCATTCTGATTTAGCAACATGGTCTCCTTTGGGACAAAAAATGGAACTGCCACTCTGTGTGTGTGGTTAAGCAGTTTCTTTAAACTTGGAACTGTTACATTCTGCTTTTGTGTTAAGAGCCTTTCCCTTGTTTGTAATCCTTTGTTCTACAGCTATCAGCTGGAGTGCAGTTCCCGAGCAACCTCTGGATGTCACCTCAGATGGCTTCCGCCAGGGCACAACAAAGAAGGGGATTGGGAGCCATCAGAGCAGGTGTGAGAATGTTGTAGTACTGGGACGGATTTCATTTGTAATGTGACATGTAGTGCATTGTAGAGCAGAAGACTAGGGAGTGGAGAAAAAGAGGGAAGGTAGGGAGTGGGGGAAAAGGGAGAGTCACTGTGTAAGGGAGAGAGGGGTGGGTGTAAATCTCTTCCCTCAGGCTGACGACACCAGAACAAGAGGACATGGCCTTAAGCTGCACCAGGGGAGGTTTAGGCTGGATGTTAGGAAGAGGTTTTTCCCAGAGAGAGTGATCCCTCAGTGGAATGGTCTGCCCAGGGAGGTGGTGGAGTCGCCATCCCTGGAGGTGTTTAAGAAAAGACTGGATGAGGAGCTCAGTGACATGGCCTAGACGATGAGAGGCTCAGATGGATGGAGCGTGGTGCCCATGGCTCCAGGCTGTGGGTTCAATCCCGGGTGGGCGCTCGCTTGGGAGTTGGACTAGATGATCCTTGGGGTCCCTTCCAACCCGGAATAACCTGTGAACTTTTACCCATTTGATGTTTTGATGAGCCTCTTTATATTTAGCTGCCCTTCAGCTGTTTCTGAATATGTCCTTGTCACCATTGTGACAAGGACAGCATTGTTACAGATATTTCTGTGGCTGCTTTTGTTTTTTCTGAATAATACAAAGTTTGCCAGTTTGAACAACCCTTTAGAATCCTTCTGTGCTTGTTCTGTTCTGGAACTAGTCCTTCTGGCTAAACCTTGCTGCAGTTGTGAGCTGACTACAGTGCAGTCTCCTGCAGATAACAATGCCATGATATTAAAATTCTCTCTTTCTAAACTGAGGAATGCTGGCTGGGACAATCAAGGCAATGCAGCTCTTTGCCAATATAACATTTAAAAGAAAGGGGGAAAGCAGGCAGCTTGGATGGGGTAAGAAAAGTTAAATGATGGAGAACTTCTTACATTATTTGATAAGTGAACATAATGTTTTTTATGAAGAACATTTAGCTGGGGTGTGGTACTGTGAGCTGTAAGGGGAAGTGAACTTCTGATTCCCTTTTTTCCATCTGAATTTCTAATTTTTAAATTTTTTTATACCAGATCCAAGATCTGTAAAGTGGAACTCTTCCATAAATTCCAAAAGCTGGTGACAAGTATTTCACAAGAGGATCTACCAGACACTCTAAGGTAAAGACATTATTGTTCCATTTAGATGAGTGAGTTGATCTTAATGACATGGCATAACATTTAAGTGTATTGTGTGTTTGTTGGTGTTCCAGCAGAAATAGCTGCCATAAAGTAAGGCATAGTTTCTCATGCACAGAAACATATGTCTCTTTGGCTTAGAGATCCTGAGAGATGTAGAAGGTTCCAAATCCATTGCTGTGCAAAGTTTATTTTATTTTAGACTTATTTCTAGGTATGATTTCACTAGCTCTAGTTATTCCAAGTCTTGGGCCAATTTAACTGCTCGTAACTCCTGATAGAGATGGTCCCACAGCAATATCTGCTTCTACTGGTAGATCCCTGTTTTCCCTCTTGTATCAGTAGCACTTCCCCAATCTCATGGTGAACCAGTTCAACTGGTTAGTGTGGCTGGAAACAATTTTCTTGTATTTCAACTGATTCTAAAGTAGAGATACACTTTCTTTTTAAAGTTTTACATATAAAATTTTTAGCCTCTTTTGGGTAGGTATTTGTCCTTATTTGTTCAGCTATCATAATTTTCTCAAAACTGATTGTGAACCTGGTACATTGTTGGGTAGGTGACTCATTGTGCTGATCATGTGCTGCTTACATAAAGTCACTTTACCTCAGGGCCTTTCTAGACTCCAGTGGCTTTGGCATTTCCTTTGACTTTTTTGTCCTCTACTGTTTTTCTGTCTGGCCTTCTCCTGACAAAGTCCAGCTGATTTGCAGATGTGACACTGTTTTTAGGCTGCACAAACTCTATCCAGTAGAGGTGCTTGATCACCAGTCATCTTGTGCAGCTGATTTACTTTTGAAGTCTTTGTTTTTCCTCCCCTTCACTTAAAAAAGTGTGTTGCTGTTTCCTTCATCTTCTCGTTCTGTTTCTGCCCAATATTCTTTATTACCTCTTACTCCAGGGATTGCTGTATTGGGGTTTTTCCCCTGCTCTTAGAACAAAAGTGTATCTTATTCTTCACCCAAGGAAGTGAAAGCCACCTTTTGTCGTAGAGTGGCACCTACTATACAGTTGCCAGGTACTGCTGTTGGAACAAGGTGTGTCTGGATGTGCCACCCTTTGTCTGAATCTAAGGGAGACTTTGTGATAAACCTCGCCTGACTTTCTTGCTGGGCTTGTTAATGGATGACTAATCCTCTTTTCTCTTAAAGTGTAGTCAGGAGCCATCATAATTAAGATTGTACCCTTATGCCTCCTTCCTGTTCAGTCTGCAGTACGGACAAATCCAGTCCCAGTGACACTTAATTTGAGAGGACTGTTGTACAGAGGAGTGCAAGGACTTCCGATTGCTCCAAGATTTTAAGTAGGCCAAGGTATAGAACCTTCTCGGGCTTCATGTTTAAGACCTTTGCAGTGAGAAACAAAGGGGGACTGCTAAATATTTCCTGCTGGAGTGACTGAGAATGATTGTAAGGGTCAGCCAAATGAAAGTAACTGTCACTGGGGACACCAGTGGTGCAGTTTCACTGCTGTTCTCCAATTAAAACAACAACACAACCACATTTGGCTTGAATTTTGTTGCAATTTCCTAGGCCTTTTTCAATTTTCTCTTTAAAGTTTGTACATTAAATAATTCCTGCAAGGGTCCTAGCACTGCATAGAGGCCTGTGGGACAGTTAGGTCCTCTGATCTACAAAAGCCTTTTACATAAATCACAGGTGTTTGTTAGGTCTTTGCAAGACTGAAGAACCTGTTGTTAAGTGGCATTTTCTGCCCAGGAAATACTTAGGCACCTTAATTACCTCAAGACTTGATTTTTTTTCCTGCTACTCTGTGTGAACATCTCAGATGACATTTGAGAAAGCCACAAAGCTCATTTTCCAATTTTTCAGTAGTTTAGAAAGTCTAGACCACAGCAATGCAGTAACAGTCTTCTGAATGCTGCAAAACCTCACATTACTCTTCAAACTTGCTTTATTTGAGGGGAGCTCACTCACTCACTCACCTCACTCTGGGACTTTGATTTGTATCTTCTTTACAGCTGGTGTCAGTTACAGAGTTTGCCTGCAATGACTGCACTTTACCTGCAGCATTGCAAACAAAATACTAATATAATCAGTCCAAGTCTGGTTTCCTTGGTCCCTTTAATATTTTAGATCATGACAGAATTTTATATACGTATTGAAAGGTCTGTGAGCTTTTGCCCTCTTAGATGTGATTCATTAATTTTTGTATGAGTAATATTTTGCTTGATTCCTTGTGCTTATGTAAACATTTTTCACATGCAAAATGCATTATGGGTTGAATGTGAATGTTTGACAGTGACTATAGAGTAAAGGTAGTGTTTCTTTACTGAACAGGAAGTATTGTTGCAGTGTACTGCTTTCCTTTGCAGGCTGTCTTGCTTGTGAGACCATTCCTGCTCAGCTGTGCAGCTGGCTGAGCGTGTGAATGTTTTCAAGCATAATGGTGATTTGTATAAGGCCTTTTCCAAGAGTGTGTTAGCTTCAGGTGAAGTCTGTGGACTGCCACTCGTATCTCTGGCACACAGCCATCAGAATCACTGTCCCTCTCTTGCACAATAGTGTAGGGACAAGATTGAAACAGTAAAGGGAAACCTTCCAAAAATGTATGTTAGACCGACTTGGATAGGCTGGAGATCCTGTGATTGTATGGAACTTTGCCCAGGGCAGCAACCTAGTGTTTGCTTCTGCCAAAAAAAGGTCACAGGTTTGTCATTACTAATGCTCAGAGCCTTAACCACATCTGAGATACAGTCAAAGCACATGAGATTTTTACACAGATGCAATGTACTTGGAATTTGAAAGCATTTTTCCTCTACGTTGAAAATTTCTGAGAAGCTTAATGCAGATATTGAGCATGAATTAACTAAATCTGTTGATTTTGTCAGCTTGCTGAGGAAGCTGTTTAAAATAGCTTTAAAATTTCTGTTGCATGAATTGTTAAATCATTGCACTGATGTAATCTGCTCGGAGAATGAGACCCCAAGAGGCTGCAGTCACATGTGCTCTGGTAGTTGCTAGAGTGTAGTGAAAATCCTGCTTCTGTCTGTCCTGCTTTTGTTCTAACTATGTTTTGCATTACTGTCTACTGTAAGAGTTTCAAAGGTCTCTTGTAATAATGTGGGTTAGAAAAATTCCATATGTTTTAGTTAAATTGAATCAGACAGATGGATTAGCTGTGACGGGAGTGCAGGGTGGGTTTGTTAAGGGAGAAGACATCTCTCATGTTCAGCTGTGGCACAGGCAGGTTCTCCACTCTTGCACTTTCTGAACATAAGGTCTACAGGATAGATAATATGGCTTGCTATAGATGTTACAGTGTTCTAGAAATAAATTTATAGCAGAAGGCCATATTCCTGAAACACAGCTTCTGATGGTCTGCTGTTATGGGGGGGGAGTTACGGGGTTTGTTTTTTGGTGGTGGTGGGTGATCATTACTGCCTTTGAGCATGAAAGCCTGTTCTAGAAGTTAGTGCAGTGATTCTCAGGCTTTTTAGATTAGGGTTCCTGTAATAACTGGCTGTTCCTCTTTCTTCTTGAAAGTCCTGTTGCCGATGGTTTTCCCTTCACATTGCGTACCACATGTGGCTAACAGACTTTTTGGTAAAGGGAGATGAAAGAGGCTGGGAAAAGAATGCAAGGAAATGAAAAAAGTCTTGATGAAATTGCCTCAGAGGCAGTTGTGTTCAGTTACTCTAGGCCTGAATTTTCTTATTTTGAAAATCAGTGGTATGTAATGTACACAGCAGAGTGACCAATGGTTCCACTGAGACTGTGGAGAGTCTCTGTGGGCTACCTCTGGAAGGGGAACAGAGCAGCAAACGTACTTTCTCCTTCATCTCACTCTTCCCCATTAGTTTTGTGTGTCGGAAAAGAACTGTCCTTTTTGTTCTGTCCCTTTCCATTCCAGTCAGCAAGCAGATTTATTCTTCTAGCATGCTAAGGCTACTTCCCCCCAGTTGAAAGCACCTCTAGCCACTTCTTCAGCTTTGCTTCAGCATTTTTTGCTGTCATGGAAGTTTTCTGTAACCTGTGGTCACACAGTCAAACACTGACCCTTCTGTTGCTGGACAGTGTGTATGAAGCATGGTAGAAACGTTGTTTTGCTTCCTTTTGTAAGACTGCTGACAATGTCTGGCTTCAGGGCCTGGTGCTCTCTGAGGCTCCCTAGAAGAGAATATTTGATATTTGATTGCTTTTTTCATTTGGCAACATCACATTGAATAGGATCATAGAATTGTTTTAATTTTTGTGCATTTTCTGTCAGGGGCAAGACTCTAAAAACCTACTGGGACTATAAGGATGCTGCATTAAATTATCAGGAAGCATGGAAAGTGCTGCGTAGCCAAGCCCTGCTGGGTTGGATCAAGAATGCCAAGGAATACCTACACTTCACATGAAAATCCATGTGCCTATGTGAATCCAGCAATAAGCTCTGGTCCACAGCAGATACCTCTGCAGTTCAAGGGTCAGGAAAAGGTGTCCTCTAGTTCATGTGCTGTACAGAGACAGGAGTGAAAATGAAAACAATTAGAGAAGTCTTTATTTTGGTTGAGTTGAAATCCCCTTTTTATTGAAATGCAGAGAAGGATCATTCCTCACTTGAGTCCTGAGCTGCATGAAACAATATGCCTCCTAAAGAAAGGAAGCAGTGATGTGTGATCTGTTGTATGAGAATAAGATCGACCTGCCAGAATTATTGCAGTGAAAGTGATGTGACCTGAAATTGAAGCAGTGCTATGGAAGAAAGGCCATCACATTTTAGTGCTGTTTTTTCCTTCTGCTCCTCACAATGTTATGGTTGTTTATGGTTGTTTTTCTGTTGCTGGGACAACTCTAGTCTATAGTAAATATTTTTATTACTCTTGGTTGTCCTTTTCTGGTGCCTGGAAGAATTTTTCATGTCCCCCAGCCCCATTGCTTCCAACTCGCAATAGTAGTTCTGTTAAAGTGTCATTTTTTTTCTGGAAATCCTTAATATATACTGCTATTTACTAAATATTGCCACAGCAGAAGCAAATGAGGACTGGGGAGGAGTCTGTGTCAAATAATACCACTTTGTGATATCCCATGCATCTGTCTTAATTTCAGCACTTTGACAGATAACCCTTCAATTGCCTTGCTTCTGTAGGCAGTAAAAAAATATCTTGAATTACCTGTTTCAAATCTGTCAATCCTGTGTAACTACAGCAAACATTTATCTGCTTTTCAGTGTTTCAAGAACTGTGAATCCCCCCGTCCTACCATGGGACATGATTCATTAAAAGTAGAAGTGCCTTAGCCATATATATCTCTGTTCCATGGCAAATGTTCATTTAATAGCCTGGCAAAGGTGGAGATGCTTTGCAGGGGACTGAAAGCAGTCTCTGGTATGTCTCTTGTCATCATGCTTTATTACCAACTAACATCTGCATGGTGAAACAGTAAACACTGTGAGAAGAAATGGATAATCTCCCTGAATTTTCTGTCCCAGTTACTGCCTCCTATGAGCAAGTTCAGGACCATGTGACTGCTCCTGAGCACACTCCCTGTCTGTATTTTTTCTCTTGGAAACCACAAATCATGAAATGTTGGGACAGGGCAATGGTGATGAAGGAAGCGGATCATTTAGAACTCAAGACTTCTTCAGTGATTTGAATTTTCTGTTCCTTGGTATCTTACAGATTTGTGTTTCAAAAACGGGTGCAGCTCTTCTCCAAACAGCTTTTGCTGTCAATCTACTGAGCTACATATGGGACCAAACAGTAAACATCACATTATGATCTGAGAATTGCTTACAGAAAATCCTTTTATTTCACACTTCATTGACTTGTCAAATACATAAGAATAGTTCTCTCTTACTTGATGAAGAAATAACAAGTAAGTTGCATTCTGTGTGTATGAGCCTGTTCTGCAATGCAGGAAGCCCAGTTGTAGTGGTGGGGGGGTCATTGTAGGCGTTTGTAGAGGGCAGGGGATTATGCAAGTTGGTGACCTGCATTAATCATCAGAGGATAAGAAATGGCCAGATGCCATTGCACATGGGCTATAGGGTGAACTGCTGAAGAAAGGTGGTAGCAATTACTGTAATTGAGCAAATAGCATTCCAAAGGTAGTGTACTTAAGAGCTGTCAGTAAAATTTCAGGTTCCTGAAATTTACCTCTGTTCTTCCCTGAAATCTTGCAGAAATTATTAACTTAACCATACCTAGTTTCCCTTTGTTAATCAACAATGTCAGCAGTGACCCTCCTGACCAGACTGGAATGTTCCCATTTCCTATCCAGCTGCAATATTAAAATGGGTTACATAAGACCAGTTCTGTAGGCTTGGCATCAGACTACTTTTCAGAATAGCAGTTACATGATTTAAATTCTTATAACTCTTTTCTAAAATTTGAGCCTGGTTGTTAGGATTGTTCCTGGTAAGATTTTTTTGTGCACTTGTAGAATACATACTTGTGAACTAGACTGCTACTTTTCTGTTAGTTTTCAGGTTTAAAAGTAGTTTTCGATGTTGAACATCAATTTTTGGATGGACTTGAGGCCATATTTAAGCCTAGAGCTGGTTAATGAATGTGCGAAGAGAGGGAAGGAGCTGAAACAAAACAGCATTTAAAAGGCTCAGGAGTTAAGACTGTGTGGGATCTTATACTCAACTGGATGTCATTTCTGTGAGGGAAAGTGAGTATTTCAATGCTGCTTAATCTGTTTAATTCCAACATGTCAGGAAATGCTGTTGGCAGTACCATGAAACTGCTCTAAAAATCAGAAGCATGTAATTCCTTTAACCAGCAGTTTTATATTTCTTACTCTCCTGTTAACAGCTAAGTATTACTTGATAACCATAGAAAAACTGTGAAGTTTCAGCTTCAAGGAAACAAGTAGAAGGTAATAAAAAATTGCCACAGATAAAACCATGTTTGAGTAAAAAATTCTGTTAAGAGCAATCATTGATGCATGGAAAGGGGCTTGGATGGAATTCAGGATGGAAGCAGTGATGAAATGTTGACTAAAGCAGTCCTATACAGTGCAGTGCTATTGTGAATAGTGAAAGGCTTTCTGAGGCCAGCAGAGCATTCTGGGATGCAGTCAGCACATGCAGCACAGTGACTGTGACAAGCCTCAATAGGAGTGTCAGCATTTCACAGGCTCCTACATTCACATTTTGGAGTCCTTCTGCCAGTACTTGTGAATGACTGCAGAGCCAAACATAATTCTAGGCATAATGTGTTTTCACGGGACTTTGAGTTAGTATGAATTTGGTAAGTTTGGAAAGCGATAAATTTCCATTGTCACTGGAAAGATCTTCAAAATTAAATTCTTTTGCACCAGGTAGTGTGAAAATGGAGTACAACTTTTTCTAGGAATGTAAGCTCTATTTAGTGTATCCTTGCTGGGTTAGGAAGGTCAGAGTGCTGCTAGTTTTTCAACCCAGTGGTATCCTTTATTATCAAGGTGTGAACTCCAGTACTGTCCAATTGGGTGATTTTTTCACTCTCCTCTCCTGGGCAATCCACGCCACAGGTTTCCCTCTTTGCCTGTAAGTAGAAGCAGCTGTGTGACTCGGCTAAGCTTGTTTGAAGAGAAGTTGAGAGCATCACAAAACCCAACTTCTTTTGGTTTCTGACTAGGCCTCTTCACTTTTGCTGTGTACATGCTTTGGCACCAGGGCTCATAAACTGGAGGCATTGATCTTGAATTCTTTATTGTGTGTGCAGCGTTTCTAATTCTAGTTGTCTGTCTCAACAAGGTAGAATCAGAACGGTTTGGGATGTTAGGGACCTCTAAAGGTCAGCTAGTCCAACCCTCCTGCACCTTCCACTAGAACAGGGTGCTTAGAGGCTCAGTCTATCTGACCTTGAATGTTTCCAGGGACGAGGCGTTTAGAACCTTACTGGGCAACATGTTCAGTGGTTTTACCACCCTCATAAACCAAAACCAAACTAACAACTCCCCCCTTTCCTTAAATCGTCAGTCCACCCTTATAAACTATTAAAACATCCGCCCCATCTTTCTTATAGGCCCTCTTTCAATACTGAAAGGCTGCATTTAGGTCTCTCTCGAGCCTTCCCGGGGCAGCCTCAGCACTCTCAGCCTGTCTTTACAGGAGAGTTGTTCCAGCCCTCTGATAAATTTTGTGGCCTCCTCTGGAGCTACTCCAGCAGGTCCATGAATTTCCTGTGCTGAGGACTCCCAAGCTGTTTTTCAGTCTCACAAGAGTAAGGGAGATGGATAAAATCCCCTCCCTTTACCTGTGAGTCATGATTTCTTCCGTACAGCCCAGGATGCAATTGGTTTTCTGACTTTAGTATGCTTTGTCAGTTCATGTTGTGTTTCATCCTCCACTACCCTGAAGTCCTTCTCCTCAGGGTTGCTCTCATTCCCTTTAATCCCAGTCTGTACTGACACTGGGATTTGCTCTGGCCCAGCTGCATCCCATTGCAGCTGACCTTGTTGAACCGCATGAGGTTCACATGGGCCTCCTTCTTGAGCTTGCCCAGGTGCCTCTGAATGGCCTCCCCCTTCCCCTAGTGTGTCACTGAAAGCACCTGGCTGTACAGCAAAGCCGTTCTTTCACACACTTGGTTCTCTATTGTCCTTTCAATATACACAGGATTTTAACTTGGAAAAGACATGTATATTTATATACCTACCTGTAAAACAACTACAGTTTGGGGTGAGGTGGTGTTTGGTTTGTTGGGGTTTTTTTAAGAGCTGCTTGTGCAGCTGCTTTAGTCTGAACTCCTTCACAATTACCTCTGCAATAACTCATATAAAAATTATATCAGCTCTCTGGGCCTCCTATTTGTGTAATTCCTTCTCATAGGTGCCCCTTCCTTACATGCTGTGCTTTTGACACCTGGATCCTGTTCTCCAAAGTCCACGTATGTATTTACTCATCTGTTCATAGCCTGTGGGCCAGAATAGCTTTTGGAGTCCTGATCAGATCGAGTAGATCTGAAGCTCTTTGTTTTGGAACAAATTGCTCCTTGTTTCTTCCTTGCATCATCACCCACACCAAAGTTTGAGAAACTGTACAGTGTCTAATAAGTAATATCAGCAGCTGTATAGATTCTAGTAAATGGGATGTGCAACTTTCTGGCCAAAATTAAGGTAAAGAAATGACAGCACCGCCTGTTTGTGACAGGAATTTTTATTGTACTTGTTTGTTAATTGAGAAAGAGGAACATCCTGGCTTAATTCGACACCATCAGCATCTTTCGCCTGCTCAGGATAAGCTAGCAAATCCAGTGTTCCCAATACTAATTTATTGGTTTTATTTTTCTTAAACTAACACCTCAAAACAGAATAAATGTGTGTTCTTCTCTCCGTGTTTTAGTAGCCCAATTACTCTGCTTTATTATTTTATCAACATCATCAAACGTATCCCCCAAAGAAGCGAGGCTCTGGGAATTCACAGCCATGAGAAAAAAAATGCACAAAACTAACCAAACTTTTTTTATAATTTAACAGTCTAATAAAACAAGACCTATCAATATATTAAGAAATAAATCCAGTTACAAATGCGTGTATATAGAAGGAACTTCTGTGGATGTAAGAACAGAAAATGATCAGCTATTTACAAGATACACAGCAGGATGGTATAGTAGCCAAGACCCACCATTCAGAAACCAAATGTGTTCTCTCCGCTGTAGGCAACATACAAGAATCCATCCTCATCCTTTTCCTTCTCATAAAGTTGTCCCATAGTTAAGCTTGAAGGGGAAAAAAAGAGGTGTTTGCTTGGCTCATGACAGTTGCAAATGTTAACAGTTAGAACGTCACATAAACAAGGAATAATAAAAGCTAAAACTTGTAAGCCTATGTATAAATTAAAATACAAAAATTGAGGGTATATGAAAAGCAATTGACTCCTGAGTTAGCGAAATGATCCTGGGCTCTCTGCAGAATAAATTTTTGATAAATCTTCACAAATGTGTTTGTCAGAATGCGTCCTTGTTTTATTGGAAATTAGCCACTGAATGTGTTACAGGTCCTGCATCATGCATTATATGCTGTGACTAATACCAGGATCATTGGCCTGACAGCACCTCGAATGCAACAGCATTAATATCTTGCTTCTTATGTGAGCAACTTCATTTCTCCCTCCACCTCATACAGCTGTGAACGTTCAGCTGGTCTCTTTTTGGACTGTTCCTTTGTAGTCCAGGTTGTCTGTGGGGGGCAAAAGCTTTGTTTTCTATATTGTCAATAAATGATGACTTCAAATGCTGCTAATACTAAAATGCGCTTTTTCAGTGGCTGAGGTTTTGAACATTTGAACAAATAAAAAACTTCTGTAACAGAAAAGGCATATGGCCCTTCACAGTCTAAGCAGTTGTGGTCTTTAGGGTAATGTCTGTATTTGGACAACAAAAAGAAACCCAAGCAATTATTTGGCCAATACAAGTGCTACAACCATTTATCTACAGATGGAATAGACAGTTGACATCAGTCAGATGCACAAATGATTCCTCCTCAGATCACCTTTCTCTGACTTCCCGAGACTGAGAAAAGGTTCATGAACTGAAAGATGGAGACTGGATGGGAGTGACAGGGAAAATGATCATGTCATTCTACCCAAGAGAAGAGCTGAGAGGATCTGGAGGCAGTACTTGAAATGGAAGAGAATTGGTGAGTAGCAGATACGTCAATAATCCTTGACATCCTTCTCTCTTCATCCAAAAGTTTATGTAATAAACTCAGCCTATGAAGTGAGCCGAGCCATTAACAGATTATCTGTTAAGAAGGTACCATTATTACATTAATACTCAAGGCCCTGTTTTTCCAGTTGAGATGTGACCCCTCGTGAACATGTGAGACGAGACAATGTGTCTTTCTGTTCCTAGCACTTCTACAATACTGCTATGAAGATGACACATACGCGTTCCTATTACTCTTAAAAGAAAGCAGGTAGAAAAAGGTGGTTCTCACAGGTCCCTACTGTGTATCACAGAGTAAACAAAAATATTTTGAATTGAGTCTGGACAGGCTACTGGATGGACTGTTACTGTTACAACAAGTAGTAGTAGTGTGTATTACATCTAAGCCATGTAACAACACGATGTACTGTTTCCTCAAATGTTATTAAAGAATGTCATGTAGAACGCAGTTGTAGTAGCTGCTTCTGCTATATTCTGTATGAAGCAGACAACAGTGAAACTTATTCCTATATAAAAGCAAAGTGAAAAACCTTTCTAGAGCAATTGTGCATTTTTTATAGACAAAAATAAGTAATTTTCTTAAAAAAGTAACAGCAACTAGTCTGAAATGTCAATTTCCTTGCAAGATGACAGGTTATTGGTTTTTTTAGAACAGTTTATGACTTGATGATGTATGTGTTCTTGCATTCAACATATCTCATTTGCATATGTTGATATCATAATTGTAAAGCTCACCCTTTTGCCATGGCAGTAAATTAGAATACAGTTTCCAGTCACCTTTCCTTTCAGCCTAGGTCAAGAGATGTTTATCAAACTCATGAGGAAAAAACCCTGCACAGTGAGATTAAGAGGTAACCAAACACATCCTAAAGTCCCCAAATGAGCATCAAAGAATGGCATTACTAACCCTCTGATTAAACACAAGCTTGCTGAAATAGTTCTGAATACCAAGGGAAGAGCCTCTCACCTGGATTGTGGGACAGTCTTGTCTACAAAGAGGAATATTGCTTTCTCAGATGGCAGCTGAATCCTCTTCCTGATGATCCACATGAATTGGGCCACGGTGATGTCGGATGGGACTAAGTACTTCCTCTTGTCAATATCAACAATCTGAGATCCTGAGACCTTCTCCACTATAACCTGTGAAGTGCAGGTGTGAAGGTCAGAGTGTTCAGGAATGGTATGAACAGACACCTTGAGTAAATTGCTTGCTAATACAGGCTTGAAACAGTGAGCAGAGAGGGGGGACAAAAAGGTTGCTTGACTGCAACCAAATGAGCCATAAAACTGGTTCAGCACTGTAAACACGATTTAACAGCTACACTGAAACCTACACTCATATACACAATGGCTCAAAACTTCCTGTGCCTGAGGTTGACAGTCATGGGGTAAAAAGCTGCATTATGCCAAGAGAAGCCCCTATGGCATCATAACAGGGAAGTATACACGTCATTTAACTTTGTACACCGGTGATATGAAATTATTGCAAATAAGGCTAATGCTGTCCTGGGCCCCGTTAGGCAAAGTACTGGGGGGTGATCCTTCCCCTGTACTGGTGCTGGTGAGGCCACCTTTGTATTATGCTTAACTGGCATTAGAATATCTTTTGCCAGACCTTAGGAAATCAGAAATTGACTACAGGAAGGAAAAATAGCAAGATGTCCCCAAACAAAAAGCAACACGTACAGGGGGAAGGAGAATTGGGCATTACTTGTGGAAAAGACCTGAGGCTTACTGCTCCACTCAGGGTAGATCTTGAAGGAAAAATGCAGCAACTGGGGAAAGGTTTACCAGAAGTTCCAGTGTCTCCATTCCTTAGCTCCACATTTCCATTAAAACAGTTTGAAAAACACTTTCAACTATTAAACTGGTACCAACTGTTCTGGAATACACGAAACAATACCATCCAACTCATATCGCCAAGAAGGTTGTTGAGTTTTAAAGAATTCTTAATCTTTTCTAGGATCAGGCACAAATCCTCAAAATAATGAGGATGTTTGCTGGGATTTACTTGCTCTTAGAAGAAATCAGGACTCAGATAAATAATTTTTAAACAAGAATTGAGAAAGTCACGCACTCCTGCTTATTTTTCAATATGCACTGGGGCTGAGGAGAGAATATGGCATTAGTTAGATGTGTTTGTGGTTTCTTTAAAACACCTGAAGTCACAAAAAGAAATTTAAATTTACTTAGTAGGAACTCATCAGAGAGTGTGCAGGATGGAAAAATCTTATCCACCTTTTTATCTGAGTACTCTGATGAAGCTCGTGTGGTTACTCACCGGGACACGGTCGGGGTATTTGGCTCGGATTTTTGCCGACTCGACACATCTGTGCTCTGCGAACAAAACTGGTAATTAGTCACTGCACAGTAACAGCACTGCCCGTGTCTTAGGCCGAGAGCCTGCCAGGATCGCGGACATCTCCCCACCCTCCGAAGGGGTCCCCAGCTTTTCGGGGAGACCGTCCCTGGGCACCGCACGACCCTTCAGCCAGGGCCGCAGGCGGCTGCCCACCCATCGAAAGTGGAGCGGCTGGGGGAGGCGACCGGGACAGATGGCGACACAGGAGACGGAAGGCGGCGGGGCCGCTGACAGACAGCGCCCGGCTCGGGCCCACCCTTACCCAGCGCGTGGTCCTCCTTNGCCCCGTCAGTCGGGCGCTCCGCTCGGCCGGTGCCGCGCCGGGTGCGGCGGGAGCTGCGGTTCGCCCGCCATGGCCGGCGTGGAGCTGTTTTCGCATCCGGCGCTCTACACGCGCTATCGGGCCGGGCTCTGCTCCGCTGCGGCGCTGGCGCTGTTGCTCATCACCGCGCTCACCTATGTGTCGCCGCTGCTGGTGGCCTACCGGAGTCACGGTGAGCGCCACTCGGCCCCACGCAGCCCGCCCGGCCCGGCGCGGTCGTGAAACTTCGTGCTGTTTGCCCTCAGGTTTCTGGTTGAAGCAGAGCACGTACCTGGAGCAGCCCACGGTGCGGTTCCAGTACGAGGTTCTCCTCGTCGCCACCATCGGGCCCGGCCCGGGGCGTTTCTTGGCGTGGAGCACGTTCCCGGCGTTCAACAGGCTCCAGGAGGACCGGCTCCGAGTGCCGCTGCTCTCGGTAGGCCCGGCAGCAGCGGAGTCAGTGAATGAATGAGCGGGTGGCCTGTCGGGCACCGCTGCCTTCCAGCAGCAGCAGCGTAACCTCATGCCTCACATGAGAAGTCGCTTGGGACAATTGATTTTTAAGGAGTCCAGTTTTATTCCTTCTCAGTGTTACAGAATCATAGAACTATTTGGGTCGGAAAAGACCCTTAATATCAAGTTGAAGCATTAACCAAACACTAGCGATTTCTCCACCAAACCGTGTGCCTAAGCACCGCTGGTGGTTTGCACGGACGCATCACTCCTCCCCTGGCCGCACGGCCTATCATGATGTGGAGCTTGCGTGGGTTGCTAGGTAATCCCAAGTTTTGGAAGCAGGTACGAGCTTTCTAAAGCACATAGGCTTTGCCTTGCAGTCATTGTTCCTTTCGGGATTCCACTGTGGCAGTTATTTTTCTGTGTGCCTTTGTTATGAGTCCTGCTATGGTTGCAAATACGGGTTATGGGCACAGAATCGTGGCAAGCCCTGGCTCACGGCCAGAAATCGGCACAGAGGGGCCATTAAGAGGCACGCTGCAGTGTTAGGAGGCAAAAGCCTGACCACCAGTCATATTTGCACAAGGTCTGACAAAAGATCGAGCATGCTTTGTAGCATGCAGAGGGAATGATTGGCATGGTGTAGGGCAGAAAAGACCCTGAAGGTTCTAGTGAGCTTTCCTTTCTTGGGGGGGAGCTTTGAGACCTTGTGTAACAGACAACATTACAGGTTCTAGTCCTCTGTCTGTAAGTCAAGCAGCTTGTTACTGCTTTCCTAACTCTGCAGCTTCCTTTGTATGTGCACGCTCCAGCTGTGCACATCTCCTGAGGTTTTATCTTCTTTGTTTTTATTTGTAACAGAAATTTCTGCATTTTAAAAAAATCATGTTCTTTTAGACTAGGGAAGAAGACAGAAACCAAGATGGCAAGATGGATCAGTTGCATTTTGAACTGGAACTTCCACTGCAACCTACAGAGCATGTAGTTGGCGTTCAGCTGATTCTACTCTTTTCCTACCAGCTTTATGTGAGCATTTTTAGTTTTGTTTGTTGTGACTCAGTGTAATATTCCAGTAGTGGTTATACAAAAGATTAAAAGAAACTTTCCACATTTGAAATCCCTATCTAAAGTATTTATTTTTTAAAAAAATATTTAATACTCTCCTCCTCTGCTGGGTCATTCCTAGTCTAGCTCTGTTGCATATTTTGATACACTGCTAGAATCTTTTTTCCATTTTTTTTTAATATTCTCTTGGATTGTAGTACAGCATAGAGGCCAGAAATGTACAAGAGTGAGTATCACTGTGGGTGGCAGCAGGAAATAACTGAGAGCCTTGCAGTAGGCAGAAGGATGTGCATTCTTACATACTGCTGTGTCTTGACATAACCGGTTAGTTTCCTGAGGTGGAGAGGTAGATTTTGCTTACTTAACGGCTCTTGAAGCATTGGTAATCATCTGCCAGAATCTTGGGTATGGTTTGATTGGGAGGAGGAGGAAAGTGTTATACAAAGACAAGACAATGTAATTCTGCTGCCAGTGTATCTCAAGTAAAACACCAGTGCACAGAGAACCCTGATATAGCTAAAAGAGCAATAATAGATGACCGTGTTGGATGCAGCCACCCAGACAAGAAGTTGTTTTACTAGAGAGATTAGGGTTAGTTTATTCAGTAGACTCTTGCAGATTTCATCATCCTGCTGCTTTTTACATGTCATTCCATCATTAGCCACAGAATGTTAGATTCAATTTCCAGTGGAACTTTGTACATAATAATTAAGATAGTTAACTTTAAAAAGAAAAAAATATTTTTGTTCAGTGTTCCCTTATTTATACTAGTGTAATGATCTGAAACTTGATAGTTGGAAAAATACTAAATCAGTGTAGAAAATGTTATAGATACAAGGAGGTAGAAAAGTGTGTTATGTACCCTGCCCCCCTCAAAACTATCTTTTCTTGTGTTCACCATTTCAGAAAATGTCAACATTTGTGATGCAGAGCATGGCTTTTCTTCAGTTTTTTTCTTCTGTGCCAGGATCTCAGCTCTATACGAATGGAGACCTGAAATTGAACCAGAGGCAATTACTTAGCCACTGTGGACTGGACACCAGATACAATGTGAGGAAATGTTTTTCCCTTCCTCATCAATTCCTCCCCTCTTTATCCTCCTGGTATCACAGGTGACACCCTAATTCTTTGTTCCTCCTGCACAAGGTGAACTGTAGAACTTTGGAACTGGTGTTTTCTTGTTAGGCTAGAAGAGGGAAGAGATTATTCTGCCAAGATGTTCAGTCTGATGTTCATGTGCATCCCTTCAGGGGCATGGTTACTTTATGTAAGAAACTCAGTAGAATTAAGGTGTCAAAGACTGGACAAATAATGCAAGTATCTCCTTGTTGTAACAGGTGTCTGTGGTCAATGGCACAAGTCCTTTCGCAAGTGACTATGATCTAACAAATATCATTGCAACATACTGGGATAGAAATGGTAAGCCTACATACGAAGTATGGGGTGGTAGTAGTTAGCATATTGGCAGCTGTTTTGTGATGTATTTGGGTTCTGTATCAAGACCTAAAAGGCCCTTAATCTGGCTGTTTCATTTCCCCATTTTAGTGACAACAGTCTTTTCAGATCCCAGCCCTGTTTGGATGACTGGAAGATCAGCAGATACACCATTTATCATTAATGCCACTATTCGTTACCCAGTGGAAGTTATCTTATATCCTTTGAAAACTGCATAAAATGTGGCATAACTGTGTTGCATTATTTGGGTCTTTGCCTACAAGCCAAGTGAAAACCGTTTGCTTTTACATTTGTTGTTAAACTCTGAATGCTAAAGTTCTGGGCTTAATGAAATGCCTATTTGCCCATTCCTCCTACTTGCATAATGATTTGTCTTTCTTGCTGGGAACCTGTGCTGCTTTTCAGCTTTACTAACCAGGCCTTTAAGGCAATTTCTTAGCCATTCTCAGGGAATATTCTTAGGGAATCTTGCTTTGCTCCCGCACCACCTGCTGTCCCAATCTGTCATGGATGTCACTAGCGAAGCATGATACTGTAGTCTGTGACCTAAAGCAAATCATTAGAAATCTGTGTGCAAGATAATCTCACCCATAACACCTGCAGTGGAGGAGCTACATCTGTTACATGTGCAGACAGACCTGATTTTTCTTTTTCAAAATAATTCTACGTTCATTATATTTTTAATCATTTCCTCAGACGTGAAAAAGCCTGTGTTTAAAAGAATCTGTGTGGAGCACACTTCTTACGAGATTTGTTTGCCTGCCTGAGTATTACCAGTAACAACTTTCAGGTGAGTCAGGCACAAAATAGGTACTTTACCCAGAAGTGGTTTAAATGTTTTCTAGGATAGACATTATCTGCAGCTACTGTTACCTACTATGGTAAAAGGCTTTGAGGTGTTTCTGTGGCTCAGAGGTTTTGCGTTTGGTACACAAGCTGCTGTCTTAAAAAGTATTGTGCTCTCCTGCCTCTGAGTTCCTCTGTTTAGTTATTGCAATGGTAGCACCAGAAGCTTCTTCAGTAACACTCCTTGACTTTCTTTAAATATCAGCCAGGACTCTGGGAAATTATTAAATTTGCCTGGATCCAGTATGTCAGCATCCTCCTTATCTTTCTTTGGGTGTTTGGTAGAATTAAGATGTTTTTGTTCCAGAATCAGGTATTGAGTACAATTCCAGTATCATCAGTACTATCCTATAAACAGCACCAGTCCTGAGATGCCTGAAACCACTTTAAAGAAACACAGTTCAAAACTTCAAAATTTTATTCTCTGTATGCTTTTTATGTAAGAAGATCAGAATTCTGTAAGTATGTTCGAATTATGGTCTGTTTGTGCTTCTTTGTTAAATGCATGTTGATTCATCTGTTTTTTTCTGGGAACAGTGCTTTGGAACTGAAAATTTTAATATTTTTGACACTTAAGAGTTAAAGAAGAGCCTAGGTTTTTGGACCTTGAACCTGCAATGAGTCTACTTTTGCATTATTTTAATTTTGCTACACCTTGAAGACTGAAAATAATATGCTAAAAGCAACAATGTATACTGTTTTTACTGTCTTGTAAATTAGTTCACTGATGACTTATAATTCTGTCATGAGCTATTTGTATATGCTCTTATGTGCATTATGGAATGAAAAGAAAGATGAGGAACGGAAAAAAGTGTGTGGTAACATGGCTACACATGCTCAGCAGTGTAGTTATTAAGTCGGATGATGGATGAATTCGAAAGCCAGGTTGTGGATGATAGTGGGCGCAAAGTTTGCAGCCATTTACTACGTATTACTGTTATTACTGTGGCAGTAGACCATTAATTGTGAGTAGCACAGCAGAAAAGCCTGGTATTTATGAAAGGAAGCTAACACAAAATACTACTGGAGAAGCTTCAGAGTTTCAAAGCAAGTGAGTAATTAATTTCCAAACTTAAATAGCTTAGAACAGATAAAAATTATAATCACCTGGTATGCACTGAAAGATTATGTCCCTCATTCTTGATGGGGGCAGGGCAGGAGGTAGGGAAGATTTATTTTATTGTTTCTGGGCTTGCTTTTTATGACAGGCAAGCTTTAAAAAGCTGAATGAACTTGGTTATCTGTCTGCACAGGCATTAGGGTGGGCATAAGCAAGGGGTAGAAATCTCTAGAGAGACCACAGGAACTCATTTGAAGGGTTTCAATGCTGTACTCTTACAAAAATGGGATATGTAACAGTCCTCCTCCACGCTGAACAGAAACCTGTTGAAGGTAGCAACAGGAACATGGAGAGACTAGTGTCAGAAAACAAAAGTACTGGGAGACTCTATTAATCCCTGTTTCACTTTTCTCTCTTATTACAGCCTTTTACATTGTTATGACACATTTCAGTGAATTTATGTGACATAAGCAATGGAGAATAGGTCTGGTTCAGCAAATACAGAGAAAAATACCCCTATGTTCTCTTCCTTTAGAAAGAGAAAGCTGAAAAAAATCCTCTACAGTAATTTAAGCAGAGAACTATGTAAGCTAAAAGGAGGAAATAAAGAGTTACGTATTTGCTTGCATGTGGCATGTAACTCCTTACTATGACCTGAAGCAATCTCTCAATTTCTGTTGAAAGAGCAATGTGTCATTACTGGGACTAATAAGTGAATGGAGGGCAAACGTGACCGCAGCAGGGAGGAAAATCCTTGTGATACCTCTGCTGTGGTCATTTTTATACTGAAAGTAGTTCCTAGTTCTGACTTCTTTCTCAAGCTTGAAGAGACAGTTGTCTTCTGTAGTTAACCAAGCAACAGGAAGAAGATAAGATTTTATAGCTGTAGCAATAAACTGAACTACAGGGAAAAAGTACATCTGGGAATCCACTGCAACTGGCATTAAAGGAGGTTTAGGAAGATCCTTTCTCAGAAGGCTGTCTGCAAGGAAAGGACTCTTCCTTTATCTTTCTAAGCAATACGACCAAAAAAAAAAAAAAAACCCCAAACAACAAAAACCAAACCACTGGCACACACCACAGTGCTACTACACAGATTTTTTGTGTGCATATATGCCAGAGAACAACGTGAATGCCCATCATTGAGGAAAGACACGGCAGCTCGCTAGGCTCTGTAAGAGGAAAAAGTAAGCAGCCGGTTTTTAAAAGTGCTGTGCATAACCCGCAGTGATAATGTGGCCGTGTAAGAGCCATCCTTCAGAAGCCTCCTAAGAGGGGCAGCCGGCATAAAAGACACGACCTGGGCGTTCGTTAACCGGCCGAGCGGTGAGGCGAGCGGGACCCCCGTGCGCCCGGGGCCGGGCCGGGGGGGAGGGAGGAGGAGGAGCAGGAGGG
>WEKX01012289.1:0-11101 GCA_013390025.1 Pitta sordida | reverse complement strand
ACTAGATGATCCTTGTGGGTCCCTTCCAACTCATAATATTCTGTGATTCTGTGATTCTGTGATCCTAGACTGCTTGAAATAGAATATTTAAAATACTTGCATTTGGGTTGCAAAAATTTGAATTCTTAAACTTGTATCTAGTCAAGAGCAGTGGAAGTCAAAGAAAACCCTTCAATAATAATTTTAAAAAGTTGTTTGCCATTTGAAATTATTTCCTTGAAGGAAATGGAGACTAAAGTGGTAAAACATCATGCCTAACCAAGCACTGAAAACAAGATCCATATATTTTTAGGATAAAAAGGACCTCAGTTTTTCATCATCTCATCCAGACTATCAAGAAACATCAAATGAATGTGATAATGAGAGGATTTTAACATTACATACTTTTCACAGAGGCAGACTGGATAAATTTTATTCAAGACAAATCTCACTTCTGAAGATCTGTGAAGCCAGATGGTGGCCCATGAAACTGCCTTGGAGCAAAGTAGTTCTCTTATCATTTGAGAAATGCCCAGTTTTTGTAGTTACATATGGAATGACTAAGGGGTGACTTTATCGCTGTGTATAACTATCTAAAAGGAGGTTGTAGTCAGGTGGGGGCTGGTCTTTTCTCCTTGGTCTCTGGGGACGGGACGAGAGGTCATAGTCTTCAGCTTCAGCAGGGAAAGACTTGATATTAGGAAAAGTTTTTTTACTGAAAGAGTGATCTGGATTTGGAATGGGTTGCCCACAGAGGTGGTTGACTCGCCAACCCTGCAGGTGTTTAAGGGTAGGCTGGATGAGGTGTTGAGTGATATGATCTAGATGTAGATGATAGGTTAGTTGGATTATAGGTTGGACTAGATGATCTTCAAGGTCCTTTCCAGCCTTATCTATACTGTGATACTGTGAATTATTTTTACTTTAAGGACAGCACTTGGCAAACATTATACTCTGTCTTTTCAGTGATCCCCACTGCCACAATTATTTCTTTCAGTTATTAGAAGAACTAGAATCCAGGTAGGAAAGAGTCAAAGAAAAAGCATATATTAAAAACAGAGACTGTTAATTAAATCTGGTACAGAATTCAAAGTGCATTTAAATTCTGGAAAATATAACCCATACAGTGTGTGGCCCACGTCATCTTTCAGTGGCCAAATGCCATGCATTTGAACAAACCAATTGAATTTAAATATTTAATGTTTTTAAACAACAAAATGTGTGATATCTAAAGTGTCATAATTTTGGTTATAGTATATACCTGTCAGCTGAGGTGTGTATATAGTGAGATATCAATTCACTAGAGACCTATATTAAAGTAGCACTACAATGAAAATACATGTATCTTACAGAAGAGTCAAGAGGAACTTGTAATTTTGACCTGGTGCCTTGAAAACACAACTTGTATTGAAATAGGTCAGCACTGTCAGACTCATAGTGTAACTAATCTATGTGGGACCGAGAAAATATGAAGTAAAACTGGTTTGGAGTTATTGTATATATGACATAAGTAATCAAGACACAGAAATCCAAATGTCTTATGAATGGTCAAGATAAAACCCAGATTCAAATCTACTTAACTGTGTGAATATTTAAACATATTATTTACAGGATTTTAATATTGTTGTGTGGAGTTTTTGGTGGTGTGGGTTTTGTTGTTTTTTTTTTGGGGGGGGGTGTTTAATTAAACATGTGTGATATTGGTAACTGTCATTAGCTGAGAGGTAACTGCTTAAAAAATAAATTATACTAAATAAGTATGAGCAGATTCCTAATACAAAATATGTACAATCAACTTAGAATGAAGCAAGAAAAATAATCCCAAATAGCCAAACAAATACAAATTAATAAATAGGTTAAATATTTGGAATATATTCTAGAAAAAAAAGTTCATCAAATAGAAGATTAATGCAACATAAATTATTTTTTGCAGACAGTACTACACAGCAAGCACTCATGCAAAAATTAATTTGGTGTCATGCAGAAACGTTCAGCCCTTATATTCCAGAATCACAGAATATTCTGAGTTGGAAGGAACCCACAAGGGTCATCAAGTCCAACTCCCAAGTGAACGCCCACACAGGGATTGAACTCATAACGCCAGAGCCATGGACACCATGCTCTGTCCATCCAAACCAATTTCAGGGTCATATCATCATAATTTTATTTATTTTTTTTACTATATAGCCTAATTCCCTGTCCCATTGTCCCATTATGTAGACTATGTCACTGAGTTCCTCATCCAGTCTTTTCTTAAACACCTCCAGGAATGGCAACTCCACCACCTCCCTGGGAAAACCATTCCACTGAGAAATCACTCCCTCTGTGAAAAAGCTCTTCCTACCATCCAGCCTAAACCTGCCCTGGCGCAGCTTAAGACCATGTCCTCTTGTTCTGCTGCAGGCAGCCTGAGAGAAGAGATTTACACCCACCTGACTGCAAACTCCCTTCAGGTATTTGTAAACAGCAATGAGGTCACCTCTGAGCCTCCTCTTCTCCAGGCTGAATAGGAGCTAATAAATCAATTCTTTTTCCCCCTTGCATGTTCCATTGTTGCTTGTTACACTGTCATTTCAAATATGTAACACTGTAAGTCTGCAGTCCAAAATTTTAAATAACAAGTAATTATTTTCCTGTTAACTGTCTTGCAGGACATTTTAGCTCTGCCTAAATATGTTTCTTCTGCATCATCTTCTATATCTTCTTCTTCTTCTGCATCGAAATATGTTGACCTGCATCACTATAAGGGTAAACAACCTTCTGCTACAACTTATTTTTCCTCAGGTCTGCCATAAAGTGGAATTAGGATATAAAATGATGTAAAGTTGTGAGTGAAATTGTACCACATAGGGTAATACACACTGAAAGCAGAGTCATAATTAAATGACTCCATCTCAAATCTCTGTGGGAGGTGGTTGACTGGTGCAAAAGGTGGCACAGGTTATATTCAGAATTTGACTTCTTTGTTAGTTTTGGCTAAAGTAAATCTTTCTAAGTCAGTTAGGGCTAACTATCATGGACTGATTTAAAGGTGAGTTCATTTCATTTGCAGTCCAAAGAGCAGGCACTTATTGCATTTATTTTCCATTATTTACAATGGAAATGAGCCCATCACTATTCCATTTTACATTTCATATTAATCAGTTCATTTTTCCAGCTTGCAATCAGTTTATTAGTTCCAATAAGTGCCTCATGAATTGTTAATGATAACATAAACCAACAAAATTCAGAATCTGGTTAAATATAACACCCTTTGAACATCTTGGCTTGCTGCCATTATTCTTTGTGGCTGGTGGGGATTGAAACACACATCACTCTCAGCACAATTATTTGTATGGGTCAGCTTGGCACCATGGATTACAGCTTCAAGATGTGATTGTAATAAATATTGTATGAGATATCCATAACCTTTTGAAGAATAGCAATGTTATAATTTTCTAGATGTGACCTAATGGATAAGGCACTGGCCTCCTAAGCCAGGGATTGTGGGTTCGAGTCTTATTTGGGGTAGGTGCTTTTGAGCCACTTTAGTACAGTGGTGGGTGTCCCCATCTCTCATGTGGGAGGTCGGGGGTTCGATTCCTTCCAGGGAGGCAGTGGTGCTGTTTAAGAGTTGGACTCGATGATCCTTCTGGGTCCCTTCCAACTCAGAATTCTGTAAACTTTCTGTAAACTGTAACTGTGTGTGGCAAAGCTATATTTTCTTAGATTCATCTGCCAGAGGTGTTAAGGGAAACTGTCAGTAGTTAATTATTGTCTTAGACTGTAAAGAAGAATATCTCAAATATATGCATATAGTGTTACGAACATATATATAAAATAGTGTCAGAATGGAAAAATTATTATAAGGATTCTCATAAATCCATAAATTATTTTGATAATTTATAGATTTAATTCAATCTTCCAAAAGTATTAACTATTTCTATGTAATAAGGAGATGCTGTTACTCTTTTCCAAGGTGCCATTTGCATGCAAATATAGTGTTTGGTGACTAAACACCTATTTCAGAATGACTTCTGAAGTTATCCTCTATAGAGTTATTTTAGGGTTTTTAATAAATTTTTTCCAAAATCCCACACTCCTGAGAATTTTAATGTTAATTTAAATAAAAAGCAGTAAATCTCAAAGGAAATGCTCTCTACACTGATAATAATTTTTGTTATAGGCATGTAAATAATTTACGATACTATTTAAGATAAAACTCTGAAATTATGTGTCAAAAATCTGTCTTTTCACCTATGATTCTCTGCATAAAAGTTTATGTTTCCAAGTCATCACATTGACAACAGCCTCAACAAACAAAAACACTAAGGCTGCAACATTATACGAAATTGATAAGACTATTAAAAATTACTCAAATTTTATTATTTTGCCTTTATTTTTTGTTGATATCCGGGCCCATAACATCATGCAGAAACATAATTACTGCACACATAGGAAGACAAAATGGCAACAAATAAATCTCACTTTCTAACTCTTTCAATCAGGATGGGATTTTTTAATTATATTTTAAATCACTTTACAAATAATTTAATTTTTAAACATGTTACAAAGCTATTTTTGCCTGTTCCTTCACAAAGATTTTGTTCCACCCTTTCTCATATATTTCTCCAGCTATCATTTAATCATATTTCTTTATTTCATATAGTAGTAGTGAAAACATCTAGCAAAACCCTAAAAAACATCAGACTGAACTGAAAAGACATTGATAATACGTGACAGATTAAAGGAAGATGCAAAAAACATTAATCAGCAATAGTTCATTAAAACTTCTATACACACAATGATTAGCATGTAATAATGCTTAGAGATTACAATGAAACCAAAAAAGCCAAATCTATGGAGATTACAGGGTAAATTACTACTTTCTTGGTCACAACTACTAGATATCCATAACTTTTTTTTTTTTCCCCATTAAAGAAGCAGAGTAAAACTTTAGATTTAGAATTAATTTTTCTGTGAGGGATGGGGGAGATTTTCATTCCAATTTGGCAGACCTTGCAGTTCTTATGCAAGGTATCAACTTATAAGGCAAAAAACATCCCTATTTTGAAGACAAATGTAATTGATATGTTGTAAAGTCTTTTTTTCCCCAGAAAAAGCCTTATACTGTGAATTACCACAAGATGCCATCTTCCACCCTTCACAATTGACATGGGTGGGAAAAACATGAGCTGTGTGCTCAGTGTAACGTCAGTCACAGGTGTAAAATCAGACCTCCAATTTCTAGGAGAACTCTCATCAACGGTGCCACATCCAGCTGGAGGCCAGTCACTAGTGGAGTCCCACAGGGATCAGTGTTAGGCCTAGCACTGTTTAATATCTTTATTGATGATATGGATGGGGGAATTGAGTCCACCATTAGCAAGTTTACAGATGATACCAAGTTGGGAGCAAATGTTGAACTGCCAGAGAGTAGAAGGGCCCTTCAGAGAGACCTAGACAGGCTGGAGAGATGGGCAGATTCTAATAGTATGAGATATAACAAGTCCAAGTGCTGGGTTCTTCACTTTGGTCATAACAACCCCATGCATCGCTAACAGCGGGGGATGAGTGGCTGGAGAGTGGTGAAATGGAGAGTGATTTAGGAGTACTGGTTGACAGAAAGCTTAATATGAGCCAATAGTGTGCCCAGGTGGCTAAGAGGGCCAATGGCATCCTGGCCTGTATCAGGAATAGCGTGGCCAGTAGGAGTAGGGAAGTTATTCTTCTCTTACACTCAACGCTGGCCAGACCACATCTTGAGTACTGTGTCCAGTTCTGGTCTTCCCAGTTTAAGAAACATGTTAAACTGCTTGAGAGGGTCCAGAGAAGGTGGACCTGGATGGTGAGAAGACTGGAGAACAAGCCCTACAGGGAGCAACACCAGGAGCTGGAATTGTTCTGCCTGAAGAAGAGGAGACTCAGAGGTGATCTGATTGCTGTTTACAACTACCTGAAGGGAGGTTGCAGTCGGATGGATGTAAACCTCTTGTCTCAGGCTGCCAGCACCAGAACACGAGGACATGGTCTTAAGCTGCGCCAGGGCAGGTTTAGACTGGATGTTAGAAAGAGCTTTTTCCACAGAGAGAGTGATTTCTCAGTGGAATGGTTTTCCCAGGGAGGTGGTGGAGTTGCCATTCCTGGAGGTGTTTAAGAAAAGACTGGATGAGGAACTCAGTGACATGGTCTACATAATGTGCAGCTTGGATGGACAGAGAATGGTGCCCATGGCTCCAGGGTTATGGTTTTGATCCCTTTGTGGACGTTCACTTGGGAGTTGGACTCGAAAATTCGTGTGGGTCCCTTGCAACTTAGAATATTCTGTGATTCATCCTTTGGGTCTTCCTGACAATCACACCTTCCTCTGTTTCAGCTAGTGCCTTATAAAGGATGGAAGGCACAGAAACAAGCAATTGAGGAAGAAATATTTTTAACCACCTGAATTTAGATTACATTTTGACATATGAAAATTGGAAATCGCAATTTTGAAGGGCATAAGCAAATAATTTGTTTTATCAAGAAAGAGAAATTGCCCAGGTTATTCTTCTCTCTGTCACTTCTAAAGAAGGGGATAATACATTGTCATAAGACTGGGTCCCTTCCAACTCAGAGTATTCTGTGATTCTGTGACTTCCAAAATAACCTCTATTTTTCCAATTAACAGGATTGCATTAGAGGTTCAGATTCTCCTCATGAGAAATACTGAACTTAATTTCACAGATGCAAATCATATTCACTCTTTCATATATTCATTCTTATATTCACATATTCATTCTTATATGAATCAATTTAAGATTTGCAATAGCATAATTACAGAAATTGCATTTACTTTGATTGCACTAATTTACCTTCCATGTTGCCAGTTATAAAGAATATTTCATTATATAGGTGCATTTCACAGTGCACATGTATCTAGCATTTTAAATGCTTCTAAAATAATCTCCCTCATAAAAAGAATGGGCTTTTTTCAAATTTTCCTTAAAAATAACTTCTAAAAAAACCCTTTGCACAGTGTCCTCACCATATTGCATTTTTTTCTCAACTTTTTCCGGGAAGTTTTTGCCTCCTGATCTTGGTTGCGAAAAATCTTGTAGCGGAAACCTATTTTTCCTAGGAATCACCTTGTTAAATTTTCTGGTTTTCATTCTTAATTGGTTTCCATGACACTCAGACAACATAGCAGTGGAGGCTCAACTGGGTGACATCAAGGTAGTATATCCTGCTTGAGACAGTATATCCTGAACCTTGAGAACATGTTTTACTCATTTTGTATTTGGTCAGAAGGGATTTTTAAAGTGCAAAATCACTTTTCAGGAAGTCATTGACCTTTCAGATATAGTGACATAATTGCTTTGTGTAGATATGCATCAATGTTACTCAAAAAACTTTGTGTTTAATATTAAAGAATACTACTACCCTTCTTTTTTTAATCTGAAACTAATGTGCTCAGGAGTTAATTAGTGGTAGAAGAACTCAGAGACAGTAACCATCAGGTCTAAGGTATAAAAAAAATTAGTCCTTTTTTTGGGTACGTGTCGTGGTTTCTCATGGTGCTAAAAGTGGACAGCTCATGGAAAAGGAAAAAAAAAACCTCTTCTGTTTTCATTCTTTTCTCTCTCTCTCTGCTTGTTTATTTTATTTTGTTTCTGGTGCAGCCAGGATGGGGTAGCAAACCACTCTCCCGGAATGGAAGGGGGTGGAGCGGGGGGTGGACCATGGGCTTTTATGGCTTCGGAGAGCCACAGGCTCCTCATCTGGTGCTCAGAGCAGGAAAAAAACCCAACCAACCAGTTTGCAGCAAAAGCTTCAGGACGCCAGCAGCATTGCACGCAGTTTTTCTCCCTCCCCCTCCTTCCCTCTCCCTCCCCCTCCTTCCCTCTCCCTCCCGGCGGTTTTGCCTGTGTGGCCCAGCGAGTCCCTGTGCCCCACTGATTTCCTTCTCCCTCCTCCCTCTCCCCCCACCCCATTTCTCATTTTCCCCTCCCTAATTGTGAGAGCATCCCGTTTTTCCTTCCCCCTGCCCAGTGTCTGCGTGGTTTTTTTGCTCTCTCTGTCTCTCTCCTTGCACCCAGTGCCTTTCTCTCCCTGGCTGGCCCAGGCCCGGGAGAAGCCGCCATTTTGCACATTTTTGAACCTTTGTCCTCATCCTCCTGGCTCGGGAGCTCCCCTACCTGGTGGCCAGAGAGCAGTACTGCAGCCGTGGGGCGCCCCAGAGCCACCTGCCGACCCGAGGAGAGCCACGGCCGCTCCTGTCCAGNGCAGCCAGGATGGGGTAGCAAACCACTCTCCCGGAATGGAAGGGGGTGGAGCGGGGGGTGGACCATGGGCTTTTATGGCTTCGGAGAGCCACAGGCTCCTCATCTGGTGCTCAGAGCAGGAAAAAAACCCAACCAACCAGTTTGCAGCAAAAGCTTCAGGACGCCAGCAGCATTGCACGCAGTTTTTCCCCCTCCCCCTCCTTCCCTCTCCCTCCCCCTCCTCCCCTCTCCCTCCCGGCGGTTTTGCCTGTGTGGCCCAGCGAGTCCCTGTGCCCCACTGATTTCCTTCTCCCTCCTCCCTCTCCCCCCACCCCATTTCTCATTTTCCCCTCCCTAATTGTGAGAGCATCCCGTTTTTCCTTCCCCCTGCCCAGTGTCTGCGTGGTTTTTTTGCTCTCTCTGTCTCTCTCCTTGCACCCAGTGCCTTTCTCTCCCTGGCTGGCCCAGGCCCGGGAGAAGCCGCCATTTTGCACATTTTTGAACCTTTGTCCTCATCCTCCTGGCTCGGGAGCTCCCCTACCTGGTGGCCAGAGAGCAGTACTGCAGCCGTGGGGCGCCCCAGAGCCACCTGCCGACCCGAGGAGAGCCACGGCCGCTCCTGTCCAGTACAGCGCCCCCTGCTGCATCCCGGTGGTACAACACCTGGAAAATAATTTTCAAGGGGAAAAGACCTCGGGGTTGGGAAAATTAGGGATTGTTGTTGTTACTAATTTGTATAACTGGTTTACCTTCCTTTTTCCCTAGTTCTCTTCCTCTACATTCCTTAACCACCATGCATCCAATTTTCAATACACATTAATAAAGTTGGTGCTTTGACCTCTGGCTAGTGTCTTGCCAATTAATAACCACACTTATTGGCCTCTAATAGTCACAGTACAAGAAAGGAAAAAGTGGCAGGCTTATTATGTTGGTTGTACAAAAGGAGATGGCAGCTGGGTGGAGGAACATTGTATTTTCTAAAAGATCCTTTTTTCCTCATTGTGGGGTATTTAGCATGGGCCGCTTCCACTGGGACTTGGTATCAGATACTAATAATGATTACATTTATATTAGTCTGAATAGTAAAAATAACGTTAACTCGTACTTTGCAGTAATAATTACATCAGTATATCGAGTTCAAACATAAAATATTTCTCCTCTGTTCAATCTCAGTCTACAGTGCAAATGAATGTTCTAGCCATTGAGCACAAAAATGACATGGCACAAAACCCGCATTTACAATGATTGTCAGACGTAAAACTGAAGCCAAATGAAAGCCAGCATAAACTGCTCATACAATTTGGCAGTTACAATACATATTTTAGTCCTTATGGCTACATTCATTGCCATATGTTAAAAGTTGTCCCTCTCTATTTATTTGCAGCTATTCTGTGTTCGGAACTGTCCACCCCTATTTATTTGCAATCCCTGAATTAGGCATAATGACTCAGTTACTAAAAGATATTAACATATTGCTGCACATTGAAGGGAGAACAACAGATATAATTAGAGGCTGAGAGGAGACTGAACTATGTCAAAAGATCAAGTTCAATTTAGTCACACGATGGTAACCGCCCTGCAGCTCTTGTTCTGTCAAGGTCCATTTTAGCCTGTATTGTAGATTTTCTCTCAAAAATTACCATACACTGAAAAAAATGTTTCAAACTGCAAAAATTTTATCTAAACTCACCCCATTATTCCTGAAGAGGCTGTTGACAACAAAGACTACATCTAGCTCTAAAAAGGGGGGTGGTATATCCCTGAGAGTTACTCTTTGGAGACTAATATTTTGGAAAGAGCCTTTCACTGCCTTTTAGAGATGGCATATTGATGATTATAGCAGGTGGGAGAAATTAATTTTACCACAGTGCCTTTGTTAATCTGATTGGAAAATGCAACCTGGACTCAATTCAGAAGAGAAATTAAGTTGCATTTTCACTTCCACCAGCACCACATAACTCTGACAATACTTGGCTTGACGCTTTGATTCCAGCTCTTATTGCTTTTCTGTCATGTTACTCTTCTCCTTTCCTGTGCTTCCTTTCCTGACTTGTCCCAAATATACATTGACTTCAGCCAGTGTAGATACACCCACCTTTTTGCAACACTACCATGAGATTACAACCCAAAAGCAATGCTTTAAAGAACACAAGGCTGATAAAATTTGCTAAGTTTCACAGTGGCTGATGAGCCATCACACTCTGGTTCTAGCATCCCATCAGGAAGGCTGCAGGGGATGGAAATTCCAGATACACAAGCTGACAGAAAAAAGCTCTATTGTTTTTTATTTCTTTTTAAATTTTGTTTTCCTGCTATGCAAGTTTGTTTTGTTAGAAAATAAATGCAATCAAACATCAGCAGCAAAAAAACAATACTTCAAAACTACCTAAATTGACTTCCTCTTTTTCTTCAAAATTGCTGTTAATGCGTACTAAAAAATCTGTTTAATCCATGGTTTCACCTTGCATAGCACTTCAAAGCTTAAGGAGAAGGGATGATGGAAAATCTCTAAATTAAAAATCTTATTTAATTACGTGCAAATTATAGATTGTTTTCTGGATCATTTTAAAGGTGTTTAATAATAGGTCAGAATGCTTCTCAAGACAACTTCCTCTCCTGGAAGCCAGATCAAAGAAGTTGGCTACAGCCAGATGCAAATATTGTAACAGCCAGAACAAATCAATAGAGACAGATACCTGGCCCCTTGTATCGTGGGTCCATGATAGTGTGTGCTCTTTCTAAATGTATTTATCCCCATAAAGTTTCCACAAGCTAGGGAAACCTCTTAATATCTGAAGTATTTACGCACCCTAAAGGCAAAAATATCTGTCGGCTATCGGCTGGGGGACGAGTGGCTGGAGAGCGGTGAAAAGGAAAGGGATTTACAGAATCACAGAATCACA
>WEKX01012288.1:133375-150359 GCA_013390025.1 Pitta sordida | reverse complement strand
GTAAAAAGTCCTACTCCAGGTCTTGTGCAGGCTCCCTTCAGGTAATGGAAGGCCGGAATTAGGTCATCTCTTCTTCCAGCTGAACAGTCCCAGTGCTGTCAGCTTTTCCTCAGAGGTGCTCTATTCCTCTAATCAACTTGGTGGTCTCTTCTGGCCAGGTCAATGTCCTTTCTGTGGCCTCCTCCAACAGATTGATGTCCTTCCTGTGCTGAGGACCTCACAGCTGGATGCAGTGTTCCAAGTGAGGTCTCACCAGGGTGGAGTAGAGGGGCAGAATCCCCTCCCTTGCCCTGCTGCCCACGCTGCTTTTGATGCAGCCCAGGATACACTTGGCTTTCCGGGCTGCAAGTGCACATTGCTGGGTCATGTCCAGTCTTTCATCCACAGCCCCCCCCAATCCTTCTTAGCAGAGCTGCTGTTGATTTCTTCATCCCTCAGCATGTGCTGATTCTGGGTGTAGCTGTGACCCATGTGCAGCAACTTGAACTTACGATCTTACTAAACCTCATGAGGTCCCCATTAGTCCACTTGTCCAGGTCTCTCTGCATAGCATCCTGTCCTTCAGGTATGTCAACTGCACCACTGTCGTAGTTTGACCCTGGCTGGATGCCAGAGATTAACCCACAACCTCTCCCAGAGGAAAAGACTGGGAAAAAGATTTATCACAGGCAAAACAAAGCAAGCTACAAGTGAGGAATATAAAGGATTTATTTATTAACTAACAAGATCAGAGCTTAATGTGAGAAGCATCATTTTAAAGGCAACCTTTTCCCCCCACCCCTCCTTCTTACAGCAGATCTCATATTCCCTTTTTTCCTCCAGGACACAAAAGGGGGAACAGGAGTAGGGGAAAAGCCAGGCAAGGTGGTATTTCTGACCAGTTTTAGAGTAGGAAACCATCTCACTGCCTTGTCATGAAGTCCTCTCTCTCTCTCACAAGAGGAAAAGTCTTTCATGACCCTTTCCCAAGTGAGTTCTCAATCCAGGGATGACAGCTCTTCCATTCTCTGTTGCCCGAGAGTCACAGCACAGGATACAGTCTTTTAAGCACTGGCTTCGCTGCTTCATTTATGAGCCCATCCCAAAGTACATGGATCAGATCCTACCACAATGCAATTCTGTCACAAAGCGTCTGTCCAAAGGATCTCTGCCAAGCTCAGCTCCGGCCACATGTTTCTGGGCTCTAAGGTATCTGCAGGTTTCCAGGATGATCCTCCATCTTCAGTGAGGTCTCAGGTGAATTCTACATCTCTGGTTTCTCTCTCTCTATTCTATAGGTTTGCAGACAGACAGTCTGCTTCACTATGGTCTATTCTACAAGCAGCAACGAGATGCCTGGAACCCCTCCTACCCCTCCTCTGGCCGCCCTGGCCGTGGTGCCTTCATGCTACTCAACTTCTCACAGCTCCTCTCTGGCCATCTTCTTTGCTGTTTCACTACTTTTTTTTCTCCTTTCTTAAATATGTTATCACAGAGGCGCCTCTATCTGCTTCTGACCTTGAATCCTTGGCAGCGGCGGAGGCTCAGGCAGCAGCTGTTAGCCCCCCTCTCTGCCAGAGGAAAAAAACCCACTCAGATCAGGACAACCACTCAGCATGGTGTCATCTGTAGATGTGCTGAGTGTGGCCTTGATCCCTTTGTTTATGTCATTAATGAAGATACTAAATAACACTGGTCCCAGGGCATGTTCTGAGTGATGCACAATGATGTCCATCATTAGTCTGAGCTGTTGACCATGACCCTCCGGATGCCACCACTTTCTTATCCATATAACAGTCTACTTATCAAATACACCTCCAATTTTGAGAGCTGGATGTTGTGGGGGACCACATCAAAGGCTTTCCAGAAGTCCAGATAAGTAACATCTGTAGCCCTTCTCTTGTCCACTGGTGCAGTCACTCCATCATAGAAGGCCACTTGGTTGTTCAGGCAGGACTTGCTTTGCTGGCAGTCCCAAATCAGCTCCCTGTCCTCTGTATGTCTTAGCACAGCTTCGAGGTGGATGTGTTCTGTGATCTTCCCAGGTCTGCCCAGGGAGGTGGTGGAGTCACCGTCCCTGGTTGTGTTTAAGGAAAGACTGGATGAGGAGCTCAGTGACATGGTCTAGATAGTGGGAGGCTTGGATGGATGGAGCACGGTGCCCGTGGTTCCACGCTTGTGGGCCTGGTCCCTGGGTGGGCATTCACTTGGGAGTTGGACTAGATGATCCTGTGGGTCCCTTCCAACTCAAAATAACCTGTGAACCTGAGGATGACATTTCTGTAGTTCCCAGGTCCTCCTTTCTATCTGTTTTAAGGCTGGATACAGTGTTTCCTCTTTCCCAGTCAGGTGGACCTTCACTTGACTGCCATGTCTTTTCAAATATCATGAAGTGTGCTCGGCAACTGTTGCAGGTTTGGGATGCATCTCATGGGGTCCAGTAGACTTACGTACATTCAATTTCTTCAGGTGATTGTGAATCTGGTCTTTACTTAGAGTGGGACAGATTTGGCTTCCCCGGTCCCCATCCTATTGTCCATCCACTCAACAGGTCGGGGAAGAGATGTTGCCATTGAAAAATGTGGCATAAATATTGTTGAGGACCTCAGTTGTCTCCTCATCCAGGGTTACCAATTAACCATTTTGTTTACTGGGGGGATATGCTTCCTTTGACCTTTTTTTTTTCCTGGTTAACATACCTGTAGAAGCCCATGCTTTTACTCCTTGTGTCCCTTCCCAGGTTCAGTTCCAGCTTTACCTTGGACTTCCTCACCCCATCCCTAAACAACAAAACTTTGTTTCTATACTGTTCCCAAGTTACCTGCTTTTGTTTCTTGTCCCTACCAGGCTATGCCAATTTCCTGCCTACCTTGTCTGATTGCTTACTCCTGGGAATCACTAGCTCTTGTACTCTGTTGAGATCTACCAACTCTGTTCTGCTCCCTTATCCCTGAGGGCAGCCTCCCAGAGGATCTCACTGACTGTCTCCTTGAGGAGTTGAAGTCTGCTTTCCTAAAGTTCTGGGGCCTTCTGACACATATTCCCCAGGACTGCAAAATCCACCAATATACAGCTGTTGGAGCCTAGATTGCCTCCAATTTTGGTGTCCTCAATTAGCTCACTTGTGTTGGTGATTAACAGATGAAGTAACACCTCTTGTATTGTAGGGCTGTGTATTACCTGGGTCAGGAAGTTATCCTTCATGCATTTTAGGAATCTCAAGGATGACCTGCAGCTATGCTTGCAGCAATGTGGAGGTGGTGTAAGTCCTCCAGCAGGAGAAGAGTCTGCAAGTGTGATGCCTGCTGTAGATGGAGCAAGAAGGCTTCATCAATACATTCTTGATCAGATGGCCTGTTGCAGACACCAACCAAAAGGTTCTTTTCCATCCCTCAGTCTGATTCTTACCCACAGATTTTCAGGTTGCTCATGGCTGTTCTTCAAAGACAGCTCTTCACACTCAATCCAACTCTTGCTGCAGAGGGGCAGCCCTTTAGTGTCTCCTTCCTGCCCTTTCTCTTCTGAACAGCCTGTAGCCACCAGTAGTCACACTCCAGTCATGGGATTCATCCCACAAAGCTTCAGTAATGGCATCTAGGTGATAACTTCCCAGGGGCACAGTAGCTTCCTGCTGTTCCTGTTTGTTGCCCATGCTGCATGCACTAGTGTAGAAGTACCTCAGTTGGGCTTGACATGAAGTCATGTCACCTTCCTAAAGGAACACCCTTAGTTTCGATAAGACTTTAAGCTTGCTCTACTTTCTTGGAAATCTTTGATTTTTTTTTTTTCAAGATTTTCCTATATTGCCAGTTTTCATTCCAAATTTCTATCTTGAATTCTGTGCTGCTCTTTGTTTGTTCTGCAGACCTTTTCACATGTGGAAGTGGAGATCGTTAACAAAATCTAGAGGTAGCCAGATTACTAAAGTCCTGTGTTGTTGTCACTTACAGCGAGACAGCGATGATGATGATGATGATGATGACAGAAGCACCGATCGGGAAGATGGACCACTAGAAGAGCAAATAGAGCGCTTGCAGGAAAAAGTAGAGTCTGCCCAGAGTGAGCAGAAGAATCTGTTCCTCGTTATATTCCAGGTAATGGGGGGCAAAATCTCTTCTTACTTTGAGTTTTGAAGTTACTGCAGCATCACTTGCATTTTGGGTGTCTTCCTGGAATAAGAATATGGGAAGGGGTTGATGGGTTTACTGTGGGTTAGAGTCAATCCAGATCATCCCTCTGCAAAAATGACTTCTGAGCAGTTTCAAGTGCTTAGGAACAGGTGAGTTCTGCTGGCATTGTTCCGTGAACAACCAGAAGGTAACTGGGTTTTATTTCCTTACCAAATTCAGTGTTTGCCAGGCAAAATAATTATTCTTACATAGCTGTTCAAAGTGTCTGGCCCCCAGATCCTCTTAGACCTGAGGCTAGGATTCTGCTCTTAGTTGATGAGACTAAGTTTGAATTTTTTCCTCTCTACTGCAGCGCTTCATTATGTTGTTAACAGAGCACTTAGTGCGCTGTGAGACTGGTGGAATTGATGTATTTACACCTTGGTACAAGAGCTGTATAGAGAGGTTGCAGCAGATCTTCCTGCAGGTAAGTTTCATCACTCAGTTTGAAAGGCTGTTCGCAGGGCCACCGGGGCCACGCTGCATGGGAGAGATTTGTGGCTGGAGAGCGGAGCGCTCCAGTAGAGTAGCGGTAGGTGGCAGCAGCACATCTTCTCTGAAGGCTGACCGGGTCATAACTGGCCAAATCTGCCACAGACCCGTGGAGTGACCCATCCTTGACTAATTCCCTCACTGTAAGCATACTGCAAAAATATTTCAAAATGTGATTATGAGTTTTGCTGAGTTCCAGTTAACTTTATAGTGTTTATAGCAGGAGCAAAGTTGTGAACAAACAAAATGCTAACATAGATGTATTTTACATACATGTTTAAAATTTGCAAAATTCCTTTTAATAAGGTGCATAAACATGCTTGGCTCTGTATTAAGACAGTTAACAAGCACAGATGAATGGATGAAAGTCATTAGTTACAGAAAAGTGTACCTGTGCGAGCACAAGATATGCTGAAGAATGGGAGAGACGGTATAATTCTCCCTGGGGGATAAACCCTTCCTGGTAGTAGATGTGTCTTCAGAGGAAAGAAAATACCTTGATTCTCCTAAGACACCTGCAGTGACAGAATACCTGTGTCTTCAAGAGCTGTCTTGCTTCTCAAGACAGAATTTGAGCACAGGCTTTGCTCTCATAGTCGTAGTGACTCTGCATTTCACTATGTTGTGGAAATGAGATGTGCTGAACAATTCGGATGAAAACATTTGATTTGTGATTTTTACATCTCTTACTTCTCTGCCTATTCTTGCGTAAATAGAAACGAAAATAGTAAAGGTATATATATTTTTCTGTTTTTTCATTTGCCAGCACCACCAGATAATCCAGCAGTACATGGTGACCCTAGAGAACCTCCTGTTCACAGCTGAACTGGACCACCACATACTGGCCGTGTTTCAGCAGTTCTGTGCTCTGCAGGCCTGAGGGATTGCTCACGCACAGAGTCTTGTCTGCAGGACTTTAGGAAATTTGAATTATTTTTTTTTAATGGCAAAACTTAACGTGGGGATGGAAGAACTTTTTGAGCAAAACTGGCTTTCATGTGCTTAAAACAATAGAGTACTCTAAACAAACGACAAACTGTGTAAGCATCATAAGCCTTAAAAGATATGATCAATAGGGGATATTTGTGAAGTATAGTATTACTTTTTTTTAATCTTTTCATTTAGTTTGGCTCTTCGCTTCATGATAGTAATTTTAGTTTTGCCCTCTTGCCTATCAGGCATCTCCCTCCACCAAAATCCTAAACACAGAACAACAGAAAAAACCCCAAACCAAACAATAGAGTTTTTTACCTCTTCTTTAATCAAAGGAATTGCAGAAATGAGGAACAATTTTCAGTGTTTCGTGGGTATGAAAGAGGATGCCCCTTCTCAGTGAGCCATGTGGCAAGTTCTGTGGTATAGAAAAATTGTCTTAGCTTTGGGCATGTGAAACATGTTTTCAAAGTTGCTTTGTTTTGTTTATTATGAAGCCAGATAGATCTTCACAGTTTGAATGTGAATGTAATACAATTTAAGTATGTTTTTAATATGTATTGTCTGGTTTATAAACACTGTCTATAAACAGTAGAGAAACTTCATGGACCACTTGAGAAAAATCCAATCCTTTTTGCAGTGCGGTCAAAAGATAATGAACTGCTCCTGGTAGCAGTCTTCATGGATAAACAGAGACAGTAAGCAAGAGTTGTAGTGGAACCAATTTTTGATCTCTATACTGCAAACCTTACCTGGATTTTGGGAGCTCCAGCCCCAAATACCGGAAGGAGGACAGGGCAGTGCTGAGCTTGTTTTTTCGTTTCAGCCAGTAACTAGTTGGGCTGTCACACTTGTGCTAGGCTGGGCCTGCAGGGATGTCTGAAATCTTTCTGGTTAGTGACAGTGGATGAACCAAGTGCTCTCACCTCATATGGTTTCGCAGTAAGTGCTTTGCAGTGGCTATGTCTGCTGTCACATTTTAAAGCAGCAGGTTGCTCCCTTGTCTTGAGAAAGCATTTTAATGTTCAGTTAAGTGATAAGTTACAGGAGACTTAGACTGGAAGAACACAACCTGAAAAGAGTAGCCTTAGTTTGAGTAATGGAACTAGAATTATGTACTTAATGCCGAACCAGAGTGGTCTGTATCAGTGGTGAGGAGCAAAGATGCTGGCATAGGTGCTCAGGTCCATCAGCATGCAGTGTGTTTCCAAGCTGTTTATGGACTCATTTTGCAGATAAATGTTTAGAAGAATTTCATACCAAGTGCTATTTAGTTTAGGCTTAGAAAATTACAAGCTTTTAGTAATTTTGTTCCTGTACAAATTATTTTTGCAAGTATTATACTTAGAAATACATTTCATCCATGTGTTGACGTGACCTCCTGATCAAGCAACGAGGGTAAAACCCAGAACTTTCTACTTTGACCTTTGACCTAAGTTTGTGTTTGGCCTGTAGCAATCTGCTTTATCTTTATAGACTTAGATCTGTTCCTTCTGCTGTATCTGCTTTCCCCCCCCCTTCTTTCAGGGTATACTGTTATTTGTTGTAAATTTGCTTTTCGTGAGAGTTTTGTCAGTCATGCACGGACTTGTGCTTTAGATCTTTCTCTGTCAATATTATTGAGTAATCAAATAGGAGTTTTTGGCAGCTTGGGTTTTTTAAAGAAACATGCAATATTTTAGAGGTTTCAATTGAAGTTTAATAGTTTTTTTCACTGGCTTGGGTCAGTATCAGAGCTCTGATATTAACTAATGGTGGCGGTTCTGACTATAAATGTGACTTCTGTAAAACTGGTAACATGGTTAGAACTTGCAAAGCTGTAACTTTCTTTGAGCCTTGACAAATACTGATGCTGGGGATACAGTTGCTTGAGTGTAATGCTATGTTGTAAACCCAAATAGGAGTATCTTTCAAAATTGATTTAACTTCCAGTCTTGCCAAGCTTTGAGCATGGGCTTTACATACATTTCTTGAGTCTGTTGGACACCTTCACCGTCTTGAAGGTCTAACTTGACTGGGAAAGCGATTGAATATATAGGAAAGAGAAGGGGATGCTTGAACAACAATACCAGCAGCTAACTGGAGAAATTTGGAACTGCCTGAAGCATGTGGTGATGGATAGTATAAAGATGCTGTAGAAATGTGGTGTGGTTGGACAAAAATGCACAATTAAAGACAAAAATAAATGAAGGCAAAGCAGATTGTTGCTGGGAGTATTTGTGCTGTTTTCTGGCCCACTGAAACAGAGCAGTTATGATGTATGCTAGTGTTAAATGTGGTGGGGTTTGGAGCAGTTTTGTCTCCCAGTATTCATGCTGATACCCTGACACACAAGCCTTCACCTCCTTGCGTTACAGCTGGCCTAACACGCCTACCCCCCTGTGCAACCATGTGAGGCAAGCGTATATTCTGCCAGGTACGAGAAGCTCCTGATGTAGAAATCCTCTCTCTCCGTTGCCACTTCCGGTACTCTCCCAGGGGCATGTGCTGCAGCAGGAGGTGGTGCTTGCTGTGGAGAGACTGCTGCAGCATGCCCACAGGTGATTGAGTAGATACGCGTACGTCCCAGCTGCCCCAGAGGGGAGTTAAGGGACCTGAGACAATACTGAGTCATAAAACCATCCGTGGAGGACTACCTCCAAAAGCCCTGCCAGGACCTCTTCTGATTTCTGTTGCCCATCTCTAGACACACCCCAGCACCTCAATGACCTTCATGAACTGAAGGGCCCAGAACTGGACACAGAGTTCAAGGTGCAGCCTCACCAGTGCTGAAGCCAGAAGAACAATCAGTTCCCTGTTCCTGCTGGCCACACTATTGCTGAATACAGGCCAGGATGCCATTGGCCTTCCTGGGTGCCTGGGCACACTGCTGGCTTATATTCAGCCACCTAGTGGCCAGCAACCTAGATCCTTTTCTGCTGGCCAGTTTTCCAGCCACTCTTCCCTCAGCCTGTAGCACTGCACGGGTGGTTGCGACCCAGTGGCAGGACCTGGCCCTTGGCCTTACTGAACCTCATACCACGGCCTTTGGCCCACTGATCCAGCTTGTCCAGATCCCTCTGCAGAGCCTTCCTAACCTCCAGGACATCGACTCTCCTGTTCAACTTGGTGTTGTCTGCAAACTGACTGAGGGTAGTGACTGATGACTTGCTCATCTCATCTAGCTGGGCCCAGTGCTGAGCCCTGGGGGACATCACTAGTGATAAGACACCAACAGGATGTGGCACCATTCATCACACGACTCTCTGAGCTCAGCCATATAGCCAGTTCTTAACCCAGCACAGAATGTACCTCTCCAAGCCGTGGGCTGCCAGCTTTTGCAAGACTATGTCTGGGAGACAGTGTCTAAGGCTTTACTGAAGCCCAGGTAGACAACACCCACAGCCTTTCCTTCATCCACTAGGAAAGTTGCCTGGTCATAAAAGATCAGGTTTGTCAGGCAGGACCTGCCTTTCCTAAATCTGTGCTGACTGGGCCTGATCCCTTGGTTGTCCTGCATGTGCCATGTGATCATGTTCAAATGATCTGTTCCGTAACTTTACTCAACTCTGAGGTCAGGCTGACTTTTAATTCCCTGGATCCTCTTCCAGCCCTTCTTGTGCACGGGTGTCACATTAGCCAACTTCCAGTCATTTGGGACATCCCTGCTTAGGTGGGACTGATGAAAAATAACGGAGAGCAGCTCGGTGAGCTCTCTGCCAGCTCCCTCAATACCCTCAGGTGACTGATCCAGATTTGTGAATGTCTAGGTACCACAGCAGGTCACTACTTACTTGCACATTGTAGGGGTTCTGTTCCCTGTCCTTGCATACCAGCTCAGGGTGCCACTGGCCCTGAGGATAACAGGTCTTTCCATTAAAAACTGAGACAAGGCATTAAGTATCTCAGCCTTTTACTCATCCTTGGTGACAATGTTTCCAATGAAAGATGAAGATTTTCCTTCACCTTCCTTTTGTTAATGTATTCATAAACCCACTTTTTCTTATGTTTAACAGCAGTGCCCAGATTAAGTTCCAGCTGAGCTTCTGCCATTCTAATTTTCTCTCTACATGGCCCAACAACATCCTTGTATTCTTCCCAAGTTGCCTGCACCTTCTTCCAAAGGTCATAAACACATTTTTTTTCCAAGTTCCAGCAAAAGCTGCCTATTCAGCCAGGCCACTCTTCCTCCACAACAGCTCATCTTTCAGCACACAGGGACAGCCTGCTCCCTGAGCCTTTCAAAACTGCCTCCTTGAAGCATATTGAGGTTTTTTGATCCCCTTTATTAAGGATGGTGTCCCAAGGGACTCTCTGAACTAGTGTCCTGAACAGGCCAAAATCCACCCTCTGGAAACCCTAGGCAGAGGTTTTGTTGACCACCTTCCTTACTTCACCAAAAACCAACACTGTCATTTCATGGTCACTGTGTCCAAGGTGGCCCTTGACCATCACAGCTCCCACCAGCCCTTCTCTGTTTGTAAACCACAGGTCTAGTGGGGCACTGCCCCGGTAGGCTCATATTGTTCCCTCTGAAACATTTCAAACCATGCACAGCTTACTCACCCCCCTGCCCCACAGCAGGATGGAGAACTGGAGTCACAAAAGGTAAAGATAATGGGTTGAAACAGAACAATAGAAAAATTCACTGGAAACTGCAAGGTGGTAAATGAAGAGATGATTCTCACACCAGTGCTCACCACACAGAACATGACACCATCACTACAGCTGCAGGGACCCCGTTCAGCCCAGCCCCTGCATATGGCAGCAGGTGGTACAAATAACCTCTGGGTCCCTGTGCTTAATCAGAGCTATACCTTGGAATGACACTTCCCCCCTTGGCCCTTGAGGACAGGTGTTTATCCTCTCCTTGGTCTCTGGTCCAAATGTTGGAAAAACAAGCAGCAGAGAACACATTTGAGGACTCTCCCGTGAAGTATAGTAGACATCTGTCAGACCCTTCCCAGGAGTAAGCAGCTTTTGAAAGAAAATTCTCCTTTGTGTAGGAGAATCTGCCTCAAGAGTCTCAGCCACTACAAGTGCTGCTTTATCAGTTGGCTGCCTTCTGCCCACCCTTGACCAGTAACTGAAAACCAAAGGTCAGGACAAAACAGAGAGCAGGGAACCTGCCTCCTCTGACACAAGCAGACAAGCAGTCCAAAGTCCACTTTCATTTAATCAGAGTATCGAATACAATGATACAAACTTACAAACTTACATTTTGGCCTAGAAGATACCAATTTTCAAACTGTTGCAAATTTGTACAGTCTACCCTAATATCCAGCTTAACAGATAAAAGTTTACTGTTCTGTACAGAGCTTCTTAAAACTGAAAACGGAATCTGGCAACAGCCTGTTCGTAACTACCATTTATTTTACTTTAATACAAAATACCATTAAAAACAAAACTAAATTTAAAAAAAAAAAACATATTAACACTACATCTTCTCATAAATTAATTCATGGCCACATACAGTGCATGTCTTTTTATATGTATCTTCATCAATGTTTTCTTCTGGTCCATATTCATGTTCGTGGATACTACCTTTTTTCTTCCACAAACTACTCCTCACAGCACGGCGGAGTTCTGGTAGAAATATAAGAAAATGTTCAGCTTTTAATAAATCTTAAATAATGTTTAATAAATCTCAAGCTAACCACATTCCTGAGGCCTACAGATGACAAAACACTTCCTGCCTGTCTTCCATAAATTTGGGGCAAGAAACCGCTCTTGCAAGAACAAGCTCTGACTTGCCTTGCAAGCCTCACCTTGTTCGCCTCTTTTAAGGGCAAAGAACTACACTGTCATGGAAGTGGAGTTATTTGAAGGATCTCTCCAAAAGTGGTTGGTGGAATGCAAAGGAAAGGTTTTTATAGGACACTTAATTTATTTTACATGACCAGGAACGAGTCATTTTCATTCAGGTCACAGTGAGACTACCGAATGACTTGGCATTCTCCAAGCTTTATGCCCAATAATGAGTTGCCTCTGCAGCATCCTCAGTGAAATCCACGGGTTCTCCAGAGCACAAAGGCTGGCAGCAGAGCCCAAGATATTATCTGGATGTTGCAAGTGAGTGGTAAGCATACCGAAAAGAAAAATGTGGAAACATTTTGAGCCAAGCCGTTCAGGCTGCAAACTTGATCACGTTAAAGCTTGTACTTGCACTGAACTCCGGCACCTTGGCTACAGCCTGCCACCAGTCCTGTGCATGGAACACCAATGGCTCACATGGATTATCTGCACAGTCTCAAATTCTGCTTCCTCCACACAATACCAACACATCCAGCCTGAACATTCTGCCTCTGTGAATGCTGACCCAAAGCAAACAGGGATGCTACAGGTGGCACAGGAAGTTCCATCAAATCTTCTCCTAAATATATTAACTTGGCAGGAAAAAAATCCACGGATAACGTGCAGCAAAGGCAGCAGGTGGGAATGCTCTGAACAATGCTCTGAAAAGGTGTTCTACCCTCATTTACAGTCCCTCTACCAAGGGGCCCATCTATGACAGAATTGTAACCTTCTACCACAGAAATCCATATCCTCTACAAGTCAAAAGTAACAGAAAGAATCCATGGCACATTCTGGGTCATACCAAAAATTAAAAGAACGTAATGAACCACTGTAACTGCTTTCTGTCATGTGTCCACAGGACAACTGGGTAATTTGGGCTGGAAGGGACCTGAGTCCCGTGGTCCAACACTCTGCCCAAAACAGTCAGCGATAAGGTCAAACCAGACTGCTCCAGTCTTACCTGAGCAGTCCTTTAATTAAACAAATTACCTTTACATAATTCCTGAAAACCTCCATCTTGCTATACTAACGATCTTCTCAGCACCTTAGATGCAGACACAGATTCAAGTAGAACTGTACTTAACCTCAGGTACTTCAGGATGTGAATTTAATTCTTTACCTTTAACTTTCTTATCAAACCTCTTCTGTTTCATCTTTTCTCTACTGTCACGACGGACCTCCTTCGCTTCTTGCAAGGCTTCTTCGCTACCCCAGACTTCAAGCGAACGCTTCATTACCTACAGGATGGACATAAACGCCTTTTTTTTCCCCTGAAATGATAAAAGTAAACTATTCTAACTTGCAAATTTCGTTTTTCCCTTTGCATGCATAAACCCAGTCTTCCTCTGCTTCCCATCGTGTCTCTGCTCTTGACTCAGAACACTGCATTCCTTCCACAGAAGAGGCAGCACTGGTTTTTAGTATGCAGCTGGATGTACCTTAGAACTTAAACCCAGCTCTAATTTTGCATGTATTTCACTAAAGCAACAGCATTCCTATAAAAGTAGCAAACAAGAAATTGCAACAGCTCTGGAAAATCCACTTGCTTCTCCTGCTCCCTCCAAGGGCAGAGCTGTGAACACAGCTATCACTCACATCAGCAGCTGCCCCACACTTCCAGAGTAACACTGAAAGGCTGTGTGCTTCATTACTTGTAATTTTGCAACCCACTGAAGTTGTGCTCCATTAACATCTTTAGAATGTTCTCAAACATTTTCACAAATTTGGACCACAGCCACACACACAGCTTTGACAAAATCATTCAGGTACCAAGTGACACCATTTTGGCTACCAAAGCTGTACAAAGCAAAAAGAGGTTTGAAATACAGTAGATTTCTATACCTGCAGTTTTAAATAAAGTTTCATTTCACCCCATCGTGAGTTATGAGGGTTTTTCTTCACAATAAATCTGAGCACTGGTTCCCTCTGGTCTAAGTCACAGTCTTTAAGAAGATACTCTTCTTTTGCTTCTGTCCTTGTTATAAGTTTATGTTTATCTTCAACATCTCTGGAAGATGTAAAATAATGATGAGAAAGCTACACCCTAAACCCACAGCTTATTAACATCTAAGTCCCCATCCCTTTCAACATTCCTGAAATACAGGTAACCCTAATCCTGTTTTTATGCATGCAAATAACTGCAAATTCCAAAAGTCTAGCTAAACTCCAGGCCAGACTTACTGAAAGTGTGGGTTTAAAAATTCTCCCGTTTGAGCAAACAGAGGCTTCTTAAACCCTGTTCTTCTAGAAAGGCTCTTCTGTTTTCTTAGAAGAGTATGTAAAACTTAAGTATGAATAAGCCTGACACATGGTCAAGAGAAAAAGAACGTGTAACATGAAACAGACCACCTGAGAATATACTCTCCATATGCTTCTAGATCCCAGAAACTGATTAGCAACACAGAGCACTTGTTTCTATAATGCAAGGCAGTAGGCTGAGGAACCATAACACAAAGACCTTAAAAGATTGTAGCTTTACCAGACAGATAATGTAGGACTGTGTAACCACAGCACCATTTATGAGTTAATGGAAAAAATTACATTTACGCAATCCTGACTGAAGTACAACTTGAATTGCTTGAACTGGGACAATGTGCCAAACACTAAGTGCTAACAACAGCCATCAAGGAAATACTGCTGTAAATTACAGCTTTACTAGAATTGTAAAAGAGCTCATGCACCAAGGACTCCAGCATTCAGGTACAAGAATGCAGATGGACGAAAACTACTCCCACGGTTTTAAGTCCTGTCCTGAACACTCTTAACTTCCCAGATAGCACTTTACCTCTTATACCTCTGAACTGCCTACACCACGTGCACACCCCCAGCCACTCCCTGCAGTAAATGGGAAGGCTCCCGGAACCAACTCCTGGGTGCTGTTTCTTTCCATTCACTCAATTCACTTACACACATGGGTGACTGCAGTTGGTTTCATTGCCCTGATTATCTTGGCTTCCGGAGCCTTTTCTGTGTCAGAGCAGAGACTGCCTTCTGCTCAAGGTCGGACTCCTGCTTACCCTGCAGGCCAACCCGTAACCTCTTGCAGGGGGGCTCTGCCCTTTGGCTGCTGTGCTACCAGGGCTCTGAGCCCACTTGTGCAGACGGAAGTACCAACTTCACCCCGGTTAAATCACTAGGACCAAAAACATGCTCCTAATCTCCATTTTACTTCAGAGAGCACATATTTTGGTTTCATCACGTTTTCAACTGGCTCTTATGTCTGCAGCCAAATTTTCACACTGACAAACACACCAACTGCTCCCATTATGTGTTTCCATAATATTGTATGAAAATTCACTGATGTCCTCTATCCTAAGGCAGACTTACAAGACACTGCTGTGATTCAATTCTGTAACTGAAAACACACAGGATACCCATCAACTTTCATTTACTTAGAAGTTTCTGAAATGTCTTTGCCTTTTTAGTAAATAGAATGACTGAACTCACTGAGTTACAGCCAGCAATCTTTATGTAAAATAGTGATTCCCTCTCCTGATTATTTTTAATACCTGCAATTATCACATGTTGCCCAATCAAAGTGCTGCATAAGGTAGGAGTCCATGAATTCTTTGCCACAGTCTCCACAGATGAGATAGTCAAATTCTAGTACGGGTGCTAATGGAGAGAAATATTTTTTAAAGGGACTATAATGATAAAAAGAAGCATCTGGAATTGGTATTACAGCAATTTTACTTAAATTCACTTTATAGCATGTTACAGACTAGTTTCACTCTATTGATGTCTTCCAAGACAATACAGTAGAAATTCAAACCAGTTACCATGCAATCCCTTCTCTGCTAGTATGTTTCTGTTCTTATTGGTAAGTTCAGTATTTAAGTACTTCATATCAACATTCAAATGGACATATTTAACTTAGCCATTGTTAACAAAGATTTCTCATTTCCCCGCCAAATCCTGTACATCCTCTAACACTTCCTCTGTTCTGACCCTCACAAAATGTGTCTTTACATAATCCATAGAGGACACGAGGGTAGGAACAGGAGGAAGTAGAGAAGAGCATGCATTCTGAAGAGGGTGACTAGAGCAGGAAACTACAGGAGCTGCGCTGGCATTGCAGTTTTCTCAGCCCTGCTCCAGTTTTCCTAGCTCAGCCACACCTGCCTCTCCCTAAACGAGATCGGTGGAGGCCCGGGGCAGTTGGCAAGGTTCTTGTCCATTCCAGCTGGCAGAAAACGGAGGTGGATGGCCAGAGAGCTGCTAGGAGTGGAATGGGGATGGAGCTCCACTACAATCCTCTCCCCAAGCCCTCTCAGCACTGCTCCAAGCCCAGACTCATCTCAGCGCCAGCCCTTGCTTCCAGGCGCATCCTCAACGAGCAGATCACCTCCAGCGTCATCACCATCTGGCTTTATTTTCCATGGGACACTCAAGAAACATCGATTCAGGAAACAACAGCTATAAGAAACATCTTTTAACAGTAACATTGAAATTCTAGCAAAAAAGTCAACATTTCCATACAGTTTTGACATCCAAAAGTGAGGGAATGCTGTAGAATTTCAGGCACACCTGAAGCAGGAGATTAATGGTTGACATGCAGCACCATACATTTTTAATTGCGTTTGCATTTATAGCAGATGCGATCCGGCAAAAAGTCGACATTTTATGTAAATTCAGTACTACTAGCGACAGCCCGATGCTCCGTACTTCGCACAGTCATTTCATACTCTTACATCACATTCCATGATTTAAGGCAGTGCTCCCGAACACGAAGACATTTTATTAAGACAATGACGTTATGAATTACACAGCAAAAAAATAACCCCCAGTGGAAAGGCATCCCAAATCTACTTTATTGTTACACATTAGCCTATGAAAAGAAGCAAGGCTGCTAATTGTTTATACTGTTAATGAAATCTGCTGCTGATTTCTAACAAAGAGATACACACTGCACCAACAGCCCCGCAGCTGATTCAATCAGAACAAAGCAAGACAAAGACAAACCCAGAGAAGAAAGTGGATCTATTATGGGACCCTTACTTCTCCATTTGCTTTTTTGGCGGGGAGAATATCGCAAGGCAATGTGCTGGAATTCTCCACCGAACGATCAGTAACTTGGCGCCAGCACGTTTTGTAACGATAAAAGCTGGCACTGCAGCAGCGCTCCGGTCTTGGCACAGACCACATCAACCCCAAATTCCCAGAACCGACGAAGCCACTCAGGTTTAATTTAATGTCGGTCTTAAAATTCTAAACCCCCCCCACCCCAAAAAATAATGAAAATAACGTTTACAGAAGGGGAGGAAATTAAAATGTACTATACCCAAGGGCACTGGCTGCATCCCACTTCCGCGGCATAAAATTCTTCATTTTTAATTACCAAGCATTTATAATAGCCGATTTAATGCTGAAAAGAATCGGACGTGCCACTAATTGAGCATATCCGGAAAAACGTGCGACGGCAAAACAGAAAAAATAAATGGGAGGAAAAAAGGAAGGAAAAAAAAGGGAAAAAAGAGGGTAAAAAAGGAAGGAAAAAAAGCCCGGGAAAAAAAAAAAAAAGGCGCCCATCCATCCATCCCGCCCTGCTGGCGCGGCCGGAGCCGGCTCACTGTCGCCCCCGCGCCTTCCTACCCTCCCCTGCCCGCCCCGCGCACGCGGCGCCGCCTCCTCCTCCC
>WEKX01012288.1:0-132857 GCA_013390025.1 Pitta sordida | reverse complement strand
TGGGGGCCGGGATCAGGATCGGGACCGGCATGGCGGGCCGGGCGGGCGGGCGACTGGGGGAGGGGAGTCGGCGATGACCCTGCGCTTTCTGCACCAGCCCCCGCCTCGGGCCCGAGCGGCCCCGTGCAAAAAAAAAAAGCCATAAATCCCGCCCCGCCCGGCAGGAATTCCTCAGCAGCGTCACCCAGCAATGCCCCTTTTGTCCGCTGAGCCCGGCGCCGCCACAGCCCCGCGCAGGGCTGGTACCGGCCGGAAACGGCGCCGTCCACGTTTTGTGCCCAGAAAAGCGTGCGGGATCGCTGTGGCAGCCGCTGCTCCTGCGGCCCCCAGCTCCGCCGTGATGCCAGCCCCCCTCGGCACGGCGAGCGAGAGCTTTCCTGCCGAAACCCTGTCCCTTGCCTTTCATGGCTGCGCGTGTTCCGGGCAAGGGAGGATAAATGGAGGCTGCAGCCTCCCTTACCGACGCGGGGCGCGCAAATGGCTTTGTCATGCAAATGTGGCTCTAAGCCACTTTCATATAAAGCCACTTAATGCCGAGCAGCCAGTGATCCTCGTCAGGCAGCGCCTGCCCTGTCCTTGAAGGAGCGGAAATGGAGGCACTGGTGTAGATGCATGCTCCCTGCCTCCATACTGAATCGGGATGACCTCACAGCACAGGGAGAAGCCTTCTTCCCCCCCCCGCCCCCCGCGCTCCAAAGGTCTCTCGCTTCCATGAAACTAAACTAGTTTCCTGCCGGCCCTTCCCTGGTCCTCGCAGAATACTCCCCGTTCAAATCCCCGGTAATTACCTGCGTGGATTGTGCTTCTCCCGTGTCCTAAAACATTTTATTTCCTCTTAGCCTGTCGTCCTCGCTTGGCATTAACTTTCGACAACAGCCAGCAGAGTGTGCTATGAACGCTGTGAAAAGAATATCCTCCTCCTGGGAAAATTTTATATATATATATATATTTTATATGTTGTACATATATACGTACTGAAATGCAGGTGAAGATATTTTAAGCGGTTCTAATACTTGTATGAGTAGTAGGTAGTTCCGTCAATTAAAATACTTCCCTTGTCACAGATCACAGAACCCCTTCCTTAAAAATTAATAACCAAGTCATACTAAACCATCTGCTTTCAGCAAGATTGCTTTCCAGTGTTTGTATAAAGTTGGAAAAGTGCCACAATGGAGATGTCCAAATACCTTTCACAGTCAGAGAGAAAGATCTAGAACACAAATTTAATAGATGAAAATGCAAATCGTAACCCCAGCCTACAGGAAGTAGTTTGTGCAATTATACAGTATGAGCATACATTTCTCCAACCTCGTTGCTCCGTCCTTTGGTCTGACTTACTAACAGTGGAGTTACAACCAGGTTAATAAACACATTAGAAGTAAGGGAAATAAAAGAATGTTGAAGAAACATGTTTACTAGATTACCTGGGAATGTAATTGTTTTCTCGATAAGCAAACACATTTGCTTGGACTCTTTATCTTATTCTGGTGTCAATTTCTTCCTTGTTGTGTAGGAGCAGACATTTCGGGAGGGGTGAACGTTTTAGTTCTGCTTGTGGGGTAACAGATAGTTCTATATCATTCACAAACTAAAACTGTTAAAAGTGAAGCCAAGTTTGAGACCCTGTGAAAGGGTTTTAGGGGCAGAAGGACAGTTGTTATGCAATCAAACTGGAATTAGGATTAAAAGGAAATCAGAATACCTAAACAAAAACAAATCCAGAGGCAAAGCATTCAAGTAAAATTGGCTGTGGGCTGCAGCTATTTATACAAGATAGTGCTTTATTAAGTGAAACTGTTTTAGAAACATGTAGTACAGGTTTGTTTGGGGTTTTTTTCTTTTTCTCAGGGTCAGTCTGGCTGGGCAATCAAACCAGAATGTTCTCCCCAACTCTGCTTCTGAACAGAATGAATCAAATACAGTGTTCCTAATTTTCATGGTCGCGAGACAGTAAACACACTAATAGTTAGGTATTAGCAAGGTGTTACAGACTATCTCATATGTATTGCTCTGGTCATGTGATAATACTCATGCTTAATATTAAACACACGTGGTTTTCTGGGTGCACATGAATCAATCAGAAGGGTATCTGTGCTTTACACAGTTTGTCAGGAGCTGTAAGTCAAGTAATATCAATTATGTAGTGAAGAGTAGGCTGTTAATTGGGAAGTACAGACACACATTATTTCATGGCCACAGAGACCAGCAGTACCAGTGAGCAGTTGATCACAAGGAGGCAGCTAAGCAGTGCTTGAGAATTTATCGCTCCTGTGGAGGAAATGGTGAGCAGCAAGATGAGAATGTTTGCTGACTTTTAAGTTAGCAGGGGTTAGGGTCATCTGTAAAGAATTGTGGATGATTAAGCAGTAAAAAAGTAGATTAAATAGAGGGTAGATAAAAGCAACATGATATATGCACAGAAACCTAGTCCTAACTTCACACAAAAGGTAGGAATACCTGAACTGGTTGCTGCAACTCAGGGTTGAGACTTTGTGTGGCTTGTATGGACCCCAGCTTGGTGTTTGAAAAAAGCAAGGTACATTATAAGGAAAGAGACGGAGCACAACACAGGGAACATATTTATGGCACTCCAGAAATCTGTGCTGTATTCACACCATGAGCACTGTTCCCTCTTGGGTTTCCTGCTTCTTAGAGAGAAAATGCTCAGCTGTCTGTGTCCCTTGAAATGGACAGTTGAGTAGGCTCAGAGCTCTCACTCAAGAGAGAGGATTCCTGAGGCCTGTCACATCCCAAGTAACTTGGAGAGGGTGGATGGCAACTGCCTTTTTGAGTGCAAACCATCAGATTTGCGGTAGTGAGACCCAGGCTCTAAATAAACAAGAGGTTCTTTGTGCAGTGCATTTCTGAATTGCACACTCAGATACAGGGTGTTTCTCTGGGGTGCAGAGAAGATTGGCCAACTACGTATTTGGAAAAGGGCTGTGTTGAGCGTTAATGAATGAACACCCCCTCATGGTCAGGAAATTCCCTGAGCTAAAAGCAGTTGAAAGCTGTGGGAGTGTTGCGGAGAAGATATCATATATTTGCCTTGCTTTTCCTCTTCCTTTGACGTTTGCTTGTGGCCTGTGGTGGAAACAGGATGTTGGACTGAATGAGTTCTTCACCCAAGGCAATGCACCTCTTCCTCTGTATTCAGGGAGGATTGAATACCAGCTGGAGCCACGTAATAGCAATAAGCCTGTGTGATGGGGTCTTTCAAACCAGATTCAATATTCATCTATACCAGGAGTTACTTATATAGACTACATATTTCTATTTTACCTGTATTTTTGTGTCCACAAAGTCTTAGTAGCAATATGCATACGGTGTCAATGCAGTTGCGTATCTAAAACCAAACCATCTTTTTGTCCTTCCTCAGAAAAAAACATTCATTCCATGAGGAACAGACCTACTAGTCTTATTTTTCTGAGTTTGTCTTTTGAAGGAGCAGCTGTGGAGAAAAATCTCTTTATCTCCTCCTCCTCCTCCCTCTGCATTTCTTGGTGGCTCAGGTGGTAGCATCAGTTTTAGTCAGCGACTGACCAGGCAATACACGCAGGCTGTTGGGCTGCTGCGTCTTAGCATGACTAAGGCATTGGATTTTTTCCACTGATTTCATACGCTTTTTGAATGGGAGAGAACAGTTTAATTGTGTCCTTAGGGGCATAAGGCAAAAAATGCCCTTGGTGATTTTATTTCTATCAGGCTTTTAGTTTGATACACCCATTTCTTACATTACCTTAAATAAATAAATGAAGAAGTATTGCTGGTTTCTTGGTGAAAAAAGAAATATGTGACCTGTGAAAAACGGAGTGAACTTGTTGATACTAGACATTGCACCTCCTTGGATTTGTATGTTCTCTTTCTGAAATTCACCTATGCTGTAGCTTGCGGCTCAGGGAATACACAGTGAATCATCCTATTGGACAGAACGGGACATGCAGAGTAAATGAAGTTTGTCATCTCTCTGTGATTTTCTCCTTTGCTCACTACCTGTCGGAGGGCATTTTCATAGTAATATGACCTGTCTTCATGCTCCATTTAGCGTACCCCAATTGATGTTTGTAATCTTGGTTGAAGAGATAGATGATGGTATAAACTTGTAAAGTGTTGAATGCCTGAGCACACATCTGAAAAGAATAGGTTAAGAGAAGAGACAAAAATTGGCATTCTTCTGTGAGGGGAGATATTAATGCAAGTTTGTTACCATATTTTCATTACAGGAGATGTCAGAATGTGAAATTATAATGTAAATATCTTTTATTTGCTAGCATTGTACATGACTTTTCTGTTTTATTCTGTTTACTGAATCGGACTTTAATATGTTTGGGTTTAATATCAGTAGAAAACACTGGTTTCATATCTGCGACACAAGAAAGTGTCAAGGCGTGATGAAAAAATGCTGCTTTTGACTGTTTCAGAGATGGCTACAAAGCTGACTGCACATTTTGTTATTGATTTGAAATCCAGAAAAAGAAATCCTCTTTCCGTACTTTACCAGAAAAAAGTCATCTTTCTCTTCTATATACATAAAGATCGGGAAACCATGGCAAAACAGCAAACAAGCTCTGTAACTGTGGCATGGCAGCCCTTGACAATTTGATATCTTCAATATAAAGCATAAAACCACTGTAGGGAAATATGCATTTTATTCTGAAATTAAGCTGATACTCTTACCCCACCAGAAATGGGGTTTGAAGACCTGTCTCAGCCATCATAGTCAGGCTATTCAAATTTTGGGGCCTTTTTTCCAAATGTACACCGCTAATCAGGTATAGGAGTATTCATATACAGTCGGCCCTCTTGCACTTCGCGCCCCCATTTTGCGGCTTTAGATCTTAGCGGCATGATTTTTTAGCAATGAAGGAGGCCCATTTTCACAACTGCATGCACGACCTGCCACCGCCACTATTAAGAGGATCTTGGCCATTTCTGAGACAGAAAATAGGTGCACTATCTATTACACTAATTTCCAAGACAAGAGCTGTAGCTGTATTGATGGTGAAAGACTGAGCATTCTGGAGAAAAGTGTAAAATTCTGGCCTTCCTAAAGTATTTAGGGAGGTGGGGAATATAAGTATTTAAAAAGAAATTCCAGAATTTTCTGATTTGTATCATTTGGTGTACTTGTGCGTTTTGGGGGGGGTTTAAGCCCTACCATAAAGAGAGGGTTTTTTACTACTGTTTTGCTTCCAAGTCAACCTGACTTGTTCCTGGTGCAGACTAGCTGGAACGGAAGATGGTAAAACAGCTGACAAAGTCTGCTGTAGCAAGAAAACATGTCCCAGTTATCAGGATTTAAGCAAGACGTTTCTCCTCTGGTCCTTGCAAATCTCTGCAAAACATTTTCATGCCATTGTCCACAGGTTTTATCAGATCTTTCTCTCCAGTTTGTTTTCCTTGTGTTAGCTGCCCATGTGCACCTCTTGACCCATGACCAGCTCAGATTATTGAAGTATGAAAGGAGAAGGAGAATATGGAATTGATCTTAATGACTGGACCATGCATTTTAACTTCACACCAACCTACATATAAGAGAAATATAGAGTCAACATATACATAGCTTAAACCCCTTAGGAATGCAGGACCAGGGGGAGGTGCTTCTGAGACACTGTGCCTTCCACAGAGTCTGAATGTTAAACATCATGTGGATGTATCCTGTCAACACGGCGAGAAAATAGTTTCTGATCAGGGTCTTCACATGCTACCTGGATTTCTTCAGTCAGTTGATTTTGTCATCATAGTTTTTTTTGCTTCCTTTTCTTGCAATGGGAGAATTTTGCTTTGCCTTGTCAGAAAGAGAAATAGCAATTTAACATGTGGCATTTACTGATTTCTCTCTTAGAACAGGGGAAAATGGATTCCAAAAATTTCAATACTTCTGATCAATTTGAATATGTTCATGAATGAAGTAAAATAAAGAGTTGCTGATGGCCCTCACTCCTTTTTTGCAGGTTTGAGATCTTTACTTGATTCCTGACTTACTTCCCCTACATTCAAGTGTTTCTGGCTAAGCTGTTCAAGCCAAACTTTTGTATAGCAGCAGCAAAATAAAGCCAGATACTGCCCTTTATTTTTGAGAATGGTTTGCTCTCTCTCAGAATTTATTTTCTTTATAGCGTAAGTACACTGAGATCTGCCATTTGCTGGAACTCTTTTTCTTTTGCAGAGGCAGCGGGGAGAGAGGGGAAGAACATGATACAGTCGGGTCTCCTATATCACAGACTTGCAGTCTTAATCAGGTGCCTCGAAGCCCTACTTCCGTGTTGAATGGCAGCTCATTAATATGCAGATTTGCCCCATACCCTCACCTGGCCCTGGCCTGATTCTGCGCTGTGTTACTGTGTATCAGTGTTTGTGTCGGCTCTTCCTGGCACCTGCAGCCACCTCATGCTGGGAAAAACCCCTTTTCGGTTTGGCCAGGGACACGGGTCTGGGGAGCTGCCTGCGTTGCTGTCCTGGTGTCTCTCAGGGTAGGTAGGCCTGGTCTCTCCATACTCGGGGTGAATGAGTATGTCTTGGAGAATCACTCAAGAAAGTCTCAGACACCTGAGAGTGTGTAAATCTTTCATAACTGCATAGTGGCAGCTCCGGGGGAGCGGCCCCGCCACCGCTGCTGCAGCGGGGAGGGAAGCGGCCTGTCCATGGCCGCCGCCGGGGGGAAGAAGCAGCCGCCACTGAGGGGGATGCAGCCCCGCCATGGCTGTGCAAGTTGATTTGCATATTCATGCTGCCTAATTGAGTATTCATGTGTGCCCTGTCACGCATGTGCAGTTGCAAAAAAGGGCCTCCTTCATCGCTAAAAAATCACGCCGCTAAGATGTGAAGCCGCAATATGAGGGGCATGAAGTGGAAGAGGGCCGACTGTATATCTAATTATTGCCTAGAGATTGGGAAGTAGTTTGTGAACTAAAATACAAGAGAGGGGGGAAAAGTGTTTTTTCTCATCCTGACCAGATTAGGAATCTAGTCAGTGATTTTGGAATCTAGTTAGTGATGTAGTAACATGGCACTTTTCTTGCAAGAGACTGCACTTCCTTGATTTTTGCTCAGCCAGGGTTTTCTTTACAACAGCAGTCAATGGCTCCCAGTTTTCAGCATCGTCTTTGACTTTGGAGGCAAGGAAACAGTTCACCATTGTGTGAAAGTATCCTCATCTGTCTAGGAAAGCATCCTGTCTAGCACCTGGATGTTCCTGATGGGGGACCTGGCACCTCAGCCACCAGCCCTCACAGCTGAGGCACCATCAGTACAGTCCCATGCCAGGTGGGATGTGTAACTCTCCCATGACTCTGCATGTGCTCTGTCTCTCCTGGGTGTGTCAGCATGGTTAGACTCAACCAGATTGGATTTTACCTGTCAAAAGTTTGGATCTCCCTCAAGTCCCATTTCTTCACTTCTTGTTTTTCCAGTTGGCATGGGGGGGACCTAGGGCAGAGGGGGCAGGGAAGGGTCTGAATGGTGCTCGTTTTCCCAGGTAATATTTGGGGTATTTTTAATGAGTTTCAACTTTTTTTTTATTTTCTGAGAAAGAAAGAAGACCAGAGCTGGTGAAGTCCCAGCCTCATCTTACGGATTCATTAACTTTTACCTTGATGTCTTACCAAAGTCTGAAAGTGCCTGTATGAATCCCCTCAGACATCCCTGGACTTGGACAGTTTATCTACACTAGCCACTCCATCTCTCCTCTATAGCACATTTGAAAGTACTGGAATGGTTCATAACAATGTCTTTATTTTCTGAGTCTGTCCTTACTGTTTTTCTTAGAAGTGGTGGTCTGGGACATTTTTGTGCTGTATTGTACAACCTCAGTTTCTTCCCTAATACACTGATAATCTGCCTACTTCCCTTTTTTGTTTCATCATTCCCTTAATTGATTTGGTACTGCGAAACTTGCTTTCTTGCTACATCTTACTTTTCCCAAAGTGATTGTTCAGAATTACACACCGCAGTAATCTTCTATACAACATAAAATCATTTTAACTGAGGCACAATCCTGGTTGCAAATTTCTCATGCAGGACATCAGTTCTCTTGACTCATGTGTTTACGTGTCAAATCTCAGAAGACCCACCCAGTAAGTAGTATGCTCTCATGGTAGCAGATAACAAGAACTTTGGTTACTGACTTAATCATGCAATATGATGATTAAATGAAGATCAGTCTGATACTAATATGATATGGTCAATTCTTGTGCTGTGGTACACGTCTAGGAAATGTGTTTGGAAAGCAAATGCAGACAAAACATGCTTGCTGGCTACTTGACATTCGAGATATTCTTCCTAATCTGCTTCTGTTAGGACTCAGTGCACTCCCTTTGACAGTTTTTCGTGCTGTAACTCTCAGGTAATGTAACTAAAGTTTACTTGACTGAAGCTGCCATAAGTTACTCATACCTTCCCACCTAGTACTTACATTCGGATTGTGTTTTATGTTTAATGACTATCAGATACTAATTTCTGTATTATAGTAAATTATATACTTAGGCATCTTAAGAAAATTCCCATTATGGTCAAATGGGAAGTCTACACGTTGCTTCAGAGAACTGCAACAGATCTGTAAAAATCAGTAATCATGACTCACTTTTACAGTAGCCACGTCACGTTCTTCTCAAAAGAGAACTTCATGCAGCTGTACATTAATTCTATCCTCTGTTATGTTTTTTTCATAAGTTCTCTAATATGGAGACCAGACTTACTGCTCTAACATTTTTTGTACCCTACCTGAGTGTTTCCTTGCCAGTTTTTAAAATGGCAAATAAAGGAAATATTTTGGCCTAAGCTACATGAAGTGTTAGAATATTTTTATCAAATATGTAGAATTTTGGTGAAAAAACAAGATAAAACTTTGCAGTTGTGTCTGTTGGGCTGATATAGCAAGAATAATGTACAGTGCGTTCATGTGCCTGTTTTAATAAACTGTCTGGGCCCAGTGTTGGCATGACAGTGCAGATATGTTAACGGCTTACCATAAAAAGTTCAATTAACGTATGTGATAATGACCACAAGAGGGTGCTCTTAATTACAGTTCCATGAATGCTCTGTCCTCAGAGCACACGGAACAACTAATTTTAACGTTTATAAAAACTTAAGTTGAATTAATCACAAGTGGAATCTAGCTGAGTTATTTGAAACTAGCCATAATGCTTGCTTCTACGATCCCCACCCAAAACCACTTTCCTCTAACTTGAAGGTAAACCAGAAAATATCTTCAGCTTCTCTTTAATGCATGTTTTTTACATGACAACATCTGTAAGAAAGATTTTTGAATTTTCATTTACTTTAGTTATGTCTCACACATACAAAGTACATAATTAAACGTTTTGTACTTGATACGAAAGTCAATTTCCAAATGGAAAGACATTCACATCTCCAAAAAAGAAAAAGAATTGCAGTGTTTGGTACTTAAGTATTGTAGTTGGGTTTTTACACTGAACCACCTACTGCAAAAGGCATTGATTTGGCTTTCCATCTTCTCAGTAATTTAATCAGTGAAGTTGGACAAGTAACTTACTGCTCTGTCTTCAAAGACACTTTGTTTTCCATGTCTCAGAATCTATAATTTTTTGTGAGTTTTATGCCTCTGTTTCCCTCTGTGTAAAATGAGAGTGTATCCATTTCACTTTTAAAATGCCACGTAAATTCCTGAGAGTGGATGCAATGTTCGAGTGGCAATTCCCGCTTGACGGCCAGTAAGTGGAGTACATGTGTTAAACATGATTCAATATGCAGGTAAACCAGTGAGTTTGAAATGCAGCAATCATACTGCTGTATTTGCACGCACATTGCTAATCTCCTGTGGCGCTTTGTGCAGACACCTTAACAACTTCCAAGCAGACCACCCACCCTGCAATGGAGGAATGCATTTTGCACAATTGACAGACCTTTGAGTTGTTTCCTTTTTTTCTTTTTTTTTTTCCTTTTTGTGTTTTTTTAATACTGCTCCTCATTTATAGAACAATAGGCTCAAATGATGATAGCAACATGTTGTTTTCTGTGTGTTCATGCTACTAACAAAAGAGCATCAAGACTAAAAGAAGAGATTTTTTTCCTCTGTAGAAACTGAAGCTTTTAAGATTTACTCCTGCTCTTAAGTCACACTGTGCAGTTTTGAATGAAGCAGCCAGCTTCTGACTGGTTCTTTCGTCTCTAAAACTGAAAGGAGGCAGCCCTGAGAGGCACTGCAACTGAGCAGAAAGCTGCTGAATTAACCCAAAACATAGCTATGTCACTCCAGAGTCAGAAGTCCAAGCGCTTGTTTTCACATGCTAAACTGCCACCCTGCATGGCAATGCAGTGAAGGCTTTGTCTTATCCTTACAAGGCATATTCCAGCATCATTGGGGTATCTGTGCTGGGATCAGCTGTGACTGTGCTAAGACCAGCAGAGTGGAGTCATTTTGCCATGTTAGAGGTGGTTCTGCTGACCTGACAGTACTCCAAAATGTCCATTCATTAGTCCAAACCCTTATACTTTCTGCCTCATTCACCTCTCATTCACACAGTGATGTACCCCTCTGTATTTGATACAATTTTCAATCATGACAGAAGTCTTGTGTAAGTCATAGGCACATAATTCAGTGTTCTCAAGCTGGCAGTGATGTCTCTTCCGAGACCTCTCTGTTGAGAGTGTCTAGCACCACCAGTGAAGACAGCTGCTATCATGGTGGTACAAGACCACATGAGAGATCAGGGGCACAGTTCTAGTAAAAGTCCCTGGATACCTTTCAGAAGCAAGAAATCAATTACTGAAACAGAGGCTGCTTCAGGTGTCTTCCTGCTGGCTCACAGGGTTCTAAAACATTTGGAATTTTTACATTAAAGTCATAGAAGCACAAGATGAGTCAGGTTGGAAGGACCACAGTGGGTCATCTGTCCCAAACTCCTGGCTCAGGCAGGGTCATCCTGGAGCATATTGTGCAGAATTGTGTCCAAACAATTCCTGAATATCTCCAGCAAGGGAGACTCCACACCTTGCTATCATCTTCTATAGGAAGTGGCTCCCTGGTGGATTGTCTTGCTTCGTACACCAGCTTGATTGATCAGCATTGTGTAGTCCAGCATGTGAGAAGTGGATATCCATTCATGATGAGTACTATTTAAATGTAGCCTGTTTTAAATTCTGGAGATCTCAGTATCTGGGGAGTGTCTCTAGAACCAGGATCCCTAAGCATGTCACCTTTTTCCTATCTGGGCTGTTTTCCCAGTGTTTGTGGATGTCTGTTAATGCAGCAATGACCTCCACAGGCACTGTCAATCTCACAGAATCACAGAATCACATAATATTCTGAGTTGGAAGAGACCCACAAGGATCATCGTGTCCAACTCCCAAGTGACTGCCCATACAGGGATCGAGCCCACAACTCTGGTACCATGAGCACCATGTTGCATCCATCTGAGCTACTCTCAGGGTTATGTAATTTTTTTTCTTTTTTAAATAACCAGCTCCTCATCCCATCATACTGTTATCTAGACTGTGTCACTGAGTTCCTCATCTGGTCTTTCTTAAACACCTCCAGGGATGGCAACTCCACCACCTCCCTGGGCAGACCATTCCACTGAGGGATCACTCTCTCTGTGAAAAACCTCTTCCTAACATCCAGTCTAAACCTCCCCTGGCGCAGCTTAAGATCATGTCCTCTTGTTCTGGTGCTCACAGCCTGAGAGAAGAGATTTACATCCACCCAACTGCAAACTCCCTTCAGGTAGTTGTAAACAGCACACAAGTAAAATCTTCCTCTCTGTGTGTTCAGTAAATCCAGCATGTGTATGTATGTAGCGTTCACTGTGGAACTGCTGCGCAACACACATGCATTGAGATGTCATCTGGTGGAAATATGGGAGCCTTTTACCAAAAGTGTTACTGATTATTATGTTATTACCCCCAACTGAGAATCTGACTGAGGATGAAAAATCCTGTGTCAGATTTCCTCCTGAGGCGTTTTCTCTCCAGCCACAGCCATGTTAAAGGATCTTTCACAAAGTAACAACATTTGACCACCGTCATGAAATTGCAGTTTACACATTACTGGGTCAGTTTCAATTGCTGCTGGGCCCTCTAGGTGCACAGAAAAAGAAAGTGATTTGCATGTCTTTATTGCAGAAGGTACCAAATGTACATTAGTTTGCCTGCTTGAGTAGTTTGATCTGGCCTGTCTCACTGCATTCATTGCTAAAGAATTCTGATATGTGCCAGAAACAGGAAAAATAAGCTAGATAGAAAAGAGGGTCATGCTTTGAGTTGTTTTCATGCTTACATTTTCAGACAGTAAAGAAGCACACGGGTAGGATCTCCGGTTTCCACAAAGGCCTGTTGGGGTCTATTCCGCTTTCTAACGTTTACTGGTAGTGACAGAGGATGCTATTCAGGTCTTGTCATTGTTGCAATAATTTACGCTTCCTTTCCACCAGGAAGAGCAAATTACAGATTGAGGAGAAAGAGAGAGAGAGAAAGAGAAAAAATAATGTTGTTGTTTTTACTGGGAAGATAGAGGTGGATTTTCATGAGGGAATTCAGCTAAGGCTGTAGATCTGGACTCTCATGTGTCTACCATACCTCTTTTTTTAGCTCCGCAAGTGTCTCTTTTTGAGTGACGATTTCGCTCACCTCTTGCACGGGTGCAAAAATTCAGGCTTCTCATCTAAGCTGGTCCTTTAAACTGTCCATGGAACTGTTATCTGGGGTCCTGCTATCTGGAGGCTTCTACAGATGATTTCAACTTCGTGTCTTAGGAAGGGAAGAATCACAGGAGCTGCCAATTTCTCTCCTTTTGGGGTAAAATCAACGGAGTTTCAGTGTTCGCCTGATCCCGTGTAGGGCGACAGGCAAACTGGCTGTTCCCACCTTTTCTCTCTGGGCCACAGTGCCTAAGGGCAATCAAATGATGATGCAGAACGTGGTGTACCTGGCTTAATGTGGCATTGAACTTGGGGAGAACTACTTTTGTTAAAAAGTAATTAGAAGCAAGACAGATTGCTTCTAGTTTTTTTAAAACCTTCAAGTATTCTCCAGAGGGCAACACATGAAGGCTGCTACTTGCAGGTTCCTAAGGATTACTCTTGCTGGCTTCCTACCCATGCCATGGACAAGGCAACACCTGTGACACTTTGGGAATCACTATTACAGATAATCCTTCAATGAGACAGTAAGAAAAGTGTCAGAATGTGCTTCAGCATGTGTGCCGGGAACAGTTTCTCCCTCATACAGATCCTTTCCAGTGCTGCAGGGCAGGCAGGAGTGCAGAGGTGCTGTGTGCCAGGGAGCTCACAGCTGAGCACTGAACCAACCATGAAGACTGTGTTTCGGTGTCTCAATAATGCATGGAAGATGTTGTTCCCCAAAATATATATCATTAAACATGAATGATCAGTTCTGGCTTGCAGGGCTGGTCACACTGGTTGGAACATGGTTCCCAAAATCAGACAAAGATTTGTGCCAGGAGACATCTCTGGCAGTTTCCAATAGAACCCTGTGTGCCCAGCAGGGCTCACCACAGCGCTAGGTCAGGTAGCTCAGGCCCTCAGCTGTTTGAGTGCTTGATATTTTCAAGAATAGAGCTCCTACCACCTTTCTGCAGCCTGTCCCAGGGCTGCACTGTTCTCACAGGAAAGTTTTCTCCTCGCATCCAAACCCTCTTGCAACTTGTGCTCCCAGGGTCTTTTGCCCTGTCACTGGTCTCCTCTGAGAAGAGTCTGGTTCTGCTTCCTCTGTAATGTCCTGTGGCTGTGGGAGACTGTAGCTCCCCAGCTCTCTCCTTTCCATACTAAGCAAGCTGTGTTTTGCAGAATGGATTCAGCTGAGAACTTCATCACAGTCAAGAATAAGTTAACTTCCAGTGAGGAGCTGGCAGCAGGCAATGTGGGGGCAGGGCACATTTTCTTTAGAAGACATGAGGCAAAGTGATGATTGGAAGTCACCATGGCCATTTTATAATGATGGCAGTAATGATTTAATAAATCATGGGGATGAAGTGGGTCAATGAGGAGGTGTAATTCTCTGTGAATGGCCCACCACAGTTGGCTGCGCCAGGACAGGATCTCATGGTCTTCCTTACTCAGCATCAAAGTTTGGCCCTGTTTGCTGGGTCAGGGATGTTCCTCCTGACCACAGTATTTGGTCTGGTGAATTTTTTTCTTCTCCTGTTATTTTGTCTGTCCACTTCTGTGAGTTTGTGTTATGGGTTTTTAGTCCGGGCAAGACTGCTGGACCTACAACAACTAGCAATAATGGGTCACACAGCTGGATTGTGTATGGTAAGAAGAAATTCAAACTCTGGATGAGTGTGAAACTGCTGTCTGCTAGTTCTGTTAGTTGCCTCTTTGTTCCTGTAAATCCACTTCATGGTCCACGAAGTGGTCTTGTAAAAACCACCGTACAGTGTTGAGTGTCCCTGGCTCTCATGCGGGAGACCGGAGTTTGACTCCCCAATGGATAGGCAGTGGTGCCGTTTAAGAGTTGGACTCTATGATCCTTGTGGGACCCTTCCAACTCAGAATATTCTGTGATTCTGTGTGATTCTGTGTACCAGGAGACACATGAGTATTAATTGCCTATTGACCTTCTCTTGAGCTTCTCACCGCTGCGGGNGCTCAACATCCCTTTTAAACTGGGGAGCCCAGAACTGCACGCAGTACTCAAGATGAGGTCTGACCAGCGCTGTGTACAGGGGGAGGACAACCTCTTTGGACCGACTGACCACACCGTTCCTGATGCAGGCCAGGATGCCATTGGCCTTCTTAGCCACCTGGGCACACTGCTGGCTCATATTGAGTTTCCTATCAATCAGTACACCTAAGTTTCTCTCCACTTCACTAGTCTCGAGCCACTCCTCCCCCAGCCGATAGCGGTGCATCAGTCTTCTCTTTTCTAGACCACTATGTCTTGATATGGTTGGCTATTCCTTATGTCTCATCGTCTTCCCAATATCTGTTTGTCCTTTTCCAGTTCTTCCATCGCCTTTATGAGCTAGGGAGATAAGACTGAGAGATTACTCCAGTGACATTGCAAGAGGCATATGAAAGAGGTGACTTAAAATGATATGTTAAGCAAGGAGGAGAGAACTGGACAGGTTCTGGTTGTTTATGTAATGTTTTCTCTGGTTGTCTGAAGGCTTCTCAGTGATGTAGGCAAAAATTATGACCTGGTCAAGATTTTACCAGCAGCACTGTCACCTTGTCCTTTGTCCAGACCCTGGTCCTTTAGGCATCTTCTATAAAGGTCCCAGTGGTGGTGTGACCATTTCCATGTTTTCTAATTTCCTGCCTGCCAAGATGCATTTGGAAACAGAGACAGTCTCTTCCCCTGCCCCAAAGAAGATAAGTGTACACTTATGAGAGCGCTTTTGAAGAAAAAGTGATCCTTATACTTAGTTCCCCTCTGTTCTTTTCTGTCTATAATGGCCAAAAGGTACTGTTTCAAGGTGGCATCTGAAAAATCACTCATTTGGCATGGCAAGGTTAACATAGACTGTACCATGTCCACCTCACAGATGTATTTGGAGATGTATTCTGTATTTGTTTTTAGGGCAAGTTTCAGAGATCAGACTGATTCCATGTGTGGAAATGGCTTTGCCACATCCGAGTGTACAGTGGTGAGTGTCCCCACCTATCATGCGGGAGACCGGGCTTCAATTCCCGCCAGGGAGGCAGTGTTGCCGGTTAAGTGATGGACTCGATGATCCTTGTGGCTTCCTTCCAACTCAGAATATTCTGTGAATTATCCTGTGATGAGATGAGACAGGGCATTTTAGTGATGGTGTCCAAGGCAGGGGAGCCCCTGAGAGTCGCTCTACAAATGGGACTAGGAAGACCGGAAAGTAGAAGAGGCCCTTTAGAAGTGATTTGACCCATGAAGTGAGTCTGTTAGAGGAGTGCTTGGGAGAAGAAGAGTTCCTGCAGCAGCTTGCAGTGGACCCTGGAGGCCCCACAGCAGGTTACACTGGAGTCATTCCCCCTGCAAGCAGTTTCATGTATGAGGGTCACAGCAGAATCCTCAAGCCCTGAAAGCAATTCAGGTCAAGCTAATACCACAGCTATTAAAGCAGCTGTATCTGTCTGTTTTGCAGAAAAGGGCTGCTCAGACATGCCCGGAAGAAATGGAGCAGTTTTACTTTCTGAGTTGCCTTTTACGAAGGAAATCACTGAGTGGGACACGGTGTTTGGGGAAACAAGTGTTAAAACGGCTCAGAAAAAAAAAAAAGCTGAAAAGCACTCGGCTTTTAGACAGGAGAAGGCTGACAAGACTTTCTGTCTGCTTTCAGCATTTCTTAAATATTTGTAAATACACGGTTTTGGACTTGCCCTAGAAGTCGGCCCCCTTTTTTTCTGGCACATCCCAGATCTCAGCTTATTGTGCAGGGCTTGTGGCACTCAGAGCACGAACTGCTCTTTGAGTGCCTGTCCTAAAGTAAGCAATGGGCACTCAGGGGGGCAGCAGAAGAACAGATGAAACAGTAGTCTATAATTTTCTACTAGGAATAGTATGCTAGTAAGATGCCCTGTGGTTTTTACAAAATTATCCTCTCTTGCTGTTGGAATATTTTCTCCTCAGAATCATAAAATACAGCTGAAAAGGAAAGCTTTGCTTTAAGAATAGCCTGGAAAACAACAAAATTTTCGGTAAACAATTTTTTCAAACCATTTTTTCTGGTGTCCTTGCCCACAAGCTATCACCACAGTTCAAGGTACAACCCTTATGGTGACACTTTAAATACACATACAACAATAGGTAGCTCTGTAATGCAGTGAGATATGCATCACCTGTGATAAGAGAAGACATGAAATCTATGCTGCTTTGGCTTTACATCCCATACTATCTGTCCTTCCCCATCCTCCGATTTTGCTTCATGACCCAAAACTTAAATACACCTAAATACAACCTCTGCACTTTCCTTTAACTTCCACCCTACCCTGCAAGAGATTTTCTAAGTGTAAGAGCTTCTTCCTGTGGCTGCATACCCAAGAACGCATTTTAATAAACATAGAAGATGGACAGAGGTTTTGTGGTCCCTTTTTTATTCCTTGCAGCAAACGCATGCCCACTGGGGAAATAAAGTTGTTTTCCTGATCAAGGAGTCATTGGAGACCAACCACCTTTCAAAGTCCTGGCAGGACAAAGCTGGCAGGAATTGAAACACATGCCATGAGATGAAATGCTGGTGTATGTGGCATCCAGATTTACAGAGGAGGAGGAGAACTGGCTAGTGCAGGGAGATATCATTAAGACAACCTTTGCAACTGGGTGGATATCGATCTGACCATGTGTTGTAGCAGTTCCACCACCTTTTTTAAGTCTGTGAAGATTTCTGGGGTGGAGGAAGGGACAATCAGCCCCACTTCTCACAGTATGAATGTTATACACTGTGGCAAGATTTGAGTGCTGGCCTCCTACACCGCTACCATCCCTTCTGTCATGGTCCTCACAGTCCTTGCCCCTGCTTTGGCTCAAAGACTCCTAAGCAATAACCAGGCCTGGGAAAGCTCCTCATCCACAGCCTAGGTGCAGTTATCTGATGTGGTGGGGGGGAAAGGGAATGTTACTGTTCACATACGTAGTAGGGCGGGGCCTGTTAACTTCCAAGATGTGGAATTGTCCTTGGTGCTTTGGGAAACTCCAGTAACAATCCTCACATGTATCCCTTCAAAGTCAAGCCAATTTCAAGCACACATAAGGTCCCAATTGCAAATGTGTCCCACCAGACTACCTCAACTCCTAGCCCTTGGCCACTGTTTTTCCTTCTCCCTTCGTTCCACTGACTGAGGCCAGCCCCTGAGCAAGAATAGTGACAGAACAGATGGTATGAGTGTCTATACATATTTAAGTGACACGTTGTTTGCAGAGGTACTCTGAAGCCAGCATTGCGCAGGAGCTGAGACATATTCCTGCCAGGGCTGTGGAGAACAGACCTACACCAATGTGACCTACACAGGAATAGCATGGCCTGCTGTGGTTCATCCTCCAGGGCTATCCCATGGAACTGTCTGAGTGTCTCTGTCCCTGCTACTTCCCAGCCTGCTATGCATCTCAGGGGTTTTAGCCACCAAGGGGAAAAGAATCTGGAGCCTCCATGTCCTTGTCCAGGTAAAGATAGCTTTTGTGTCTTCTGTAGATGTAGGAGTTGCCACACAAATGATCCAACTCCCAGACAGCTTCAGTTCTTCTACTGTGTACCTCAGCTCTTGGGAATACACAGGAAACCTAAGGATAAGTTACTGATAGAGAAAACAGGCTTGTGTGTACTGCCAGTCTGCTTGGGACCCCAACAACCCTTTAGATAGCAGGAATGGTGCTATGCAGTGCTGGCCCAGAGCAGGTGCAGCCTGGCTGCTTGGGCAGCCAGAGATGCTCTTCAGCTGTACCCAGCAAAGAGAATGGGGATGGAAATGAAAGAGGGGGGTAATGGACCAGCAAGGGAGAAAAAGGGCCAAAGAGAATATTTATATTTTTGATCTTCTGTTCTTTGCTCCTGGTGAGAAGAACATTACTGAGAGCTCTTCTGCCATGCTGATGTAGCCAAGTCTTCATCACAGCATCCATGAAGGAGGAGCAGACAATTCTCAACCTGTCTGATTGCTGCTGTGAGCATGGTTTGTACTTGCTTCATTTTTGCCTGCCTCATTGCTTCATGGTTCATTTGGCTGAACTCTTCATACAAAATAACATGTTAGACGGGCTCTGCACTGGGAGTGTTGCGGGAAGGCAGTAGCTGTGTGGGGAAGGGATGGGAAAGGCACTCTGCTTACAGCATCCATACTGACTGCCTACGAAGCAATTGTGTTTGTTTGCTTTGTCAACCCATTTAGAATATAATAATAATGTTTCAAGTCAAAGAAACACACCTATGAAACCAAATCTTTTTTTCCAGTGGCTTTACCTCCAAGCTTCCTGTGCTGGGTCCTACTGGCTTATTCCAACTTTGCTGTGTGTTACATAAGGAAAAGTGAGACATGCCTGATGTTTTAGTTGAAAAAACTTATTTACAAATGAGTGGAAGATGTAACTATTTCCCTTCTAGACTTTTATTTTGGTCACCTTTTGCCTTTCAGTGGTGGTGTTGAGGCGGTTAATAAACATAACAAGCCAATGGATGAGTGGCTGCTTTTTTGATGAAAAATGCATAGGCTTCAGCACAGAAATATGTGAGTAGGGTTGAAGGAAAGGAAACTGTAAGGCCTGGGTGACCACAAAGATCGGGAGAGAGAAGGCTTCTTCTTCAGCAGTAGCTCCCCTCTCCTTGCTCCCCGGGCAGCCCAAAGTGGCTCCACTTTCATTATCAGCCACCCCACAGTGAGGGGACTGCAGGGAGGTTTGAAAGGGATGAGACAGCCCCACACCACCGTAGTGCACCTCCATCCTGCCCTGCTGCTGAGCATCTGGGATGGGGGGCAGCAGAGTGGCAGGCAGCACCAGGATCTTCACCTCTGCCTTGACTGAGCCTGCTGACAGGGAGGCTCAGGATAGGCTCTTCCGGGTCCAGTGACAAACCAAGAGGCAGAGGACTACTGCAGAAGGTATGGACTGGGCCTAATGAAAGACTAGAGATGGGCAAACAACTTAGGGGGTTTTGTGCTGTCTGCTGAACAAGTTAGCTGAGGTCTTTTAAACTTGTATGTCATGTCCAGAATTGCTCTTTAAGTTCTGGCTCTGAAAGCCTCATGGCAAATGGTGATGGTGGCTGAGTAAGAGATGGCTCACAAGGGACACTCAGAGACCTGCTGAGTTCACAGACATACGTAAAAACAGGCCCTGTTTCAATTACTCCAGAGGCTATGAAGCTCAGAAATGCTGAAAGCCTACTTACATCCCCAAATCAACAACTGTAAAATTCACACCTGAAGGTCGTAAAAAGAATGGGAAAAATACGGACTAGAAGAGGAACATACAGAGACACTAAGTCCAAACCCGTGTTCAAAGCAGGGCTCACCAAAACTAGGCCAGGTTGCCTTGTCCTGTTGAGTCTGGAGTATTTCCCAGGACAGAGGTCCAAGCACCTCTTATCTGGACCTTGTCTGGGCCAGTGATGGAAAGGAATTTTTTACTTGTATCTAGCCAGAATCTCCTCTGTTGCAACCCATATCTGTTGTCCAGCCATTTGTTCATGCGCCTCAAAGAAGAAGCGCCTCCTGCTGAAGTTGGCAATGGCTGACTGCAAAGAGATCCACTGCAGTCTTGTCTTCTTAAGGCTGAAGAAGACCAGTTTCCTCTGCTTCTCTGCATAATGTCCTGAATTCCCATCCCCAGGATATCTTTGTAATCCTGTGTGATCTTCTTCAGTTTCTCAGCAGCTGGAAGCTATCTAGAGGACACAGGGACAGTGGAGGATGCTCGTATATAATAATGTGAGACTGCTCAGAGCTCTTGTCATTTGCTGTATGAATCTTGAGAGTCTTGTACAAACCTCTAGCTGCACAGGGTATTCCTTGCCCGATTCATGTATTGTGTTCAACACTTACACATGAGCTAATACTGGTTTCTAGAAATCCTCTGTGCAAGTACAACATGCCTGACATACTGCCGCTCACCCTGTGTTTGGAAGCATTTCTTAAAGACTGTGGATTATTTTGTATTTACATTGTTTCTGTGTTCTTGCAATTTCTGACTGGCATTTATTTACAGAACAGCATATAAAAAGTACTTTCGACAAGCACATGTAGCAACTAGTTTCTAGAAAATTGGGCAGGGCTCACCTTATAGACATTTTTAGACTTAATTAGGGAAGGTTGTGGGGAAGAAATAGCTGCACCTACATTTTTCTGTTTCCCACTAGTTTTAGCTGCTGTAGTATGGGATACAGTTTTTTATGTATGCAGTGAAGTTTGACTGAATCTTCATGGGCTCAATGATACATTACACTGGAGTCTGTGCCCAGCTTTCAGTTGGACTGGTCTTCTATGGAGGAATACAACTTGAAGCTGTGAAGCAGCCCAACCAGTTGTGTAACCAGCCCACTTTTAAAACAACAGATGCACTAGCTATATCAAGGATTTTGTTTATGGCACACGTTTTACACAGATATAGATGCTTCTTTAACCTTTGTGTAGGCAAAATGGTCTTTTTTCATCTTTACATTGTGACAAACAGGTTGTTGGAAGAGGCTAAAACAGCCTTTGAATGGGAGTCTTGTATACTCATACAGATTTTGGTTCATTGGCTCCTGTTTCACCAGCAGTACAAGGCAAGGAAAAGAGAAGGTTACAGAAGATTCATCTGTCTCTGAGAAGTAAGTGTTGTTACCATGAGCAAAAGTAAAAAAATCTCTAAGGATCAAGTCTCTTGTATAGCCTTCCTTATGTACCACAAAGATTTTTTTTTTAAAATGCAGAAAATTATTTGTTTTCCAACAGAAATAGCTAAGAGATTTGACTCATTGCTCCAAACCCAAAATGTGCACCTCTAAGCTTCTATCTGGCTAAATTCTGTACACTGCAAAGCAAGTTTGCATTTCCCCACAGGTGATTGGGAGTGATCTTGCTGATCACCCCAGTATTAAAGTTGATAATTTTCTTGCATCCAGGTTTTTTTCCAGGATTGCACAAAGCAGGCAAAGTTTAGGAGCAGCTTTATGTACTTCACCTTTTGGAAATCCATGACTTCTGGATTATTTCCAGGCTTTTAGGTAGGCAGAATAGCAGATTACTCATCTATTCTCATTAAGCAGATTTCAGGAATGGCAGAAATCCCAGGACCTCATCTATTAAGAATATGTAATAAGTTGATTCTTTTGCTTCCTTGTGCTTTGGCAGTGCCTTGTATCTCTGAATGCCAGGAACAGATCAGATGCCCTGAAGAGTCATGTCATGCTGTGTTTCTGTGTTTGGGGTAGTTCATTCCTGCATAAGCAGACTTCAGAAATATGCAGCAAAGGCAACTAGGGTGAACTTCACATCTTTCCCAGCAGAGTGGCCAATTACACATCATTGCTTGTAGTTAAATTGGATGTGTGAGTCTTCACTTTGTAATGCAATACACATGCACAACCATATCTGTGGCAATATGCCCAGTATGTCCTTCTATGAAGTACTGTACTAGCAAATTGATAGACAAGGAGTTGAATTTTTATAGTGAATTTTTAATAAATAATCAGAGAATCATAGGATGGTTTGAACTGGGAGGGACCTTAAAGACCATCTAGTTCTCTGCCGTGGATAGGTACATTTTCCACTAGACCAGGTTGCTCAGAGCCCTATCCAACCTGGCCTTGAATACACCTATGGGTGGGGCATCCACAGCTTCTCTGGGCAACCTGTTCCAGTACCTCACCACCCTCACAGTAAAGAATTTCTTCCTAAGATCTACACTAAATTTACTCTCTCAGTTTGAAACTATTCCCCTTTTTTCTATCTCTACATGTCCTTATAAAAAAATTTCTCTCCGGCTTTCTTGGAGCCCCCTTGGGATGCTGGAAGGCCACAGTTAGGTTGCCTAGGAGTCCTCTCTTTTTCAGGCTGAATAAACTTAATTCTCTCAGCCTTTCATCAAGTGAGAGGTGCTCCATCCCTCTAATTGACTTAACAGCACTCCAACAGGCTGATGTCCTTCCTGTGCTGTGAACCCCAGAGCTGAATGGTGCTCCAGGTAGGGTTTCAGCAGAGTAGAGCAGAGGGACAGAATCCCCTCCCTTGCCCTGCTGCCCACATGCTTTAGATACAGCTCAGGGATTTCTGGGCTGCAAGGGCACATTGCTGGGTCATGTCCAGCCTCACATCCACCAGCACCGTCAGGTCCTCAGCAGAGCTGCTCTCAATTTCTTCAGGCCCTACCCTGTGCTGATACTAGGGGTTGCCATGACCCAGGTGCGACACCTTGCTAAGTACAGCAGCCAACCTTTTCTTAAACACTTCTAGGGATGGTGACTTCACCACGTCCTTGGGCAGCCCATTCCACTGAGAGATCACCCTCCCTGTGAAAAAGTTCCTTCTAATGTCCAGAACTGGACACAGTATTCAAGGTGTGGCCTAACCAGTGCCGAGTACAGGGGGAGAATAACTTCCCAAGTCCTACTGACAACACTATTCCTGATGCAGGCCAGGATACCATTAGCTTTTCTGGCCACCTGGGCACACTGCTGCCTTATGTTAAGTTTTCTATCAACCAGCACTCCCAGGTCCCTTTCCACCTGATCATCCTGCAGCCACTCCAACCCCAGCCTGTAGTTCTGCATGGGGTTATTGTAACCGAAGTGTAGGACCCGACACTTAGACTGGTTGAACCCCATGCCATTGGATTCAGCCCATCTATCCAGCCTGTCAAGGTCCCTCTGCAGAGCCCTCCTACCTTCCTCCAGATCGACATTTATCCCCAGCTTAGTGTCATCCGCAAACTTGCTAGTAACAGACTCCATCCCTTCGTCCAGATCATCAATAAAGCTCCCATGAGCCCATTTTTTCAAGCTTATCCAGGTCCCTTTGGATGGTGCTCCATCATTCCGGCTTGTTAACTGCTCAGTAACTTGTTGGGGGTGCACTCCATCGCTTCATCTGTGTCATTGATGATCATATTAAATAACAGTGGTCCCAGTACAACCCCCTGAGGGACCCTTGAGGGACCCCCGAGGTCCACCCGTTGTCACTGATGTCTGTTGGAAGTCTGAGCCATTGACCTCTACCCTCTGAATGTGAATGTCCAACTAATCTCTTATCCATCCACTCATCAAATCCATCTCTCTTCAGTTTAGAGAGAAGGATGTTGTGGGAGACTATGTCAAAGGCTATACAGAAGTCCAGATAAATGACATTTGTAACCCTTCCCTTGCTCACTGATATAGTCACACTATCATGTAAGTCCCCTAGGTTGGTCAGGCAAGACTTGAAGGTTAAATTCCTTTTCCTTCAGGTTTTTCAAATTCATGTTTAAATGTCATGTTTTCTCTGCCATTAGTTGAAAACTGAGATCCTTATGTACTCCTGTGTCAATGAAAGCATGTTTTGTAGCAACTTGTGGAGTAATGTGAGACTCTGAGAAGTCCACCAGAGCTCATGGCAGCACATCTCACACATGCTGGGTGCCACAATGCTGCAGCACATTTTGGTTGTTGGGTGCTAAATTGAACTGAGCCTCACGGAGCGTCACTCAGCCCATGAGAGATGTACCAGCAGCTCACAAGAAGACATGTGAGAAAACATAATCTGCAAGTGACCCTGCCTGAGTCAGCTCAGGCTGTAACCGTCAATGTCATCCCCGGGTGCAGAAATCCCCTTGGGGAGGGAATGGATAGTACACAAAGTTCACAAATGTTCAGCAGGAGAGGGACTGACTTGCAACCCTGAACTCTTACTGAGAAAGGCAAAGGCAATAGGGAGAAGGGAGTCATGAGGTTCGATGCTTCCTGCTCTGACTTTTGCATGTTGGGTTCTGCCCATCAAAGAAAATCTTGCTGCTGTTTGAAATTTCCAGATCACTATGAAAAATCCATAAGGCTTTATCCCAGAGATTATATCTGTCGCAGGGTCAAGAAATAATTTTTCTCATGCCTTTCTGCTACCGTGGTCTGATGATAATACTCCAAGGTATTGTTGTGGGAGCATTTTCATACATACCTTACTTAAGTACCTGTTATTTTATGCATCTGTAACTTAATAGTAGAATGGATTTCATGAACACCAGAGAAGTACTGACATTTTTTTCCATCAGTGTTAATCCTATTGCAGTGCAAGATGGGCTACCTGCTATTTTGGACTCACCAGGAGTGCAGAGCAAATTCCCAGTGCCCTTCTAAGTAATCCTCTGTGCTGATAATGTGCTTGATATGTTCTGGGCTGTTTTGTTTATGAGATATGTATAGTATCACAAATACAAAAGACTGTCAGAGGGAGTGGTAAGACTACTTTGGAATTACAGTCCTTCAAAATTCTAATAGTTAACATGACTGCTCATTGCTTTAGAAATGGTTTGGGCATGATAAAGCTTTATGTGGACATTTTAAGCGCACATAAAAGATAGAATCTAAATGAAGGGGAAAGGGTGCAGCTCTAATTTTTTGGCATAGGGTGACATGACAGGGCATGTCCTACTATTTTTTGTAGTGATAGACATGAACTTGAAACCCAAGTCTTCAAAATGCACAAGAGGGTGGGGTCAGGGAGGGGAAATGCTTCCAGAGATAAGCAAAATATTTCTTTCTACAACAACAGTTAAATTTGTTGAATGTGACAAGCTTAATGTAACCCCAAAAGTCGTCACAGTCCCAGTGCAGACACCGATGTGCAACAATTGAACAGTTTGTCACATCCGTTCCTGGGGAGGAGAGCAGGTGGGATCCCTGTCAGAGGGGGAGCTTGCTAATACGGGAGTTAAGCTGAAGCAGCCCTAGGCTGCCATCGCCTCTCCTCCCTTACCCTTACCCTCCCTCTGCATGCCTCAGCACTGTCTCCTGGTATTACCAGTAGTGCCAAGCTCTACTGTGGCTCCAATACAGGCAGGGCAGCTTAATCCAGCTGCGAGACAAAGGGATGTTGGCTGGGTCCTGAAAGAGAGGAATAAAACATCTCTGCTTTGTAGCTGAGGGGTGTCTGCATTTGCAGCTGTAGCGCACTCCAGGTGAAGTAGCTAGGTTCCTGGTTGTTCCTGGAGGAGTGAGTACCAGTGAGTCTGGTGGGACTTTTTTCTTCCTACTGGCTAACAAGCTGCCGGCACAGCTTTTAGAATCTGACACTGCTTTTCATCAGCAGGTAGTTATCACCTGGGGATTCAACATCGCAATCACTCCACATGAGCTCCACCTTAAATCATCACCCTGAAAGGTGAAATTGGGGTAGGATATAGAAGCTCCTTGCTAAGCTGTGTATTTTTCTGCATGCACATAGCATGCTTCTGGTTTCAGGGTGGAGTTGGAAATGTGGCTTCTGACCAGCAAAGCCTTTGTAGCCTGCTGTCACCGGTCTACTAAGTATTCAATAGAGAGGTCCTTTGATTTAATAGGATTAAGCTGCTCAACGTTTATGTCCTACAGACTTCCCTTAGTTTCACACCTCTCGTTTCTGAGATCTGAGCCAGCAGAACTCAAATCAGTGACCCCAAAAGCAGGATACAAGATTTTTATACAACTGAGATGTGGGGTTGGCTAGTGATGGAAGCAAGCCAGGGAGGTGTATCCTGATGGCAAATGCAATGTTCCTACTTCATCCTTTTTGCTGAAAAGTTTTGCACTGTGATAGCATAGATACTTAATTGATTTGTCAGCACAAAGGACTCCATTTAAAATATGTGCCTGAGCACTCCAGAAATGAACCTCTTTTCATCTGTACTGTATAAGGTAGTACGTAAATAATCCAAAGAAATCAAGGGTCTGCCATTCCAGGAAGTGGAACAAGCAGAGATCAAAATTAACTCCATAAGTCATTCTAGGTACAATTAAATAAGGAGGCATTTAAAAGTTGGACTCAATGATCCTTGTGGGTCCCTTCCAACTCAGAATATTCTGTGAATCTGTAAATGTCTTTTAAAAATAGGTAAAACTCACAGCTTTTAGCTGCCAGCAGAGATTCCTGGCTATTCAGGTAGCTCACACAATACTTACAGCTAGTAAAGGCAATAAAGGTGACTGAAGTAAGAAAGTAATAGAAAAAGGACCCCTTCAGGAGGAAGGTGGTGCAGGGTGTTCCCAGCAATCTTTCTGTGAAGGGTCTCCTGCTCAGTAAGCACCAGTATGAACACAATGATGACCTACACAGAAGACCATGTACAGAGGTAACATCATGTCTTAACTTTTGTTGTGGTGTAAGAACAATTCTAGATGCATTTCCTGTAAAGGAAACACAAATTTTTCACATATCTCACTTGGAAAAGGCATTTTTCAGATCTAATAACTTACAGTGTTCACTAGTTATATGAGCCACTCATGGATTTGTCAGTATAATGCTTTTTCCTAAGAAAACAGCTACACTTTTAAGGAATTATGTAGAAAAACAATGTCTGAACTTCCAAACTAATGCTTCATCATAGCAAAACAAATTTTGAAATGCATGGTAGGGGGTCATCCTTAGAAAAATGAATCCATTTTAGTTCTAAAACAGTGAATTGCAAGTGCCCTGGGAGTTTAAGCACATTACTTTCCATTACCAGAAAGCTTTAGCTAACCCCAAGCAATGAGCAGCCACACATTTGTCTCTGTGTGTGTGAGCTCCACACCTCTAGTAATCTGGAAGGAAGCATCATCTGCTCCCTACTATAGCAGCCAGATGCATCAGGCTAAGTGGTGCCCCAGGGTTTAGCGTCCTCCTATTCATTTGGAGTGACAGGTAGACTCTACTTCGGCTGTAGAGCTTTGGCAGACATACTCTAGGTATTACTCACCATACAGCTTTGTCAGGACCTCAGATTAAAGCACACCCAAGCTCTAGAAAAAGCCATATTTCTTTGCTGCCTGTAGCTCCTTCCAGTAGCTCACTTTTTGTCCCAAGATAATATAAGCGTCAATGCTCTCTTTTTTCTAATTAGTAAAATTGTGTTTACACAAGGCACTATCAGTCTATTTCCTTCATGGTATCTCTTTTTTTGACTGGTCAACACTACATGAACTTTCTAATGCTAGGAGCTTACAAAAGAGAGATTTCCCTGCTAGTTTTCACATATCACAAAACATTTTTGCTGGTGCCAGTATGAAACGATGAGTGGGTGTTCTTCGTTACAGTAATAGGGTCTTCAGAGCAGGAGGCACAATACCAACATGCTGATTCCCAGGTTCGGACAACACCAAATGCTCAAACTAATAAAACTAAAAAGTTTATGTCTGCAAATGATGATGTTTTAGGAAGGGAAATTTTTTTTCAAGAGCTTTTTTTGAGTTTTTGATCATTACTTTTGCAGCTAAATGGATGAAGATATGGATTTCATAAATGAATAGCTAAGGGAATGGAAAATTAGATGGGCCACCAGGTTCAAGAATAGAGGTCCATCAGTCAAAGAGTAGCTGGTAGACAATTTGAGGTATCATTTTTTAGAAGCTAATACCCAGCCAACTTTTAAAAATATCTTTATCAACAACCTAGAAGAGAGGATGCAGGGCCCTGGGGATAGTTCCATAGTGGAGGAGCAGCTGCAGAGGACCACTGCCCTTCAGAGGGTCCTTAGCAGGCTGCAGAAATGGGATGCCATGAACTTCCTGGAGCACAGCCTGAGCAGGGAACGTGTCCCTGGCTGGGAGGAGCCCAGCAGTGGTGCAGAGTGAGGCCTGTGGTCTGGAGAGAGGCACTGCAATCCTGGTGGAACACCAGCTAGGGGCCCTGGGACCTTGGTGGCTGACTGGGTCCTGTGTGGCCCTTAAAAGCCAGTGGAAGGAAGGGCTTCTCCACTGCTACATGGCATTGATCAAGCAGCATCCTGAATTAAGTTCAATTTTGGGACATACAGTCCAAGAGAAGTTTTGAGAAAACAGAAATTAAACCATCCCATACGCATGGTGCAGTCCTTGGACATTGTATAGAGAGCTGGTGGGATCTCCTTCATTGGAGGTAACCTGAGCTAGCTTTGTGATAAGCTCTGCTTGGAGCAGGTTTTTGGAATAGGCATCCAAAGATGCCTTCCAATCTATGAATCCAAATATTTGATCTCCTTTAGTTGTATTTCATAGGACTCTTGTAGCAGGCCTAAAGTTGAGATGGAGAATTTCTTTTGATTGAATGAAGCTTCTTATGCCATGCCCAGAAAGTCTGTGCTGAGATTAGTGATCAGTTTATAAACAGGAGCCCATATGCTCTAAAAACAGGAGGACAGCAACAGGGTCCAAGAACACATTTCAGCCTTACCTCTTTCTAACATGTCATGAAACCCAAACCAAGCAGGAATGATGCTGAAGGAAGCAGAGTACTGAGACAAAGCTATGACTCCATATCCTAGAGAGTACACAAGACCTGCCCCAAACCCAACACGTATACCATTACCAACCCAGAAGGATTGCAAGAGATTCAGTGAGAACTTGATACCTGATGTCCCTCATGCACTGTGTCATCCCAAGTGATCCTGGCCAGGGTGCTTGGATATACACCTCTCTATGCCTGTGAGCAGACATGAGAGCATGTAGGAAAAAATCTTTGAGTGAATAAATAAGAGTGAGTGAAACCTGCTTGCTTAAAATTAAAGCTGCTTTCCTGGTCCGTAAGAGCTGAGGTGGATCAACTGGTTGCAGAGGTGCTAAGAAGACCCAGTCCCAAGAACTCACAAAGCATCCAGTCCTTGGTAAAGATATACTAGGGATTCCTCTAGATGCCTCCAAACGTTTTGATAAGAGAGATCAGCAGGAGCTCAGTGATGTAAAACATGGGGTTTAGCACTTCTCTAACCTGAAAGACATGAAACAAAACTGGAACACACATTGAAAGCAGACCTGACCTCCCTTCCTACCAGGAGCACATGGGAAATTGCCTATTTGAATAATTCTACATAGCTACACAATGTTGCAGCAAATCCTGTATCAGACCAACATATGAAAGGAATAGATGGGAAGTTTACATGCCCATTTGCCAGACACTGCTGTAGACTGAATAATCCCGGGGGGCTGCTGACTTATGTTTAACTCTTCAATTAAGAGCAAGTCCTGCACTTGGTACTCATGTGAATGAGCCCTAGGGTCACATAAATAATCATCAGGACTATATTTTAAAATATTATTAATACATGACTGGGAGCTGCAGGTTATATGCATAGAATCATAGAAACTTTTGGATGGGGAGGCACAGCTGAAGGTCGTCACTCACACACACCCCCCACCACCAAGCCTTCAATGCAAGGACAGGTGGTCAGGGCCTTGTCCAGCTAAGTTTGAACATGTCCAAGAGTGGACATCCCAGCACCTCTTTTGGCCCTGTCCCAGGGTTGCACCACTGTTGTTCTTCTCCACATGTGCAAATAGAGTTTCTCGTGCTACCATATGCAGTAATACCTTGCTGCATTGCAACCCCTCCATTGTGGCCTCACTGGTTTAGACCTGCCTCAGTGATTTACAGAGCTTCCCAGCCGATGCATGCCCAGTGCCTCTGCTTCGCTGAGGGGCAGTGCCAGCGCTCCCTGTGGGGTGGGACTGGCCCAGGCCCGCGGGGAGGGCACTTGGTTCCTGTCACTTCCATGGCATTTATGGTCTCATAGCACTGTGCCCCGGTCCCTGCCCTGCTCCTGTGTGTCTCCACGCCTACAGTGGAAGGCTCACATCATGGTATGCCCTGGGTAGCTGCTGAGACCCAGCGCAGCACCAGCACAAGACACCCCAGTTACTCTAAGCCCAGCTGAAGAACTGACCCTTGCCGGGCGCGTGTTACTGTTTCCATGGCTAGAGATGGGGAAGGCAATGCAGTCTGTGCTCGGGGACTACACACCTGGTGTACCTGGTGATGACGTGGCCCCAGGGAAAGTGCCCCACAAAAGTGGGGCTGGGCTGGCCGCAGCAGCGGTGGGGCAAGCGCTGCATGCTGGGATGGGGCAGAGTCAGGATGTGCCCACAAGTTAAGGTTTCCCAGGCTCCAAGAGCACCAACTAGAGCCCCAGACGCCTTGTTTTTCACCTCTGCCATTTTGCCCAGGACCACGTGGACCTTTGACTTCTCATCTCAGTGCAGCTTCTCTCCTGCTGGTCATTGGATCTCCCTGCAGTCCCTTGGACATTTCGGGAAAGGACCACTGGCTGTTTACTCCACTGGTTTGCCTACCCTGAGCCCTTTTCCCCCTGCCTGGAGAGTCCTGGAGGTGCCCTGGTTTTTCCCTTGAACTAGGCACCCTGTTGTGCTTGTTTATTTTGCCACTCGTTTACAGTTGTCATTGTTCCAGTGTGGGGTTTGGGTTTTTTTTCTTTTAATATTCTTTTATTGTTCAAACATATATATATATATGTTATATTAATTTTTTCCCTTTCTCCCAGTAAAGTTCTTATTTCTCTCTCTATATATATAATTCAAGTATTTCTAAATTTAATTCCTGCTTCATCTTAATTGACCCAGGACAACAAGATATACCTATGAACTTCTGAGAGGATGTTGGTAACCAGCGATGAGTCAATGGACATCTGCAATTAGAGCTTCCCTGACAAGTCTCTTCTCCAGGCTAACAAAGCCTGCTTCCCTCCATGTCTCCTATATACGTCAGGTGGGCCAAACCCACCGACCATCTCTGTGACCTTGCTGTGATTTCTCTCCAAACTGTGATGTCTGCCTCCACTCTTGACATGTACATAGGAACTGTGGCTACACTGAGAAGACAAATGCTCTTCCAATATTACTTGAAATCCACTTTATTATAGTGGTGAGTGTCCCTGCCTCTCATGTGGGAGACCGGGGATTTGATTCCCACCAGGGAGGCAGTGGTGCCGTTTAAGAGTTGGACTCAATGATCCTTGTGGGTCCCTTCCAACTCAGAATATTCTGTGATTCTGTGAATGCTCATGTGGCTGTACCAGTCTGTTAGAACCAACCAGAATTGGTTCCTGCAATGACGGCCATGTCCTCTCCTGTGTGAGACTGAAAGAGGGAACAGCATGACCCTGCATGGGAAAGAGATACTGTTTGCCATGCAAGGTGTCAAGCAGTGGGAGCATGGGCAGTGCAGGACCTTGTGGCCTCCTGGTGATGGCCCTGTGGACTTAGTGGCAGTACTTCATCCTGGCACTTGGGCAGCATCTTTGTCTGCGAATCCAGGCCTTTTCCTTGTCAGTACTGAACAAATGTATAAAGTATGCTACTTTTCTGTTACATATGTTCATTCTATTATTTTCCCTTCTTCTCTTCTCTCTTTTTTCCCCCTCTTTTTTTCCCATTTGTTTACTTTTTTCCTGACAAAATGCTCATGCATACCTTTCTTTAATAAAAACTGACTACAGTGGTCATGATGCTCTGGCTCCAAGTACTAATTAGCCACACAGAAACCTGTCTGGCTCAGGTAAATGGCAATTTGTCTGCAGTATTGCCTTGTTCTGAGGCTTTCCAGTACAGGTACAAGCCCCAGACAATGACTGTTGAGCAATGCTGCAAAATCGGGGGCCAGATCTCTCCCAAGGACTACTCTAGCCGTGCCAACAGCACAGTAGCCATATTAGGTATGAAGTCACATTATCATTTGGGCAAAAGAGTAAACAGGTGCTCTCTGTGATGCTCTGAAATATGTCAATACAACTTAATGTCTGAGGAATGAAATACACTGAATTGCTAAGAGACAAAAATAATTCTTATCAGTTTTTAAAATTGCACTGAAACTGTTGACTCTTGTGTTCACTGCAAAATACTCACTGCTCACATGTTCACGGGCTGGGGTATGGGTGGTTTTAACCTAACACACTGATTTCAGCTCTCACATTCAATATTGTAAATACACTCATCACACTATGGCTGTGTCCTCCACCCCGCACACTGCAAAGTTATTTACTCCCGCTGAATGCAGCTTCTTTCAGCCTGTTTGTTATGGTCAGGGGATGGTGGTGACCAGACCTCTGTGGAACACCATGGGGTTGTGCTCCTTCCTGTAAAGCTCTGACAGGACCAGTCCAGGCTAATGGGGAATGGTTTGCACTTCACAGCCATCTTTGCTTCTTGCAGTGTAGCCAAATCAGACTCTCAGGGACATGCAGCTGAAGTTCAAGGCCTAAAATACTGGGTTGCACAGGCAGGGCAGTCCACAGTCTGACCTTGGGTTAAAAAGTAGTTTTTTGCAGATGAAAAAGGCTGAATCACGCTGTAAGGATAGAACGCATTAAAAATATATATATATATATATTTACAAGCATTTCTGATAACTACGGGTGGTGCTGAGGAGCATGCAGGTTTACGGGAATCATACAGAAACGAGTGTCAGAAACCTGGGGCTAGCCTGGCTGAACTCCCAGTAATGCTCCAGCATTCATTCCTCAGCTGTACTTGTTTAGGCAAACCAGACAAAAAGTACCTAATTTAGTCTGAAGAGGGGAGCTGGAGTACAAGGTAAACATGTATGGGCAGCACTCCTGAGCAGCCTGACTTTCAAGTTTCCTGAGAGCAGTCATGCCCACGGAGTCCATAATGAGGAGGAATTTGTTTGTTGAAGGATCTCCGAGGCTCTGTGCTTCTTTTCCAGGTGAGGGCATTCAGACAATTGATAAATGAAGCATTTTCTGTCAGGGACAGCAAATATTTAACTGAAATGCTTAGAAGGATCCATGCTTCTGAGTTTTCAGGACCTTCTCAAAGAAGGCATCTTTCCTGCAGTCACAAAACAAAAATCACAGAAAAGAGGATAGAGCCTACAAAATAGAAATGAGAAAATACGTGTCCCTTTGCAGTGCGTTGTAGTCGTGCACCCCCTTCTCTACAACACAGGCAAGAAACCTGCAGCAGCTGCCTCTGACATCTGCAGCACACTGCAGAGCTTATCTGCCTCCCTATTCAGTTTTATTCAAGCACCCCCAAAATCCCATTTGTCACATTAGATCTAGTTCAGTGGTTCTCTTTCCTTGGACACTCAAGCAACACAAAATGTGGCCTGCCTGGAAAAGTGATGAGAAAGGCAAGGCTTTTACGTGAAATTATGTTTCTCAGCTTTTTCCAGTGTTTTGTCAGGCAGCTTTCGGACACCAGACTGGCATCAGCAAGTACCTGGAAACTTTTGGCATAAAGTCTTTAGTGGCCTGGCAGCTAGGCTGTCAGGATGCATCAAGATGGTTTGTTATGGCATCCTAGAATTGGAGAACCATGGCCTTTGGAGGCCTGATCCATGTGACAGCAGGGGTTCCAATGTTTTGAGCAGAAATGAGTTGCTCCCAAACATCGAAACCAGCTAAATCCTCCCATTCGCTAACTAGATTTTATTTTACAGTTCATCCTGGAAAAGTAGCTGCAGATACTTAATAGTCTTAATACATAGTTGTTCTGTGACTGACTTCATTGGCTTAGGAAAGGCAGTGTCTCACAATGTTTCCTATGATGTTACAGACACAAGCTGTGAATGCTTAAGGCCACAGCACATTTTTAGTCAAGCACAGTGGAAAAGAGAAGTCCCTCAGGTCTGTGTGCTCCCCAGCTCCAGCTGACTCACAGGTCATGAAATGCCTGACTAGCTGAGCTATGACAAGGAGGCTTGAATCCACACTTAAGCACTCAACAGCTCACACAAATGGAGACTGGAAGGAGGATCTGCTGAGGAAAGAGTGTTCTTAGGGATGTAATGCATGTAGTCTGCTGCCCTGAGAGCAGTACTTCTCTTCAGAGCTAAGCACTAGCAAGAAGAGCATGGGAAGGACAGAAATAAAGGTACCAAAGAGACCTACAGAGAGTTTAAGTGGGCTTTCTCTTGGGATTAACATTTCTCTGCAGCACTTCTCTGGTGATCTTGATGTTGAGGTGTTGGCTGGGTCTATAGGTTCTTTCTGCAGGGTGATTGACATTCTTATTGAGAGTGGTCAGAAGCAATCCTTTTGCACTTCAGTGACCCATTATGGGAGAGACATTTAGGAGAAAGCTACACAAGAAAGAGGTGGGGGAAAAATACTCTGGTGTAACACAAGATGCACAGATTCATAAACAGTAAGGGGTTGAAGAGAAAGGTGCTAGCTTGTTCAGTATGTAGAAGAGAAGGTCAAGAGGGTACCAAGCATCTGTCACCCATTCCACTGCCTCACAAGGTTACATAAGAGAGACACAGACTATTCTCTCAGGTTCATAGGGAAAAGAGGAGGCCATGGGCATAGGTTGCAACAGGGAAAATTCTGGTTGGACAAATGGAAGAAAACTACTTTTACAAGAGTGGTACAGGTCTGGGACAGGCACCAGAGAGGTGGTGAGAGCTCTGTCTTGGAGATTTTCCAGACAGGCAAGGTAAGACCCTGGCTAAGGTTTTTCCACCCCGCTTTGATCAGGTAGTTGTGATTACAATCACCAGATGTAAACCTTTCTGCAATTCTTTGAAGAACTCCACAGTGATTCCTCTGAGACATCTTTCAACACCATAAGCTGTTAACAACAGTATGTTGTGAAGGTGTCTATCCAAGGACAGAGCCTGGGCCTTGGGGAAGATGCAGGGGTGAAGGTGTGCACATGAGAAGTAAACACTTCCTTTACTGTTCTTCCCATCTCCTCCCTAGCAACTGTTACCTCAGAAACCAAAGCTAAACCTTTCATCACATGTGCCTCGTGGCCATAGGAAAAAAAAACTATGGCATGGCATGGCCAAAACAGCCTTAGACTTCAGCTGTTGGTGATTTCTCTATGCTCTGCAGTAGGTGGGAAGAAGCATGAAGTACAGGATGTGAGAAGCACTGGTGGAGGGACCTGGTTGAAGAGGGAACTGTGTGCAGTTTTTCCTGGCAAGGAATCCAAGATGGAAAAATTTAGGGCTTTTGCAGCAGATAGGCCAGTGATGCCATTGCCACACACCTCCAGAACGATGGAGGCAAATAGACAAGTGGAAGTGAGAGATCAAGAATAGCATAGATAGGCTCTGGAGGCTTGTGGAGATGGTCTGGAGGTAATCAGGACTTTCTCAACTACTTTTAAGAACCCCACACATACACCTGAAGTTTATCACCTTTTAACAAAGGATTTGCCATTTTTGAGAGAAATGCCCCTCTCAACAAAGTAATGGGATGCTCCCCTTCTCACCGAGCCCTTCCTAGGGCTCTCTGAATATCTCTTCTACTCCCTTTTCCTAGGGAGAGAAGCCAAACAAACTGAATCATGTTCTGATTTCAGACCCACAAGACAGAAAGTGGAAGAAAGTAGTTTAGATCATTTTCCTGGGGGCAGCAGACACAGGTAATAAAGCAGCACTGAAGGAGAATGGGGCATCTGGAGACTTTGCCAGGAAGGTTCACCACATGCTGTCTTGCCACAGAGCCTATCCTGGTAGAAATCTTCCAGGTATCCAGTGCCTTGCCTAAGTGCATGGAGCACCCAGCAGCTGGCCTCTTCATGCTTGCTCTTGATGTACTGCAGGAACTCCAACAAAATTCAGATTTTGGACTGTTGATGTTATGCTGGCTTCAGGTTTAGGAAGATTAAACTCCAGAATCTTTATTGCACCATGTCCCAGAAGAGACAAGTGAACAACGGAGACAAGACACAATGAGTACCAAGTTCCCTCTTGAAGTTTAGTAACTCCAAGTTCTCCTTGCCTGCTTCCTTAGACTCCTCAGGGCTGGATGCTCTCATATCCCAGACTGCCGCTCTGGCTGGTCATCACAGATGTGCTGCCAGTTTCTTTCTTTGGCTCTCCCAGTACAGAGGCACATATACAGAGTACAGTTAAACCCCGTCATTCACGAGGAATGGGACAGGCTACGGGTGTCGCAAAAAGCTGAACTCGCAAAGAGGTGCAGGTCGTTAATATGCATGCAGGCCACGCCCATTGCCCCACCCCCCGGCGCTGCAGACAATTTTCTGCTTCCCCCCTNAACCTGGCTGCTGCCACCACGCATGCTCGCCATTCCTCCGCGGTGGGGAAGGGATGTCCCCAGGACAGGGGCGGATCGGGTCAGCATCGGAGTTTCCTTCCCTTTAACATCCACGCTTCCCAGGAGAGGCCGCGCTGCCCATATGGTCCCAGAGGGCAGAGACAGCTGCCCCTCCCAGCACACAGCACTTGTCCCCCCTCGCTTGCCTCACTTTCGTGGGGCCGTTTCCTGGGTCAGGAACGGGGGCACGGTACCACCATTGCGAGGCCCCTCCCCGCAGGGCGGGATGAGTCCCGCCCCACAGGCACCACGGCACCGCCCCTCGGCAGAGCAGAGGCACTGCACATGCATCAGCCGACTAAAGTCACAAATGGTGGAAGCAAAACTGCGAGAAATTGCCCTCGCAAATGGGCGGGGTTGTAGTGGAGAGATCGTAATGCAGCGGGGATTCACTGTAATCCTTGCTGCTAAAAAATGTATTGAACAAATTGTTTCACTTTTCTTGTTTTTTAAATTTAGGAGGTTTTAACCCAAGATGAATTTAGGTCAGTGACCCACCTACAGGTACTTCAGTATATCTGGCTATCACTTTTGCATGGTATTATGAGCACAAGCTGCCTTCTGCTCCCCAGGATTTCTCCTGTCATAAACAAAATAAACCAGAAATGGTAACGACCAGCTAAATACCTTGCATGTGTTTGAGACCTGTTCTCAAGCTCCTTTCTCTTCTCTCCAGCAAATGTCATCTGAGTTTCTGGGCCTCTCTCCCAGAGAGCCTTTGCCAATCTTCTTTATGTAAATGGAAAACTTATGCACACAGCCCCATCTGTGTGCTGTCATCCTTTCTGCTTGCTGACATACTCTCTGTCACACATCTCAGTTTTTCCAGTCATGGCCTCTGTTTCCTGATGCAAACTCTTCCAGACAAATTTTGAGGACTTGTGTGTCTATCTCTTAAATCTAGGGCTAACAGGGTGGAGCTCAGCACTGGTCTTGTGCTGTTCTCGTAAGTGCTTCCCAAATGACGTCCCATTGCTCTTCCCCTACACAGTGCTGTTAGGACAGTAGCATAAGGACAATATCCATGCACTGGAACCTGATCTCCTTTCAAACTAAATTGTGTTTTAGCATGAAAGAAATTGGAAGCTATAATTTCCATCTCTGATATTTTTGACATCTCTGACATCTTCTTCTGACATCTTTGTAAGAGTGGACTAACTGTGTTGAGAGGGTTCTATTTGGTATCTCTTGCATCATGATGTGTGGCATTTTACTCACATAGACTGAGCCAAGCAACTGCTGTCTAAGGTTATTCCACAGCATAATCCTCAGAGGTGTATGGGTTCCCCACCCTTTAAAAAGAAACTGCAGCAAGCACAAATTTCATAGTGCAGCAAAGGTGGCCAGGAATCACATGTGAAGACCCACAACAACAACACCAATGATGTATGAACCACCTGAAAAGTGCAGAAACCTCTTGACTGTGTAAGAGATCCTGTGATGGACAAAGCAGCACTAAGCTTCATCTCTTTTGAGCTTGGCTTCCATTCAAAATCTGCAGAGACCATGCAGAAAAACAGAGAAATATGACTAACTCTAATTTACATGTATGGGTGATCCTGGATTCTCATCTGTCCTGCCCAAACTTCAGCTAAAGGCACAATGTAAACAGGAGGATGGTATTTATAGCAGCCAAATGGGTTTGGCAGTCCATTTAATCTTATCTGAGGTGCCTAATTAGTATCTCTTGAAGAACTGTGATCTTGTCACATGGATTAAAAAGCAAGCAACTGATAAAAAACAAGTCTGTGGAAAGTGCTTTTTCTAACTGTTCCTGAAACAGATCCAGCAGACATCTATTCTGGGTGCTCCCAAGTAAAGTAACCATAGACCTAGGAGAAGATGCTGTTTCTGGTGAAGTTCAGCTGATGAAGGCACAAACGGTGTGGTTCCTATGCACACACTGTATGTGCCATACTTCTTGCACATGGAGGATGCATAAGTGTCAGCAATTTTCAGAGTTGGATCTCACTGAAATGCTTAAGAAGGACTCAGTGAAAACACCTCAGCAGTCCACAGGTGAGCCATGGGAGTGAGTGGTCTTCTCTAAGCACCTCTAAATTATGAGAGTATCATGGTTTGGCTGTTTAGTAAAGATGGAACAGCCCCCTGTAACAACAGTACAATTGTAGTGGATTGTGAGAAGAAACTACACCCACAATATATTCTCTTTCAATAAATTAGCAATTAAGGATTTTTAAAGAACAATTTCTACTACACCCTGCCTGACAGTGGTACACCCATCTCACTCTGCTTCTCCTGAACTCCATTCTTCCTAAGAAGAGAAGACTGCAAATACCTGGGGAGGGCAAGTTTCTGACTGTGCATGGCAGCAGGTGAGCAACAGCATTCATTCCACTTCACCTGAACCAAAAGGAAACTTTCCTCTTTCTTCATTTCTGAGGATTTTCACTAATTAAAAACAAAACAAAACAAAACCCAAAACAAACAAACAAACACCTACCCCCCCCCCCAAACATCCCAAATCCAACAAAACCTGCAAAGTTCAAGTTTCAAACAAGAAACAAAGTAATCAATTTAGAAAATGCCTAAATATGTTGTTTCTCCTTTCAGGAACTATTAATCTCCTCTTTTTCAATTAAAGCCATTTGTCAGTTTGGATCAAATTCAATAAATAGTTTAGTTTGCCACCAGATCACATCTTTACTGGCCAAAGTGTGCATGTCAGAACTCCAGCCACAGTGCTGACCCTGCTTGTCTGCCATCACAGTGCTCTTGTGGGGTTTTGTTTATAAGCATCACTATGTGTGAAATACATGGTCAAGTTTCAACTGCGGTACAGTACTACCTTTACCAAATCTATCTGCTTCAGCTAGAGCAGATCTTTCAAAAAGAGACCGTCTGAATCTTTAGGCTACATAATTAATTTACTGATGAGCTAATAACCAAGGCATCCATGGTCTGATTCCTTGCTGACAGATTTCCCTTTCAAAAATGTAAGAAATCCCTAGGTAAACAGTGCAGAGCTGTCATCAAATTTGAAGATGTGTAGCTTTAAATATTATAAGGAATTGTTCTGTTTGTGCACAAAGGCTGTAACAAGCCACTTAAGCCTCCGATGCCAGAGTCAAATCTGGGTAGCACTTAACATCAAAGAAAAGGTTCCACCAACACTGATGTTTGAGGTGGTAACTCCCCTTCAGATTTGCCAAGCTGCAGATCCTCCACCTGATCTCACAAGACAGGAATGTGAGGACACTAAAAGCAACCCCCTGCCTAGCAGGTCCTGTGACGGACTGCACATGATTTCAGCCCCAACTCCCATCTCTGACACCCTTTTCTATGCAGCGGCTGGTGTCCAGTGCTAGGGCTTACTCTGGACACATGTAGTTAAAACTCCCTATCTTTAAGATTCTTTATGCAGTGTGTTGAGCTGAAAGCATGGGTTCCAGCAGCTGGAACCTGTGTCATCCTTTCCCCTGTAGTCAGGGACCTGAAGAGATGTTCTACTCCAGAGAAGACTGCTTAACAGCTGTACCAGGCTCATCACCAGGATTTTCTCCATCCCTGGAAAATATAAATTGGTTTTCCTTTAATGGCAAAATCACAGGCATAGGATAAACAACAATTTCTCTCTTGCTTGTCTGCTCTTATAATGATTTGAGTATTTGCCTTCTCCAGAGATAGCTGACTGCCAGCACAGATAGAAAGTTCGTATTTCATACTTGCTCTAATCAAAACACAACAAATGGGTTTCAGTCCCATTTGTTGGCTGGATCCTGCCGAATATGCTAAGAGAGGCCCTTTTAACTGTAATTTCTTTTTCTCATGCTGTTGAAGCAATGGCTGACATGTGGCTGATGGTGGTTGCAGCAGGAGAAGGGAGCAACATCTATGAGCTTGGAGGAAAGACCAGACTGGTCAGGACAGGAGCGCTGCCAGGGGTAAACCTTTCACTGTAGAGGAGGAGTGAATTGCTGAACTGTATGAAAAACCTTACCATTCCTGTTTCCACAGGTAGGAAAATATCATCTACCACCAGGAAAATACCATATTTTTAGGCGGAAAGAACACAAACATGCACACAGAGCATTCACACAGCTGCTTGCTGGTCCTGTTAACACTTTTTGTCACAAAATCATAGGATTATTTAGTGGGAAGTAACTGCCAGAAGTCCCTGGTCCAACCTTCTGCTAACTCTAGAGGGAATATGTTGCTCATCATCCTGCCCTTGCAGAGTCTTTTGGTGCCCTTCAGCTGTGACAGTGATAAGTTGTCATCTGGAGCTCTCTGTGCCTTGTCTCTGAGATTGCCTGTCTGACTGTGACAGCGCTGGATGCTTGGGCATCACCTGTGCTGGGACTCTGGTTTGCCCAGTGCCATCCAGTGCACTGCCTGACTCGGTCCTGCTGCCAGTGCATGTGAAGAGCCTGCACTGAATGGCTTTAGGGCTCCTCAGAGTTCAAAGGAGCTTCTAAAACTGTGCTTATGATCTGCTTCTGAGTGGGACGGAGAATCCCAGATTGGTGTCCCTGTAGAGTTTCAAGCACTGCACTCACTGGTGAACCCTCCAAGGGCTGCTGCTGGGACACCCTGTTTCCAACAATGTTGCTGGAATTTAAAACAAAAAGAGACAAGTGGAAAGACCATGACAATCAGTAGCTTTTTGAATTAAAATAGAGAGGGGAAATAACCCTGTTTCACTGCTGTGGCCTTGTTTCACTTCTGATTTGCTATGTTCACCTCCTGTATGGAGATGGTGACAATACTGGTGATGTTTGTGACGAATTATTAATACAATAATTAAGAGGGTGAGCTGTGAGATAAGACACCTGTCTTCAGGGTGAAGACACAGAAGAGAAAGGTGGAATGAGCACAGGACACAGCTGGGGAGATAGCAACAAGACAGATGCTCACCTGAGATGTCTAAATAATTGTCTGCTGGTTTACACAGGTACTTCAGAAAGGAAAGATTTAAGGAGAATATTTAGCAGAAATCTAGGGAGAAAATTCAGGACGAGATTGATAACCTGTGAATCAAGCATTAAGAAAAAGAAATTATGTTTAACCAGTGAACAGATGGTAATGCAGAAAATGTTTATTTTTTTGTCAACTGTATCTCCTACAGGAAAGCTTATTTCAGGTTAACACAGTCAGACATTTTAGAGTCTGTATAGGAAAACTACATTCACAGTTGTGGGCATGTCTGTGGGAAGATCCTTCAAGGCTGACTGGTTGCTTTTAAGGAGTAGGACTTAAATTTTATACCATGTGAAAAATCACGAAGTTGATTGAAGCCAAAATTCACAGATAGGAGGGGAAGAGATAGCAGCCTTCTCTTGAGAAGGAGGATTATTCTGTCACACAGAACACAATAGAGACCTCTTCTTTTACTACTTTAACAAGTTTTGCTTCATGCTGGCATTCCAGTTTCAGGAAGGCACTGTCATGGGAAACGGATTCTGCCTGGAGACCAGACATTGTTAAGGACATCCCTTCCACCTCCGCGTGGTATTCAGCATTAACACAGCCGTAAGCAAAACCCTGAGACTATTGAAATTTCTTTTTCATCTCCCCCCTTTCTCTTTGACAAATGTGTGACAAGGATGCAATTGTCTGAAAGCGCAGTGATGGTGAAAACAGAGAGCGAAGCCTTAAGACGTGCCTGAGTGATTTAGAAGCCTGCCCCCAAGACTAGTGAAAAAGGTCACGGGAGGTCTTCCATAGGGTTCAGCTTCCCAGCAGGGCTCTAGATACCAATGTAAAGGCCCTTAAATGCCTCTAACAGCTGACCCTTTTGTGAATGTTCCCACCTAGGATTATCTTGGCTCCTGTGCTGAAGAATAGCCCTTAGCCAGCTAGTGGATCAGAGGCCCCTCCTTTGCATATCTGCAGTTTGTGTTGGGTAATCGCCCATCCAGCCAGCAGGAAGTTGTTTCTTCATTAAAATGACAAAAGCTTTTGAAATATGTAGATAAGGGTTCTTCTGATGAATCACTGCAGGGCTGCGTTTGGGAAATGGTGTTTCATGTTACTCAGAAGTTACTCAGCAGCCTGCTGGTAATGTAGCATGAGCACTTCGAGGACGCTCAGCCACAGATCTGTGAATACATTCCCCTGTCAGAGCCCAGCCCAGCCCCACACTAAGCCTTTTCCCCTGCAGTTGCTTGAGGTGCCCTTTGTGCGAGCAAATGTGCATGGATCCAGCAATGGAGAACACTGGGAGTATTTCTGTCTTCAACAGAAACTTGAATCCTGTCACACGGACACCATGCCTCCCTCTCCTGAAAGCACTTTTGCTCTGTTTCTTGAACAAAGAGCACTCTCCCTCCCAAGCCCAGTCCTTGGTGCACTGGTCTTCCTGTTCCAACACCTTATCTGCCTGAGAGAAACCCTGGGCATTCTAACCTCCCCCGCTCTACAGTGCAATTCCTGCGCCTCCAGGCTATGTGCTCCCCTCTGAGTGGGAGGGCATAAGGAAGTTGTATCTGACCCCTTTCCATTAAGGCTAAGTTATTTAAAGATCAGTGGGCCAGAAAGAGGGACTAAGGGTCAGCATCACTGCTCAGAGTATGTTCCTATTTACATATTTCATGCATTGGTGGTTTCATTTACAGAAGTCCAGAAGTCCTTGAAGCAGGACAGACAGGCACAATGAACCTCTTCTGCAGGGGCAGCTGTGACTGCCAGGTGACCCTCTCAGAGCCCTGTGCTAGTGACTAGAGAAAGACTAGTGACTAGAGCTCTTTCAGGCCTGGAAAGGCAAAGAGCACAGCCCATGGTGGGGTGGCCTGGCTCTTGCTCCTTTGAAGTGGACACTTACCCTGCCTGGTCAAGCTGGTGATGCTGGCCAATTCAGGAGAGCCACTTCTGTACCCCTTCTGTCCCCTTAAGGGGACCTGCCACTAGTGCCACTGGGGTCTGTAATTTCACAGAGCAGTGCTAGTTGCTGTCCACCACGCCTACTCAATGCCAAGAGCTGCATTGTTGCTGAACACGTCCTTATGCATAGGGATGTGCATTTCATGGTGCTGCTGGTTGCCACCTTGTGCCCTGTGTCCACTCAGATCCCAGGGGCCACAGGACCAGCCAGCAATCCTATGCACCCACAGGGCCAGTAGTCCTGGGAAGCCTGAGTGTCTTCCTATCCTTTTTCCTGCAGGCTTGGAGGGAGAGGGCTGGGGGCTGTGGTTGGCAGGCACCCCCAGTGAACTTGCTCTGAGCACTGGAAGCAGGAGGTCTTTCCCAGACCTTCCCAGCTCAGCTCCAGATCTTCAAACAGTGGTAATGTGTTCTCCATCTGTCCAACAACTGTGCTACATAGTAGTATCTATACAGCCTCTGAGCTTCAGGTGCCTCCATTACTGAAACAAAGTGTGTTATTTGAGCAGGGGACCTATATCCCAAGTCCTTTTGTAAATCTCTGCACCAAACCTCCTATTCTGACTCACAATAAAACCAGAAAGCAATGTCTGTCTTTCTTCTGCCTCTCTCTCTAAATGACCTCTCCTGAAAGCCCTCTAGGCTTCCAAAACAAACAAACAACAACAACAAATTCAAAGAAATGGAATATAATGAAAACAACAAAAAAATGGAGACGAACCTCAGGCATCATTTAGGAAAGTACAGTGTCTTGCTCTGGCACTATGCCATCTGTCCTTAATGCCTAGAAGGCTGAGAAAGTTTCTGGGAGAAAAGTCTGCTGTGCAGGAACACTTTGAGGATTTGGATGGTAATGAGGCAGTTTTGATGTTTGGATTCAGATATTTCCTACCTAGTACTTGCCTAATGTTCCAGAACTTGTTGGGAAAGGACAAGGGACACCATCATCCCTGATTCACAAAGAGATCACAGGAGCTGATCAGAGGGAATATACAGTCAATCCTATTCCACTTCGTGCCCCTAAGATAGCAGCTTCACATCTCAGCGATTAAGGAGGCCCATTTCACAACTGCACATACACGACCTGCCACGCATGAATATTCAAATTAGACAGTCATGAATATTCAAATCAACCCCATGCTGAGCCACATGGACCACGGGTACACTGCTCTGCCTGCACTGTGTCCGCCCTGAGGCAGCTGCAGCGGCTCGGCTCCGCTCGAGTTCGAGCCCCCCGCCCCCACATCCACTCGATCGCGAGCCGCCCCTGGTAGTCCACCTCATGATCATGGCAGCTTCCAGCTGCCTCCACGTGGATGCCACTGGCTTGAGCAGAGAACCGGGCGGGTGCACCGCTGCCACGGCGTGCCACACTGCCATGGCAGCCCGGGACCTGTCTGCTGCACCATTCCACTCCACACCGCTTGTCCATACCCACCCCACCGCTCACTGCTGTCTAAGAGCCAACGGGGCAGTGCCACTGCTCCCAGGCTCCCAGGAGCCTGCATTGCTGGCTGGCTGTGCGCTCCCACGGCTTGCAGTGCTCCAGTGGTGGCAGGTCCAGGTGGGCACTGGGAGGGCTGTGCCGCGCTCCCGCACTCTCACCCTGAGTGTGGAGAGACCAGGTCTAACCACTCAGAGAAACACTGGGACAGTGGCATGGGCGGCTCCCCGCACCTGTGTCCCTGGCCGAGCGGAAAAGGGGTTTTTCCTGGCGTGGGGTGGTCACAGGCACTGGGAAGCACCAGCATGAACACCAACACACAGCAGGGCAGGGCTGAAACAGCACTGGAGTGCCGGGGGGGGGCCATGTGAGGGTGTGGAGCACATTTGCATATTAATGAGCTGCCATTCTACATGGATCAAGGGTTTCATGGGTAGGGGGCAAGACCTGCAGTACCGTGGTATAGGAGACCTGACTGTATTCTCAGGATGATGCCAGAAATTGGCTGAGAATCTGTGGTGAAAATGTGCAGGTTTCAGGCTCCTTGGGATACAGGAGATAGAACAGTGTTCATCATAATTCCATAGCCATTGCTGCTCTCTTGGTTTGCAGGAGAGAGAAGGTAGGATGGAGAAGGGAAGGTGTTGTCATGCTTTCAATGCAGAACGATTTTTTAATGGCAAACGAATGAGGGCAGAGCAAAAGAGCAACTATCTGCCCTGGAAGATCTCTCTGGGGACTCTGGGTACTATCTTGGTCCCTTGCTTCAGCCTCTCTATGGCTGTGCCTCCAACCCTACCAGACTTTGTTTTCTACAAACATATGAGTCAGCCTCTGCTTCTCTTTGTCAGTGCTTGGTATGAGTGGGGGCCAGGCTCATAAGTGGGACAGTTCAGACACTCCTGTCACTGGCAGGTCCCAGGGCCATCTTTGGTGGTGAGTACTCCAAAATCACAGAATCACAGAATGGGTCAAGATGGAAGGGACCACTGTGAGCTGATACAACCTCCTTGCTCTAGCAGGGTTGTCCTACAGTACATGGCCAAATGTCTTCCTGTACTACAAGGGAGAAGAACCACACTGTTCTCTCAACCTACAATGGAAATGGCACTCTCAGACACTGCTGTGGCTTTTCTCTGGTGCTTTGAGATCTTCCTTCCTTCTTCCCCTTTCCTCCTCCTGAAGCATCCTTCAGGCTTACTTGCCCCCTGGTCTTTGTAGTGCACAAAATGCTGAAGATGGGCTCAGACATCATGAGCCAGATGTGTGGTTTTTCCATCTCACGGGATCTTCAGAGTATTAACTGGGACTCTGCCTTGGTGTTTCCTTGCTCAGATGGGAGCAATTGGGACAGAATTAATCTGGCTACATCAAGCAGGAGAACAAGTAAGTCCTGAGCGTTAGGCTCCCAGCATATTTAATGCTGGACTTACTCCCATGTCTCTGCTTCATGAAGCACAACAAGTATCTGCTGGGTTAGCCAGAGGCAAAGCTAGGTGCTGCCAGGAACATGCCTGCTAGACTGCCTATAAGAGGAAAGGATCTGCAATCACCACAGCAGGGTCTGGCAGCCCCTCCAGACAGGGAAAAGGGACCAGCAGCTTCCAGAGAAGATACTGCCTCATAGGTGGATTAGGCCAAATGCCTTCACCTATTGCACACAGCTGCTAACGCTACAAGGAGGTTGAGCAATAGCCTCGCAGGAATTTGATCAGGAATTAAATCCAAGTTACAAAATACACGTAGCATAGGGCCAGTGTGTGGGCGCAAACCCTCTTTACGCTCTGTTTGCCCTTGTTCTGGCGCTAACCCCACCATGAGCTCACCAGCTTTGTACATGGCAGCCCCATGAGATACGCTTCCCTTCATACCGAGCCATGGCCCTGGAGGCTCACACAGTGCTAAAACACGCATTACTTGGTGGAGAGGTGAGGCAGCACCATCTGACTGCCTTTGCAAGCTGTGTGAAGGGTGGGGCTAGGGGCAGATTTGGGATCAGAAGGTGCATTATATTCAGTTGCTGAGGCAAGCACTGTGAGGAGAAGCTGAACTTTGTGATGGAAGCAGTTGGGATGAGTATTAGACACTGACTGTGTTTTATTTTAGACTTGCAAGCTAGTCTTCAAACAGTAACATGAGCTTACATGGCTTTCCTTGCCACAGCGACACCCTCTTTTACTGACAGGTGTTGTAGGAAAGGGCACACAACAGTACGAACCTCTTGATGCTACACTAAGGGCATTGGTGATTCCAAAGGTAGGTCAGCACCTACACCAACAGCTGTGCCAAGCACAGGAGCAGAGAGGACACTAAGGCTCCAGAGTGTAGAAGTGAAAACCCATTTCCCCATAAACACTGTCCAGCTTGCTCTGTATTGGCAATGAGCCTTGGCAATGAGCCTTGGTGCCTCAGACATTGGCAGAATATAATGGAAGATGAGTCCAAGCCTGCCAACAGTGCCCTCACCTGAGGTCCTTCACTCTTGGAGGATGCTTCTTCTACCCCAGCCTCACAGCATGCAAGACCACTGCTCCAGTCCAGGTCCTCCAGAGTCCAAGCACCAGAGCGCATCCCTCATGATCTGCAACCGAGGACCGTGGGGTCATGGCACTGTCAGAGCTGCCACAACCCACACGGTTTTTCAGGCTGTAGCGAGGGTTTCAGGTTTCGCTGGGAGGACACTCCTCCGGCACCACATTCCTCGCAGGGTTAATCCTCGGGAGAATGCGCCGCCGGCATGCACAGCAGCCCCAAGGCGCTCTAGCCTGGCCGAGGTGCAGCCAGCCCACACTGGCCTCGCCTGGCCTGAGCCCCAGCCCCCACCAGGTCCCGGGTAGGCTTACAGCTCCAGCAAGCCTTGGCGTGTTTGTTCCTGCCGGAGATCCTTTTTCGGAGACCCTTTTGCAGCTCAGATCTGCTCACAGCGAAGTCTAAGGACACCAACTGTCACAGCCAAAGCCCTGTCACAGGGACTCCAGCATTTCACCACCTGCCAGGCATAAACTGGGATAGAAAAGTCTCCTCTTTGCTTTGAATCCTTGATGCTTTAGCTTTTTTGCTGTTACCACAACAGCATATTTATCTTGCAAGGTGAAAAGTTTTAAATAATAGTGGGAAAATGGCCTTCTGTAACCCACACTCTGGATGACAGATTATCTCTGGAGGTGAACTCTCTTAAACTACTGCTCTGCAGCCTGTTGTTGCAGATGTGTCTACAAAGCAGATACCAAGTGAAGAAAGCAAGCCAAAGGACTTACTTTAAAGACTTGTGAATGATGCAGGGAAAGATTGTCTACTATATGTCTACTATAACTTCCAGACTTCCTTGCCTAAGTCTCAGTATTTAGACTGGGCTTCTGCTCTCACCCCAACTACCCCACTGTCCTTGCTAGAGCAATCTGGTTGCAAATGACCTTTAACCTTTGTCAAGAATCCAGTGCTGCCAGGGCTGCTCTGTTTGGACTTGGCCAGTATAACCTCTGCTAAAAAATGCAGCAAATATTTAAAAGTCAAACTTTAAAGGGACATCCATTGTTTTATTTGTGCTTAATTAAAAATAATAATGGAATAATAGTAATTGTTTTCTAGACCCATTGTAATTAGGAATCCAATGTACAGCTCCCATGGGAAAGAGCTTCTGTTTTTGTGATGCAAGTATGCTGGAATATTGACTTGCTCTAGACATTGCCAAGGTTTTGAATACAGCAACTTGTTGGGAGGGGGTTTCCCACTTTGACTTGTAGCAGTTCAACTGTTGTGCCCCAAACCACAGAGTTTTACTACAGCCTCCATTTCCCTTTGTTTTACCTGAACTTTACATCTTGCCCTGCAAATCCTATTCCAGAATGAGTCATTCCTGTAGGATTAGCTCTTATTTTTCAACTCCTCTGCCAGTGTTGTCTGGACTAGTTCTGAGAAGAAAAAAATGACACTCCCTCTTCAGGATGTGTAACAAGTGACTGAAAGAAATGACCTCCACTGCACAGCTATTTACAGTGAACCAGCAAGAACTACCCCATCTTACCACAGCACTGGACTGGCAAAGTCCGGAAAAGGGGATGTACCAGTGCCCCCTCTTTTCAGTCACTCTCCCTCACTCATGTGGTCCACATAGAAATGTTGTCTTGCTTCCCACTCCAGAAGGGGTGTCTCAAGGATGACCTGTGAAGACCCTCAGGAAGGAACAGGGGCACCACTTGCTGACCATGCGATGCACTGCTCTGGCTTTTGCTGTTTGAGCACTGAGGAGGCTGAGTTGACGCCATCTGCAGTCCTCCTGCCTTTAGGGTGGAGGTACCTTCTGGAGGGCCCCTCTCTCTGCTAACTGCAGAGATCAGTCCTGTACCTCCTGTATTTTGCAGATTTCTCAGATGGGACAGTCTTCTGCTTGCTTGCTGGAAGGAGGTCTTAGCCTGTCCCTGCCCTCAGACTTTTTCTTATGTTCACATCTAAATAAACACTTCTTACAGGAAAAAGTAGTATTTTTAAAAATTATTTTTACATTTGATCTTCCACTTCTCCCTTGTTCTCTATTTTTTAGAGTAATAAAGACATTCTCTCTTGTGGTTTAACCCCAGACAGCAACTACGTACCCCACAGCCGCTCACTCACTCCCCCCAGTGGGATGTGGGGGGGAGAACTGGAAAAGCAAAAGCCAGAAAACTGAGATATAGTCAGTTTAATAGGTAAAGCAAAAGACCCACAAACAAGCAAAACAAAACAAGGAATTAATCCACAGTTTCCCGCGGGCAGGCAGGTGTTCAGGCATTTCCAGGAGATCAGGGGCCCATCACACCTAACAGTGACTTGGGCAGACAAACATCATCCCTCTGAACATCCCCCACACCTCCTCCTTCTTCCCTCAGCTTCATATGCTAAGCATGACAGCATATGCTATGGGATATCCCCTGGATCATTTTCGATCAGATGTCCCATACTGTCCCATCCCAACTCCTTGTGCACTCTCAACCCCCTCGCTGGTGGGGTGGAGTGAGACGGAAGAAAGGCTCTGTGTAAGCACTCTTCCCAACAGTAACAAAAATATCCCTGTGTTTCCAACACTTATTGCAGCACAAATCCAAAACATAGCCTCATACTACCCACTATGGACAAAATTAATTCAATCCCAGCCAAAAACAAGACACTCTCGCATAATAAATACTGCATTGTTTCACAGTGGAGTAAAGAGGAGGGGATCTCAAAGGTCTTAAAAAAATGCCACTTTCCCGGTCCAAAGTCCTGGAAGTGATCGTTTAAGTAACTTCTAGAAGATCTGTTTTCTGATAATGGTCCAGCATGGTCGCAAATCTGTGATTTGCATATGAATATACAAACTGCATAAGCAAAACTAGCAGAGCAAGCTAGGAGAAAGGAAATCTGGGCACCTGGCATTTTGAGAAGTTATTTTATGTATTTCTGTTCTTGAGTCACTTTTCTGTAGCATTGATAGGACTTAAGCTGATTCGACAGATATTCAAGGAAAATCGTGTTTCTCTAAAAGGACAGTAAGAACTGCTGATCCAACTAAAATTTAGAGCAGGGTTATGCCTCAAGTTAGATCAGTTTTAGAAAACCCAAAGGAAAGAGATCCCACCATACCTTTGGAAAACTTGTCCCACGGCACAGACTTCACATGTGAAATATGAACAATGAAGACCAGACTGTCCAAAATAAAAAAGATTTCTGTAACGTTTGCTGTCCCAGGAAACACATGCAGTACAGTGTGTATTTTTAATAGCATCACGAAACTTGAAAACACTTATTTCTCTCCAGATTACCCTGACCTACACACTTTTGGTAAAATACATATATTGCCTCAGGCAAACGCTGGGCAGATGCTTGTCTAATGTAAATCCCCACAGGTCTGTTAACTTCAGCAGGACTCCAACTATTCACAGCCTTAGCAGTCTTGTTAAAGAAAAAGCTTGAAATTTTAGAAATAACTTTTTTTTTTCCATCTGGGGAAAGACATTTTGCTACAGGCTCAAGCAAAACTCCAGCAGATTTTGGAAGGCACTTGTAAATAGGGCATTACTTGGTAATTACCATGGTGATTGCTAAAGGGTCAGAGAGTGGCAATGAGAAGAAAGGGGCCTAGGGGAAAAAACAGGAACTCATTGTAAAAGTATTCAGATTTTGTCTTCCAGTGCCAATAAGCTCAGACTATCCCCACTTCACACTTTGTTTTTTAAAGACAGACTATTTACATCCCTGAGGCATGGAATTACAGCAGGGCAGCACTGAGTCCTACCAATCCCCCATCAGCATCTACCCAACAGCTGAATGCACGCCTGGAAGCAGTACTCACAATTCACCCTACAGCCCGGTGTGGTTTATTCTGTAATAAACAGAACCCACTCCTCCGCTTGTCATATAAAAGTTTTATTCTGGGACGAAGTCAACAAAGCAAACGATGCAGCGCTGGGCACATGACCAAAGCCAGATGCCATGCGGCACCTGCCAGGCAGGGCTTTTATGGCTAAACTGTTACACAGTTCATTGCATATTCATTGAAATCCCGAGAATAGGAGGGATTACATATTACAGTTAGTTCTAAAATTATTACAATTGGTTTTAATAAATCATTTACTTAGGTCCATCCCCTTTCTCCACCCCTCTGGACATGCTCAGTTAATTTTGGGGAAGGTCTCTGGTGGTCGTTGGGATGAAGTAAGGGTCCATCATCATCACAAACTCTTCACCTTTACAGGACTCTTTCAAGCTGGTTTGTAGTTCTTCTTGTTACTTATCATGCTGGCCTGGTCTCTTGATTGTCCAATCGGGCTATAAGAATTTCAACCACAAGTTGTGGCCCACTCAAAAAGGCCTCTTGCAAGGGCCTCTTCAGCTGCTGTAAAGCTTATCCTAACGTTTCACAAACAGCAACTCTTATCAGAAATGCAGAACCATACATTTAGCAAAAGAAGTTTGTTAAACTTAACCATACATTTAAAACAAAACCTGATTCTAAATTACACTATTAATACATTTGGACACTATAATATAATTTCTACTCATTAGCAAAAACAAAATTTAATTAATAAAGCCATTACATCTCACAATTCAGCAGTGGTTTGTGCATTGCACAGGCACACCCACGCACACACCAGTGCATGTATGTGCCATTTTAAGTACAGCTTTCCTTGCTTCAGTCAGGGCTTGACACACACTCCCCACCTTGGGCATCCACCTGACTGTGCACAAGACCAGAAAAGAGCTCAGTGAGGTTCCTCAGCTTTAACAGGGTGGAGTTTCAGGCTGGAGCTTTTGCCTCCAGGGCCACGTGGCAGCTTTGACTGTGTCCCTCCTTGCAGTCCCTGATGAAGGCTCTGACCCTCTGTCTTGGCTTCCCAGCACTGCCTCTGACCTACCTCGTTGCTGAGGACTTCCTCAGAAAACCTTGAAGCAACAGAAACTTGGCACACAGAAGTGCTGGGTGCCCAGACGTACCTACTGAAATATCTTATTTTGGTTAATCGGGTAGTCATGCAAAGTGTTTTAAAAGCTGCACTTTTCAGGGAAATAAGGACAACATCTGTTCATTTAATAATACTGAGTAATACAGTTTAATCAGTGATTTTCCTTGGTTGAAAAAAAAAGGAAAAAAAAGAACACAGCAGAGCCGCTCACAGCACCTGAAGTTTTCCATGGTCTGTGTAGACCAAACCTAGAAAGCTCTGACATTAGTTTTCATGTTTATTTGCTTGTACCAAAGTGGTGCTGAGAGTGAAAGAGCGATTCTAGGCCAAGACATTGAGAAGAAGAAACTTTAGTGGGCACAGCTTTTGGGGTTTTTTTTGTCCATCCATACAAGATTCTCTTCACAAAATAAACCTCCCAAGTAGTCTTCTAGCAAAGGTTCTTCATATTCTTCCAACTCCAATCCTTCCTCCCAACATTCCCTGCTTTTCCACAGTACTTCTCTTCCTTCTCTTTCCCCTCTTTCTCCAGTCTCCCTACACTGCTCCCATCTACTTGCACCCAACAGCTTTTCTTTCCTTTACCTCCCTTCTTCACTTATCTGTCTGTGACCACGGGGAAAGTAGTAGTCCTCTGCAAGAACTACAGTGCAGAACATGTCTTGGGAGGGGAACTTGGTTAGTAAATTATAGGACAACTCCACTGCAATTTGTTAGAGACTTTTAAATATCCATATATGGGTGAAACAACATCAAGAACATTGTCAAAAAAGAACATTAAGAAATTTCTCTTGCCTATGTTGAGAAATTAATCTCTTAACACTAGAGTTTGGCTGCAATGACCTGTTCCCTCTCCATCCCATGCTGAAGTGCAGGTTAGAAAAAGCCAGTGTCCAGGGCAATGTGGTTCTGTCTGCAACAAATCAAAAAGAAAACAAATAGTAGGGGGTTTTCCCACATAACTTATTGAAATAAAGCAGGATATTTCCAAATATATTTTATTGAAAATATAACAATTAATTAAATAATTATACTTAAAATCCCAGCTTCCAAACCAAGCAATAACTAATTCTCTCTCAACTGCTGTAGCCTATCATTTTCTATTAAGCATCAGGTTTCAGTGCTATCTGCACAGAATTTTGAATTACTGCTCTGGAAAACACTAATTTGTCCTTAAAAAATTGTTTTCAGATGACACTTCCTGTCCGCAAGCCTTTCTAACCCCATGGGCCCCTTGTCAGAGCTTTTGTCAGAGCCAGTGAACCAGCAGGGCATCTGAGAAAGACTGAGTGAGATGTTCATCCTGCTACAGATTAAACCTCTCAAAACTGTTGATGACTGCCTGAAGAGGGAATTTGACAAGCAAAATAGAAAGAACTTATTTCCATGCCAACAGTGTCTGATGGCTATTCAAGGATACCCATCCGGAAGATTTTCCTAAGGTGCTGAAATTCACAGGCTTCAGGGGGACAAAAGCCATGCAAACTTTGCAACACCTGTGCACAAAAAAGAAAACAAAACCACTACAAAAAACAATAAACCCCAACCCTCCACCCTCCTCTCCCCAAAAAACCCATAGGAGGTGATCTTGAGCTTACAGAAGAGAGCTTGATTCTGCTTTGCATGTTTCCAGAAATAGCCAGCTCCTCCTTTTTAAAGCACCTGACAGATCTGTACTACTCCCAGTGATTTCTTGGTGATGCAAAGGCAAGAACAGGCAGATTATTCTCTTGGAAACCAATTCTGAAATCTACTTCAGCAGAACAAAAGAATGTCTCATGGCCTGCCCAGCTCAGATTGCATCCATTCAGCTTCCACCAAGAAGGTGTCTGCTCCTTGCTGCCTACACCACATGTAGGGTTTTCTATTGCTTTGTTTTGTGGCTCTCCTTGCTAGTGCACACAGCAAGTTGGTGTGTTTAACAATTTAGGCAATTCTGGCATCACAGCCAGACACTGCATGACACTTTGACACTGCAGCTCGTGGTTAAGATCTGAGAGGTGACCATGAATGAAGGATGTCATGCCATCACCTGTCTAATTGCAAAAGGCTCAGGCTCATGGTCAAACTTGCTGTCCCATTTTCCTTGTTACTTATCTTTGTCCCTCTTCCAGCACTGTTGAATTGAAAGAGAAAACAATGTTTCACAAACATGAAAAGCACCAACTGTTCTGCTCCAGCAACTGGCACCACTTGATTTACAAGTGGAGGAGATCTGCAGTTGGAGATCCGCCTGGATGAGTCTGAGTTTCATGTTCTCCATAGTTCCCTGCCCATGGAAACTGGTACTCAAAAAATGGGACATACTTCTGCTGCTGGAGTGCAGAGTTGAAAATGTTTTTAAATAGGCTTATTATAATGTCAGACTGAGGATAACTTCAGACCACCATGTTTTAGAAGTTATACAACTCCCACCTCCCTCACTGGCACTACAGTTTAAGCTGCATGATGAGGAAAGGAGAAGGGACAAGAGCCAGCACATATTTGAGTATCCATTTCACTCTGCTCTGGCCCCTGCCAATGGAAGTGTTTACTTGGAAAAGATTTTCATCCCCATCAAGGAGTGGAAAGGCAGCTCTTTAGCACACCATCCCTCCTCAGCACACACTTCTTTCATTTCCCATCCTCTACAAGTGCAAAGGAAAGCACGATCTGACTTTGCCCTCTGGAGGCACAGAATTGGCATGGCACAGAGAGACACAGCCCCAGAGGTGATTGAGCTACTGCATTGACTTTTGGAATATGTGATAGGAAAATCCATTCCCAGCTAAAGCTTCCCATGAGTCAGAAGGCAGAGCACGGCTGGCAAGGCAGCTTTGCTGCTCTCTTTTCATGGTGGAGGAATCGGGTTTTTGGTTCCTACAAGGTAATATGGCCCTAGTCTTCTGCGTACTTCAAGAACATGGGTGTTAGTACAGGAGGTTGATTTTTCTTTTGACACAAACTATGAAGCATCTGGTTTGAAACAGTGCCACGTATCTGCATCCAGATACTGGGACCGCACACATGGGTCCTCAGCAAGTGCCACTTCATGGTTTATTCTGCTAGCTCCATAGTTTGTTCTGCTACCTCCCAGATTGCTGGGAAGCTGCACTAAAAAGCAGGTGGTCAGTGATTTGCGGTTCCCTTATTTAGCTAGAAACTAGGGATGGGTTTTGTTTGCTGCATTGAAATGGATTCTCACACATATACACTGACTTTTCTCCAAGCAACTTTGTTGGAAACCTCCAAGAGAACTGTGTTTCTCTAGGATGAACATCTCTCACCTCCCCTTGCTCCCTTAAAAATCATTTGTGCAATGGCCAAGAGGGTTTGGGGAAAGTTTTTCCCCTAGTGGTAGACTCAACACTGCACTGGTGACCTGAGTTATGGAAGAACTGACAGGAAGGCCCCAAGTGCAGGATCTGCTGTTACTGCCAAACACAGTTCCTGCACACGTATGCACATCTACCTCTCTGCACACACATCTGCCCACATCTGTTTCTGCCTACATGCCCACATGCAAACCTTGGGTCCAGCCACACAGCTGTGTGTACTGGCATTTCTTTCTGTGCACACTTGTCTGTCAATGCACACACAGGAACCCTCACTCACATCTTCAATGCCACAGCAGTGCCACTGCACACCCATGTACCTGTGCACACTCACCCTTTCATGCACACACATCCTTGTGCACACTTTCATGCACTTTCCATCCCCCCTCTAGCACCTCCTGCCATCCCCTTTGTATTATAGTTCACAAGGATCACCATGCCAGCAGATGAGGAAGCTGTGCTGTTCCCAGGCCTGTGGGTCTGTGCCATGGGTTCAAGTCCTGGGCAAGCATTCTGTGCCAGCTGGCACACTCAGCTGGGGTCTGACCCTCAGCCCAAAGCATCTGAGCAAATATGAGGGAACTGTTTCTTGCAACTTGCAAACTTGGCCTGCAAGTATGTCCCAGCATCAGCCTGTGGAGGGCCTGGCATCATTCCTGGTTGGATCTTGTACCTGTGGCACAAGGATCAGGGACAAGCAGGTCACATCAGGGGTAAGCCAGGTACGTGGGAGCCTAGCCCTTCACTAAATCGTTGTTGGTGCCCAGAGATGAGGAACCCAATCTCAGTGCATTCTGTGTAGCAGCTCTGCACGTAAACTGCGCAAAGCCAACACTACTTCTCTCTTCCCACGGAGACTTCTCACCGAGTGGTTTTTTGCACGTTTGATTTGTTCCGACTTCTTGATTTCCACAAAAGAGTATGGGGATCCTGGAGCGACACCGCCCAGAGCCCTCTGCCCTGCGCTACGGACCGGCAGCATCCCCTCCGACAGCAGCAGCCCTTAAACGCACCTCACCTCTCCCCTCGGCCGTCACCTGAGCCGCCCCGACCGCCCCGAGCGCTACGGGGAGGTGAGGAAAATGTCCGTGCCCAGACACCTGCACCGGAACCCCGGGGACACCGCCGCTCCGCTCGGTGCGCGCGGTGCCNCAGGCACCCGAACGGCGACTAACGCTCGGCGGCATCTACCGCTTCATCACCGAGCGCTTCCCTTTCTACCGCGACAGCCCCCGCAAGTGGCAGAACAGCATCCGCCACAACCTCACGCTCAATGACTGCTTCGTCAAGGTACCGCGGGAGCCCGGCCGCCCTGGCAAGGGCAACTACTGGACGCTNGCGGTGCCCGGAGCTGAGCGCTCCCGACGGCGGCGGGACAGCGGTGCCCCTGACGGCGCTGGGGATGGGAACCAGCGGAGGGGAACGAGTAGGGGGTGCCAGGCAGGGAGTTGCCCCTATCCGCAGCCGCAGCGGNCCTCCTGCCGCTGCCTGCCCCTCCGCCTCCCGCCGACCTGTCACCGGCGCCCGCCACCGCCTCCTGCGCCTTCGCCGCCGCCTTCCCCGCGCAAGGCTGCGCCTCCGTCCCGCTGCCCTACTCCTACGCCCCGCTGCCCAGCGGTCCCGGGTCCTGCGTTTCGGGAGGTCACGGACCGCCGTACGCACGGTCCGGGCGCATTGTGCTACCTGCCTCAGCGCCCGCCCCCGCTGGGGTCTACGGCCGCCGCTCCCCCGCCTCCTACCCGCCGCTGCCCCACAGCTACGGCGCCGGAGAGCACCTGGGCACCGCCGAGCCTGAACCCCGGCACGGCACCTACCCTGGTGGCCCCGACAGGTTCGTCCCGGCGCTCTGACCCGTCGCGGGAGAGGCCTGACAGCGCGGAGCCTGGGAGAAGGCGGGTTGCGGGGCTTGCAGGGCGCCACTGGACCCACATGAAGATGCCATCTGCCCGGGCCTCCTGGGGAGGAGCGTCGCAGTCAGCCCTGGAGACCTGGGATGCCCTGCCCAGGCCTGCCCGCTCTCGCTAGAAAAAAATCCTAGGAACTCCGAAGTGCCTGGATGGGGCAAACGGTCCATTCCTCTTTTACAGCTTTTCCTGGGGCACGTGCTCAAAGCTTGCTGCCAGACTTCCACCCTCCCTGATACACCCCTCCCGGTTTACCTGGGAAGATCTCTCTTTTAAAAAGCTCTGATTTTCTTTACAGAACAAAACGTGGTTCGATTCCCACCAGGGAGGCAGTAATGCCATTTAAGAGTTGGACTCGATGATCCTAGTGGGTCCCTTCCAACTCAGAATATTCTGTGAATCTGTCTGTTGGTGCAGGGGAGGAGGGAGGCAGGGGAAAGCATTCCCCAGCTTCGTGCAGGCAAATCTGTAAAAGTAGTATGTGTGGCACTAATGTAGTGATGTGTCTCTGGTGTTGCATAGGGCTACTGTGTTAGTGCCAGGCTTTGCACCAGCAAGGTGGCCAGGGCTGGAGTAGGTTGCAGGCAAACACAGCAAATCAGCTACGGGCCATGCTCTGTATGGCAGTGGTGGGAGATGGGATTTGAGCTATAAAAAACTTTCACCATAACCATGTCCAGCCCCTGGAAGAGGGACACAGCAAGGCTGTGGGACCTCTCTCTGCCCTTAGAGGTCTTTCCAACTTGACTGGACAGAGGCTGATCTGTCTCCAGAGTTGGATCCAGCACTGAATGTGGACCTGCTTTGAATGGAAACTTGATCCTGAAGTCAATGGAGGCACTTATATCCTAAATTAGTCTGATCCTAAGGTCAACCCAGCACTCTCTGTAGCCTAGAGAAATTGGCATCTGTGGGGGAAAGCTTTCTTTCCCAAAACACAAGAGGCAGGACATGACACCCTTTCATCTTCAATTGCTCTGCTTTCACGCTTTCAGACCAGAAGAAAACATGGAGAGGGAAAAACTAGTAGGAACATCTGTGAGAGGCAAAGGCCTGCAAATAGATGCACAGGGAAAGTCAAGCAAACCTCTCCAAACAAATCCCAACACCCCTAAAGGAGCTGAAGCAGTGGTCTGTATCCAGGGCTCTGCCCAGGGCTGCGGGTGGAGAGAGAGCTGACATACTCCTGCTGTCCAGGTCTCCTTATACAGCTCCTTTTTTCTTTGGAGGTGGGGAGACTGTGTAATCAGAGCCTGGAGGAGTTTGGTGGGAAGATTCTGCAATATGGTGGGGCCTTGCATGGGGAGAGAGAGGCAGAAGGTGCAGCCAGAGCCTCAGCAGGCATTTTGGAAGAACAGAAAGGGTGCACATACACCAGGATCTCTCTAATCAGAGAAATATACAGATCATAAGCACAACTTATGTATAATTCAGGTTAGAAGAGACCTTTGGAAGTTTCTGTTCCAACCTTGTACTCAAGTCAGGATCAGCTGTGACTCTGACCAGGTTGGTTGGGCCTATCTGGTTGAGTCTTGATCACCCCCAAGAAAGGAGACAGCACAGACTCTTTGGGCTACTCGACTGTCTGTATGGAGAAGTTTCTCCTTGTATCCACCCATTCAGCACCCCTCTAGTCTAATACTGTGTCTATTGTCTCTTGTGCTGCTGCTGTGTAGTAATGCAAAGAGCTCCTAATTCCATCAAGACAACTGTACCTTCTGCTCCACAGAGCATTTTTCAGATGATCTCATTTTTCAGATGAGATCCTAAGCAGGATGGAAATTTGTGTAGAGGCAACTTCCTTGCCTCCTCTGGGTGCTATGGTCCACCTATCCAGGTGGGACATGAGAGAGAGGAAATCAAGTGTACCAGGAAAGTGGTTGACTGTACCCACAGCACAGTTTGTCATGGAGAAATCCAACCCCCTTTGCAGTAGGTGGACAGGAGAAATATGTCAGCCTTCCATAAGACTCTGAGGTAAGAGATGAGTTTTGGATTCAAGGCCTCAGAGTGCTGAGGATGCCACATGGTGGGTGAGCCATCTCATGGGCTGGAAGGCTGGGTCTGGCCTGGTTCCATCTACAGCTGTTTGTGCTACTGCAGGAAACTGCTGTACATGGAACTGGGGAGATTGCATTGCTGTGGGGGGACACATACAACAAGTGTAGGTTCCATTCAAATCTTCAGTATGATGAGGTGAATCAGATTTTTCCTTTCCTTTCTGAAGAACTATATTATATCTTTCAATGTCCCTCCTAGTTCTGGCACATGGAGAAGCTGCTCTATCCTGGAGGGGCCAGAGTCTTGTCTGCAGCATGGCTCCCTCATCCTGGATTAGATCTTCTCAGCAGCCATGCTGAGTCTTCTCTCTCAAATTCTCCCTGTATGGAAGAGGAGCTGTGCATCTAGCTGTGCCAGCTCCCAGTGTTTTTGACAGCTGTCTGCTGCCTCTCTGCTTTAATTTCCTGCAAGGACTGGACTGTGTCCCTTTGCTAGCAAGTCATGCTGATGTCTTGTTGGTTGGAGGGTAGCTGGGAGACGAACTGTCCTGCCTTTTAATGTTTTACAGTTATACCTCCTNCCCTCCCAGCACACAGCTTGCCTCACTTTCGTGGGGCAAGTTTTCCCGTTCAGGGACCGGGGGTACGGTGCTGCCATTGCTAGCCCCCCTCCCTGCAAGGAGGTGTGAGTCCCACCCCACAGGCACTGTGGCACTGCCTCTCGGCAGAGCAGGGTCAAACTGCGCATGCATCAGGCAGCTGGGCTCGCGGACCGCTAAATCATATTTGCGAAAAAATTGCTTCGCAAATGGGCAAGCTCGTGAAGGAGAAGTCACGATACAGAGAGGATTCACTGTATTTCCTTCCTGCAGAAGCAGTTATCAATGTGGATCAAATAATTTTTCTGAGCATAGAGGTCTTTGGCCCTTTTTCCTCTTTACTTCAACATGTATTTGTTCTCTGCTCCAGCACTGATGCTAGTCTGAGGCTCAGTCTGAAAAAATAAGATCACCAATTATGATAGTAGTCCTAATGTAAGCTCCTTCTGACCTCAGATAGCATCTATAGCCAGTTCAGGGAGTAAAACTTGATGTCTGGAGGAGATGCCTGATCAATCTTAATGACTCAGAATGCACAGATTGGGTAGGTTTGTTTGTTGATAAGGTCAAGATGCTTCTTTCTCTCCAGATCTTTTAAACCTACAAGCTAGGGAGACCAGGCATACCTGGAAGGTGTACTTTTTGCAGCAGGTGCAGTGAGGAGCTTGAGTTGCATCAAGAACCTGAGACATGGACAAAAACTTCTTAAACTTCTGTCACAAACAACTGAAAACCCTGGGCAGAACCATGAAGAGCTACATGGACTATTCAAGGGACTCTACATCTGTGTAGGGTCTGTGCATTGAGGTTTCCCAGATGTAAACAGACAAAAGATATACTTACCTTTTGCTACTGCTGGGAACACTCCAGCCTCCTGCTTGCAGCAGGCTTGAAAACTCCAGAGATCCCTTCCCACCAGCACTTCAGTGGTTTGTGGCTATTGCAAACTTCCTGAGCTCTCATGTAGGCTCAGACACAAAGGGTGCACTGAACATTGTAGGTGTGTCCAGGCTCTACTTTGTGGCAGTGGGATGTGCTGACCCGGTGCTTGTGGATATGCCTGTGCGTGTCATGTGTGGCATGATCACTGACACAGCTTGTGTCCTTGGGGAGCCAGGGGGTTAGGTCTCTTTTTGAGGATATGGGGATATGCCAAGGGGATATGTCAGACAATTGGATCTCTTGTGCCGTTGGGATATGTTGAACATTTGGATCTCAGTGTATTTTTGTCTGGAACTTTGCTTGTAATTCTCAGGCACTGTCAAGAATAAGAAAAAATTCTGATTTCTGGAAGTTTTATTGTAGATATCTGAGGGTATTCCTTATAGCAAAATCAGTGGAAATTTCAAATTAGTCTTTTGATTTCCATGAGAAGAGTCTCATAAATTTGGATTGTAAACCTGTAGGAAACTCTTAGGTGTGAGGACTGATGAGAAAAGGGTCTTGAAAATGTTCATTCCTCAAAGAATGCAGCCTCTTGGTTCCTGATCTGCCCAAATTCTGGTACAGTCAGGCCGTGAGCAGACTTTGAAAAAGAGGTGGATTGTATCGCCTAGGAGAATATAATACTCTGTATTGAATATTTTTTTGTGTTTACTCTTCTACTTCACTTGAAATGGAAATAAATCTTTGTTGTTTTTAATGAAATGTGTGAGTTTTTCAAGCTTTCCTGTACTTCTGAGACCAGGAGTGATACAGATCAAGATGCAGGGCATATGCTGCTCCTTGCATTTCACTGTTTTACCTTGGCTTTTTTTGGTCAGCTGGATTGCTGAAGACATCAGAGGGAGGAAGAGGGCAGCAAGGGCATGCCAGGGAGGACTCATCAAATTTCTGCCACCCCCTGAGTCACCAGTCTGCTTTCAAGGTCTCCTGTCAGACCATACGCATGCCAAATACATGAATGCATGAAGCTCCATCCCAGCCAAGTACCTTTGCTAAAAAGGGGCACGTGGGGAAGGCTACTACTTGTGAGAGGAACAGAAGCTGAGAGGTGGGCAAAGGGATCATTCTTGGCATTAATTACTCCTAATTAATTAATTACAATTAATTAATTGTCCAGCATGAAACCAGGCCAGCTAGAGAAGGTATTACTGCTGTCCTGTGGCAGCAGCACCAGAAATGCGTGGTCTTGTCTCCTGCACTGCAGGCCAGTTAGCTCTTTGCCTGCAGAGATGGAGTTCCCACTGACTTCCCAAGGGTGTTAGTGGGATACTGAACCCTACAGCTGCTGCTGTCAGCAGCCCAAGCTGCCTGGAGGGCTATGAATGAGATGGGAACAGGTAGTTTTAATCTGTCAAGTTACAAAAGGGCAGATAGGAAACTTTTCTCCAATAGCTTTGAGACTCTAAGATGTGATTTATCTGCCTTTGGAAATGACAAGAAATGGATCAAGTTTTTGAGAAAGAGTAGGGGGGAGACAGCTGCCATTTGGCCAGGAGAAAGTATCTTAGAGGAAGTACAAAGCTTTTTGAATCGTAGTTAGAAGTCTGTCTGTGTAGCTGGAGTTGGCTCTAGCCATTACCTGGAACAGAAGTGCCAGCATTAGTGACTGGAGAGGATGTCCTGCTCATGCAGCACCTGGATGTGAACTAATGTGATGATCTTTGAGGGTCTTGCTTTACAAGTCCTGAGCATGGGGATACAGCGGCCCATGCTGGCATAAAGAACAGCTTCGAACACTTGTCTTGGTGTAGGCCTGAAGCCCTCATTCATTAGAGGCTCTCTCTAGATAGCAGAGCTGATACCTTAACTCGTTCAAATCTCCATGTCCAAGGCCAAGAAGTCAAGGTGGGAGATGGTGGCATCCACTGTACCTGGAAGCTGGTGTTATTTCTGACAGTTACTTTTGGATGTGGTACAGTCATCCAATCCATCTTTGTGTGGGCAGACTGACAGGGAGGGAGGCGCATTTCAGGGCTTTCAGACTCTGAACTCTCACTGCCTCTGCAGTATTTGAAGACAGGGTGGAGGTGGTTGTCCCCAGGGCATATAGGAACCAACAATGTAGTGAGTATGAAGTACCCTGGCCACTGCTTGGGCTAAGAGAATAAGAGGCTATATCCTAGCCTCTTCTGATGATTGCAAGTCCACAGAACCATTGTACACTCAGGGCTGCATGTGACCATGGAGGAAGCAGGAATAGTAACTGTGGGCTGGCTCAAAGGAGCTCACTGAACTCACTGCTATCCCTTTTCTTTCTCTGATGCCAGGAAGCTAGGATTTACTAGCCAATTAAGAATTTGCAAAGCTGTTTTCTGCATGTTATCAAAAGAGCTCCTAATTGAGTAAGGAGAAGCTGCTGACCCTTTTTATTCAGTGCCAGCACCAAAGTTCTTGGTCTGATTATTAAGATGCAGCTTCTGTGGTGCTTGAAGCACTCTGAGTCAATCATCCTTGTGGCTAGTACTTGCAAGGAGGCCATCTGCATCTCATATTGTCCTCTCTCTCTTGGAAAAGGTGCTCATGGATTCAGGCTCTCACCTTCTGAGGTTAGCAAACTGTGTCCTGTGTTTTAGCACATGGCCTATCATCACTGGTTGATTCTCTGGAGTGCTGGAGTGCTGGCCCTAGAATTGGATAATTAAATAGTGTTTCCCTCACCCCTCTATTCTTGTCCATCATGCTGCATCATGGACAGGCGAATCAAAAAGCATCAGCCATACAGATGTGTGTCTTGATGGGAGCAACGGGAAGTGGTGAGCCCAGTGGAAGATCTTGCTATACAGATCATGATCTGGCCATCTCATCTGAGCATGTGGAGGACCCACGTAAGTACAGTGGTGAGTGTCCCCACCTCTCACGCAGGAGACCAGGGGTTTGATTCCCACCAGGGAGAAAGTGGTGCCATTTAAGGGTTGGACTGGATGATCCTTGTGGGTCCCTTCCAACTCAGAATATTCTGTGACTCTGTGAATCCACAGAGCTATGGCAAAATGGCACTTTATGTAGTTATGAGTATGCAAAAATTGGGTCGTGTAAGTGATAGCGAAATGATGGCTTTTAGAAAAGAATATTCGGCTCCACAAATATTTCCTTTGATTACATGATGTAGCAGAATGAATGATAATCCAGTTGTTCAAGCAGCAGCCAGCTGGGTGTAGACATAGATATGCCAGTGAGAATTTGTTCTCTTCCTAACTTCTTTAAAGGGAAGGAAGATCGATATTAAGAATAATTTTTTTATGGTGAGGCAATAGCACAGGTTGCCCAAAGAAGCTGTGGATGCTCCATCCCTGGGAGTGTTCAAGGCCAGGCTGGACAGGGCTGTGACCAGCCTAGGGGAGGGAAAGAGATCGTCTTCAATGCCGTTCTCAGCCGAAGCGATGCGGCGCTGCCGCCAGGGAGCACTGCGGGACCGAGTGGAGCCGGGACGTGGAAAGCGGCTGGTTTGGATTTCCTCGGAGCGCGGGGCTCGTTGTCCCGGAGAACGCAGTGACATCAAGGTTTGGACAAACAAGCAGACATGTGCAGGGGCATGTGATAAATGTTGCACTCAAGCTGCATTTTAGTGTTTTCACAAATTCTGTGGAAGATAGGTGTAGAGGAGGGGGTCGAAAAAAGGCTACATTATTTTAAGGCTACAAAGCTTAGATCATGCTGTTTATGATACAAGCTGTATCTTGGTCCCTTTGCATTTCCTGTGTTCTACCAGTGAAAACCACAGCCTGTGTGAAGAAGACACAGGCGCAGTCACTTTCAACACTCAGAGTCCATCCAGATGAACTGAATTTCAGCCAGGTGCCTTAGGCAAGTGGCCATTCCCCCTCCTTGTCCTCATGGAGGACCCCACATCTGGAATACTGGATCCAGTTGGGGTAACGTAGTACAAGAAAGACATTCTTGTATTGGAGCTCAACTGAGGCCATTGAGGCAGGGAGTTGGTGCACAGGACAGGTTGAGGGAGTCTGGTTTGTTCTCATGGAGAGTAGGTGAGCATGTAGCCTAACCTGCAGTCCTAAAGAGGGTTACAGAGAAGATTGAACTGAGATCTTCTCTGAAGCACAGCATGATAGGCAAGAGCTAAGGAGCTAAAGCTGTTCTGAGGGAAAGTATGGGGAAACATAGGTAAGAGTGTTCTTTCCTTAAGAATGGAACAGCCCTGGGATGGGGATAAGAGAAGGGCGATCTAACATCTTGGAGATGATCAACATTTGTTTGGAGAAATCCCAAAGCAGTGCGGTCAAAGCTAGCCATATTTTGAGCAGAGGTTGGATTCAAGAGCTCCAGAGATTTCTCCTCATTTAACTTGTTCTACAGTTACATAGTTTCCTGGTGAAACAGGAGAGTCAGACCAGGAGGTGGAGTACTGATGAGCCCAGGTGGACACACAGCTCTAGTTTGTGGCAGCCCTAGCAGTGTTAGAGTGGTATTTACTTAAATGGTGAACACAGAATGGGAAAGATCAGACCTAACAAGCTCTGAGCAGGAAATGGTGGCCAAAGAGGGAGTGGGTATTTGCTGTCTCCAGGATTTACTGCTTAAAGTCAATATTAGTAAATTAAGCAGCAAGGTTTTCTTATCTCTGCGAGACCAGGTTCTTGTGGGGTGGAATGACTTTTCATGGAGCTTTGGTGGCCTCTGGCGCTAAGGTGCTTGCCTGCTTCTTTCTGCTGAGGCTGAACTGTGACTTACCTTCTGCTAAGGACCAGACCTTCCTGGCTCAAAACATCACCCATGAGCCACAGCTTGGCAGAAATCACCCCTGACTTTCTGCAAATGTGGGGGACCCTGTGTCACAAGAGCCATTTGAGAAGTGGGAAGCTAGGGTGCACTAACCAAAAAACCTCTCTTCTCCCAAAGAGCCAGAACCATGTTTTCTGAAAGGATATTGAAAGATAATTGGCAGTGAGAAGCAGAGAGTCTGGCTCTGACATCAGGTTCCCTCTCCTTAGCTGTCCTGTCATAGCTGTGACTGTCAGCACTCAGGACAGCTTCTCACACTCCTCAGGATGTGGGGGACATGACCTGTGGCCCTGAGATGAGCTCACAGCAGCATATTCAGCCCAGCGTAGTTGACATTAACCAGCATCCCGCTGAATCACGTGAGGAATCAACCGTAGTGGTCGTGTCCACTACATATCACAGCATGCCTTGGTCTGCATACCTCAGGAAGCCGGCTGAGCATTCTGAAAGACCCTCAGGCTACCCTGTCACCATACAGCACTGCAAGGATCACTGTGTCGGGCACTTACGTGGCTCCCTGTGCTTGCCCCATATCTCAGAAGCAGTTTCTCTGCACTCATCACCTTCTCTTCATCATCAAGCAGGGTACAGTCAATTGAAGGTCTCTGACCTCCCCCAGCCTTCCCCTTCATGTCAGACCCAGATCATACTTCTTGTCCCAGAGGGTGAAAATTTCCTTTATTGGACACTCTGTTAATGACCCCAGGTAAAGACATCTCACTTGGACTCAGGTAGGAGGGAAAGGAGACAGAAGGTGATTTGTTACATGTGCAAAACAACAGCCTCCCTCCTCTAGCTGCATCCCTCCTTGCCAGCTTGTCCCCAGCTCCATTCAGGCAGCAGGATCTACCTCAGACACACACAGACTCCCACACGTCCAGCTTCACACCCAAACTCCAATAATAAGCAAGAGCTCTGTTATCTCTCCTCTCATCAGGGAAGGAAGCAGTGCATGGTGATAAAGTGCTGATAAAGGAGGACTTTATCTTTCCCTTGTTTAGTTTGTGATAAGATTTGTTGTTTGCAGGTACACCTTTCTTACTGTCTGCCAAAGAAGCCAGTGAGAGTAAGAGCAGCTGTAAGAGCACGCAGTACCTGGGATGACTCTAGGACTTTCTGGCCACCAAAGACCAATTTGTGTTTCAGTAGTGAGTATGAGTATGTTTCACTAGTGAGTGTTGCTCTGTGTTCACAGAGACCTCACTCTGACAGGCCTTCACCACCCCCTGTAGCTCCACATCACACTTGAGAATGTGCAATATAGTTGTTTTGTGTCCTGCTTGAATGATATGAGCTGTGAAACGAGTCTAAAGTCTCCCAGAAGTTTCTCCCCAAAATCTAAAGATCTCTGGAAACCAAGAGAGTCTAAATGTTTGCAGATGTGGAATGGACAGCATGGATGATTTCCCCTCTCTGTGAGCATCACAGGGGGTTAGACAGCTGGGAAGAGCTACCTGCTCTTGCTGCTCTCTACCATGGCACATGTGGGTCTCCACCAGGTGGAAAGGTCTCCTGGCCTGCCTGGCAGCAGCTCCTTGCAGCCTCCTTGCAATATAGTGTGGGCACCACACTGGCACAAGGACCCACACACAACTTTTGTGATGGTACTCAACCATAACATGATCTCCTGCCTTTGGCTCCGCTTCAGGCCAGTGCAGTCTCAGCAGCCTTCACCCAGTGCTTTGGTCTAGGATCAGCATACCCCGTTCCAGTCACAAGCACCCTCCATGCTGCAGGGCTTGCACTAGACCCTCCAGTTGTACTTTAGCTATTTGGTACAGATGTTATGGATTAAATTCGGGTGGTACATGGTCGAAGGTGAGAGATCTTGCTCTGATGCAATTGTTATCAGTCACTCAAAGACAGAGCAAAACCTTGCGTTAGATATTATGTCTGTGGAAACAAAAACAGTGCTGGGATACCTGTTGGAGATTGATCTCTCCAGGAGCTGCCAATGGGGCTGTATTTGCTTGGTTATAGTGCTGCTGGATGCCTTCTACTTTGACACCTACCAGGTGCTTTTGAGTTTCTGGCAGTGTATCTGCAGAGGTCATTCAGGATTTCAGTGTGGGGAGGCTGTGCTAAGAGCTGGTGAGCAGTTGCCTCTCATGCGACGACCCTGGGACCAGACAGGGGTGTCCATCCTGTCGCTGGAGAGACTGTTACTGCTGTGACCAGTGAGATGTCACATATGCTGTGATGCAGAGGCTGGAGGACTCTGGAACAGCAGACAATATCTCCAGAGCCATTAAAACATTTCCCAAATCTAAGGTGCCCTCATGGCCTGTCCAGGTAGCCCTATGCTCTGGGAGATAGGCCCTTGGTAAGTCAGACAATGGCAATATGACCTCCACAACACCTCAGGAGAAGAAGGACCCTTTGTGTCAGAATATCACAGGAACGTAAGAGAGCCACTTGCCCTGTCATGCACAAGAGCGAAGATCACAAGAGCCAAAATGTGAGGAGAGAGAAAGGGTGTCCAATTCCCTCCTGGCTTCAGGAGAAACCCTGTGTGCATGACTAGGGAGCCAGGAATACAGTGGCTGTGCAGAGTGGCTCCTCTCTTTGCCCCAAATGGCATTTCCCTGACAAAAGTGTATGATTCAGCCAAGTTTTAGCCTGTTGCACTTAGCTGTTTTAAACTATCTTTTGTTTGTCTAACGTGGTGGCTCAGCAAGGTCAGAGTAAAGCTGCTCAGAAATTGGAAACAAAAAGCATTCCAGGCTTTAGGACAGCAAGCTGTTTATTGCAGAGGAAAACTGAGCATGAGAAGGACCTTCAAACTAAAAATAACAGCAGAAAGGGTTGTAGGGCTTAGGGGGTTCAGAAAAAATTCCAAGCTGGGCAGCTCTAGCCAGCTGAAAATCGCAGTGCGTTTCAGATTCACAATGCCACTCACATTTGTGCAAATCAGAAATGCCTTTCAGAAACATGGATGGATGCTGGACTGTACACTTAAACTATAGTGTGGCAGGGCACCATGAGCGAAACAGCCTGTTTGCAGAGAGAGCAGGGGGCTCACAAACCACAGGCAGCAGGCAACTCCTGAAGGACTGCCTCTGCACAAGCAACCACCACATTCACAGATTCACAGAATATTCTGAATTGGAAGAGACCCACAAGGATCATCGAGTCCAATTCTTAAACACCACCACTGCCTCCCTGGTGGGAATTGAAACCCCAGTCTCCCGCACGACAGGCAGGGACACTTACCGCTGTGCTAAAAGAAGCATAGAAAGCAGAGTGATAAGGAGAGTGTGGGCTTTTTGACTAACCAGAAAGAAGCTGCTCAAAATCAGTGTGCAGTACTTATCAGAGTTTGTGAGACAGGAGTCAAAATAAGATAAATCCCCAAACAATCAGAAAATTAATACAGAACATATGTGTTGAATTAGTCATCCTGCTGATCATTTTCCAGAGGAGTATTCAAGGCTTCCAGTATTTCTTCTGCTGCTGGTTTCACCACCTTCTCTTCACCTGTAAGGCATGTAAGAGATCATTTTGTAATGAGGGGGTTCTCCTGCATTACCTCTCTATCCCATCTAAGGCCCCTGTGGTCAGTGTCCTGTAACTGCCTGTGATGTTTGGTAGCTCCAGATGGATTTCCTGCTTTTCAAGGGCAGTGCCAGTTATGGAGGGGATTTAGACAGGGTAAAACTCTCATGAGTTTAAAAGCAGGAGGCAAATAAACGCAACTCTGCATGGTTATCCTTTTCAAGACCTCAGGTTGCTGGAGTGGTGTGATGTGATACAGGTAGTCTCAGGCCTCAGGATGCAGAATTGCCTATTTTCCATAGCATTGAGGGTACTATATGCCTTGCAGCAAGAGCCCTTTTCTTCCATGCTGCCACAGACATTGCTAGAAATGTAGTAATTGAGGGTCAGGATGCTTACCTCCTGTGAAGCAAATCCTAGATTTTCCTGGTTTTAAAGCAACCTGCATGCTGGGCCCACTGACTGCTAAAGTAAATGTGCTTTACACTTCCTGAGCCAGATCTGGAAGCTACTCCTGCTGCGTTCGCTGTAAATGGATTTTCTGAGCCCAGGCACCAGCCTGCTGTTCAGACCAGCTTAGTGCTCTTGGTGCCGCAGTCGTGGCAGGTTTCCAAGATGTAGTTGGCTGCAGACACCTCCCCCTTGCCTTGTACCCACCTTTCCCTCTCCACCACCCCAGTGTTAGTCCTGAATCTAGGTGGACTGTGGACAGAGCATGCCAGGACTTTGGAGCTCCCTGACCAGCTCTGACCTCAAGAAACTGCACCTCCTCTCCACAGTATCTCTGCTCTAGTGTAGGTGTTGGCAGAGCCACAGAAATATTCTCAGGACAAGGAGCTGTTTAGGGACAGGGACTAGAGACCCCATCCCAATGCCTCTACTGACAATTGTGAACTTTTATCTCTCACCGTGACTTGGAGAACTGTTTCCACAGCCCCAGCTCCCCACCTCTGCCCCCCTTTCACAGCTATCCATATAACACTAGAGATGCCATGGGATGATTGTTGATAAGGTAGGCAACCTGGGCTGACAGTGCTCCAGAGGCAGTAGTGCACTGCCATCCACGCCACCATGGGGCCAGCAGCTCTCAGCAACTCACCCTCTGGATCCAAGCCCCTGACTGCTGGCTCCCCTTCCACTGCTACCGGTTGCATCCCACTGGTAGGGTTCTCGATAGTCAGCATGGCTGGCTGTTCTTGCTACGCTGATTCAAGCAGTGCTGGCTCAGAGTGCACTGGCACAGCCTCCTCCTGCGGGTCAGGCTGAGTTTCCATGGTTAGTTCTGGGACCAGAGTGGTCTTCACCACCGGCTGACGGCCCCGTCCTCTTTTGGCTCCTCTGCCTCTCCTTTGCTGTTGGTTCTTACATGACCTGCCAGGAGATTTTACATGGGTGAAGATTTGAGAGTAGGGCAGAGGACTTGCCCTCCTGCTGCAAGGCTGCTTTGCTGGCTTCCCTGTTGTAATTTTGACCCAGTTCATTCCAGAAGAAGCTGCACTTCCACAGCCCTTCTCCTGAGCCCTGCATGCCTGCATTGATGGGCAGGAACTTGGCCACCAAATTTTTCTCCATCCCCACACTATGGTTGAAGTTGCTTGCCAGCCAACCAGCCACCTACATAACCCACCCCTCATTCACCTCTGCCCTCTGACTACTGGCTGCAGGTCACCTTTCCCCACTGAAGACTCATGATTCTGTCCTTAGCTGAAGATGGAGAGGCTGGGCTGCTATGTCTGCGCTCAGGTTAAGTGTACCACAAAAACAATTCTGCAGCAAAAGCAAGGTTTACCTCAGAACCCCTTGAGCTGAGTCTTTCTCCAGGGCTTCTGCTTTTCTTTTTCTGAGGAGCTCCCGGTCTCTCAAGCGGCGAGTTATAATGACATCTGCAAGGACAAATTGAGTGCTAACATGACTTCAGGGGCACTGTTTGATCCCTCTTTGCCTGTTGTGAGAGCACTGATGCAAGAGGCCCTGTTTTTTTAGATCTTGATACAAAACTGCTTGGATGCTGTACTTCCAGTGCACCCTCAGTGGGTAGGATCTGATAACACAGCACCCAAAGCTCCCAGTCTCCTTGCCTGAAAATTACCCTAAATTTCTAGTTACAAATTTCTTTTTGCTGCTGCAATATTGGGGTGACCATTATCAAACCTACTCCCCTACTGTAGGGACTTGGGGCCTGACAGAAGCATGAGGCAGGCTTCCTGTGCCACTAGGGAGCATGAAATCCTTTGGTCGAATATTACTGCAGACCACAAGATAATTCTTCATGTTTGCTCCATTGTTACCTTTTTTCCCAGACAGCTGCAACCGGCCACTGCTGAAAACAAGACACTTACCTCACTAACTAAGGAGACAGCCTTGAACAGCAGAACACCCAGTCCTACAACACAGGAGCAGTTCTGTGAGAGCAAGAGTGTGAGCCAGAGGGCACAACCTTTCCATACACAGATGCTCATGTGTATTAGCCTGAGACCCTGTAAGGGGTGGTGACCCAATCAGAGGCCAAGACAGGGCTAATACATGCTGCTGGGGTTGAGAAGACTGACCCTAAAGGTCACACAAACAGCCTCAAGTTTGTCTGTAGTTATGAGGAAGATCATGGCAAGGCTGAAGAAAGCCTAACTGATGTGAGAAAGCTCCAATTCTGACTTTACCGTTTGTGCAAGACGTGCAGGTTACCTAGACCCACCAGCAGAGAAGAGCAGCCCCCAGATCCCAGTCACCTTGTGCCATGCAATCTTAGGTGAAGCTAAGTTATGCCTATTTTACTGGCTGCATAGGGCTCCAAATGGCTTCCTGAGGCAAAGATCAGCCTGCCAAATGGTCTGAACTTCACTTCTCTATGTCTTTGTCCTAAGAAATAGCATCCCTGATGAGGTGACAGTAGATCCTGTGGTTTCTGATCCAGTCACCTTGAGTTTTCTGTCTTGGACTCCAAGTTATGATAATAAAAACCTGGCTCAAATCAAGTAGCATGAGACCATTCCTATGAGACAAAGGGCAACACCACTTCCCTGATGCCTGAAGGGAGAGGAAATTCTTCCCACCTGTATACTGGAGAGATCACAAAAGAACAGATCTTCATAGTTTCAACAAAACCCACACAGTGAAAAAGCAAAACTATGACCTGCTCTGTCTAGATGTAATCAGATTCAGTTCCTTCCACAGAAAGCCTCAGCTCACACTAAATTCTTAAAACAATGAAAATGCTCATTTTGTAATTCCTTTGATCAGATGGGAGAATTGACCAGGTGAGGAGGACTTCCAAGGCGGAGCTGGAACTACAGCTCTTTTATCCCAGTTGTCTGTTAAATGTAAGTAAAACTACTCCAGGACAGAAAAAGCAAAACTGACAGCAGGAGCCAGCCTCTACACAAAGTAGATCTTTACATAAGACACTTCTGATAATCAATAACAATCTTGCAGAAATTTAACTTGGAAATGATTTATGTTCACTTCTGTGGGAATGTTCTCATCAAAGCAGAGTCAACTTTAAAATTACATCAGATTGTGCAGGGCCCTGTCCAGGGAAGTTGAGAATCGTTCTAAGACAAATGGAAGGTTGTTCCCCAACATGAAACAGTATCAGAGGCAGTAGGAGATGACTCTGTCATCCACATAGCAAACGGCAGAAACCTCCATAGGAAACTGGGATACAAGTTGCAGGAGCAGGACCTGCACAGAGCTTCAGTTCAGCGACTGAAGTACATAATCCCTCACACATCGCATTTGCAGCCAGGATAACTTTCTTTTCTTTTCAAAATGTTTTGTGAACTGTAAAAGCCTTTCTAACTGCTTCAATCAGTCTCCTTCCCAGGGTTCTGAGCACTCTTCCTTTGTTTCTATCTGGTCCAAGAAAGCACTCCCACAACAGCTGCAAAGATGTCTGTCACCTGCCAGCACTAGGCAGGAAACATCACAGTAAAACATACATGTCCTGATGAAAAATTATTTACTAGAGAACACAAGGATACAGAGATTAAATGAAAAGGGGGAAAAAACCAAGATACAAGAAAAATGAGACCATATTGCTAGTCTGCATACAGTCTATTGATGCTCCTGAGGGACTTAGAGTTGAAAAGCCTTTACATGTATTCCCGCCTTTATGATCTGAAATACAACATGTAAAAAGACAGATATACTTGCAGTTAAATGTGCATCCTCCACACCCTAAGCCTAATTATTATTATTATTAATTATTAATAATTATTAGCTCCTATTTTAGAAACCACTTGTGACAAAAATAATTCTCTCTTCTCTCCAAAACCTCAAGTTAGGAATGGTCTCATCATTACCTGGCACAACATACTCCTCACGATCTCCAGAGGGTGTCAGGGAAGAATCCGAAGAAGCATAATCTTTGTCTGAATTCTCCATTGCTCTCTTTGCAGTTTTAAACAGAAAGCAGCTTAGTTCCTTAGTGCCTTGGAGAACGCATCTGAAGATACTGGTGAGAGCTGGAAAAAGTGCAGACTGCCCGCCCCAAACCTCTTATCTGGCCTGGCCACTGGGAGGGTAATAATATTCTCCTTATCAGAGTGCGAAGGTGTATGAGTCTCTGTCCAGGATCTACTGTGTGGATGGCAAAACATGTTAGTGCTTTTATACTGCAAATAATTCCACTTCAGATAGAAAATTTAGACTCACTGCAGATAAATTGTGGCTCAAATGCTCAGCTTTGTAGTGGACAGATGTTGCATGGCAGGGCACGATCCACCATTGCCTCACTGCTGGTTGCGAGAGTGAGATGCAAGGAGATGTTAGTCCTTGAGGACCCTTTGTGAGCTTTGAAATGGGAAGTACGCTGTCTGAAAGGTGTTTGCATAGGGCCCTAGCATCTTCCAGCTCCCCTCACAGTACGACTGTCTGCTGCATGAGGTGAGGATGGTTGTGTTGTCGTCTTCTTTGGAAACCCTTAAGGATGGAGACTGCCAAAGTCGTATTAGCTGTCTGAGGGCTGTACCACTTCCCTGGGAAATCCAAGCAGAATAATTTATCCATAGCAGCCTGCCTGTGCATGTTGAGGACTCCCCAATAACTCATTAGTCCAGTACCCAGTGGATCAAGGCTGTGAGCAAAGCAGGATGGTGATGGGCAGCCCCAGTAAAAACAGTGAGAAGACCCAGATAATCACTTGCTCCCACAGAATGGTTTCCTTCAGTGCTTGTTCCTAGCTGCCTGTTGCCCATCGCAGCCCCAGACCTGCACAGCATGCAGCCTCATGCAGCCTCTGTAGGACCATCTTCAGGGACAGTATAGCTGCCAAGGGGAAGCCTCTGCCTCGTACAGTAGCTTCAATGCTGAGAGCCTGTTCCTTCCTTCATAGGAATGGCAAGGCAATTAGTGCATGAGATGAGGTGACAATCCTGACCTCCCCATAAAACCACCTTCATAGTTTTTTACACCAGGATAGTGCAGAAAAGCTTAGGATTATGCTGTGTATAACAATTCTGATGGACCAGACATACCTCTTTAGTCAATTTCTAATGCTCTCAGTGCCAGAGATTCAGCTTCTACCAGCACTTTTCTCCATGAGACACTCAACTAATTATGGTGAGGTGCTTGTGCCCCTAGTCCCTTCTTTCTCTGCCCTCCATGAATTCAGTGTCTCCAAGGTGAGTAGGAGAATGTGACCATGTCCTTCTACTCCTACATCTTCTGGGTATTGCCTGCCTTTTACAGCAGTGATGACCTCATCTCCTTGAGCAGTCCCAGGACTTGGCCTGAAGCAGAGCAACTCCTCAGGGATAAGCAGATCTGACCTGCCTCCAGTCTTTGCCAGTCTTTTTTATTTTTAATGTACATCCTTTGCTCTCAGAAGGATCTCTCTGTAGATTCCTGGTATGTCCAGAGCTTGAAATTTGATGCATATGGATTTCTTAAGATGTAACCTTGGGAGTCCATGGTCATCTCTGTTGCCATTCTTGCTTATCCCAAGTTACCACTTCACTCTAGGTCTCCTGGGCTGTGTCCACTACAGATTACATGGTACCTCCAGGGAGGTGGAGTAGATCTAACAGCCCCAAAAGAAGCAGAAGGGTGGTGGCAGCAGAGCAGATATGGGAACGCTCTGATAGGGGAGGGTGGGCCAGGAGCATGGATGGCACAAGGAGATGTGAGGCTTCCAAGTCATTCACAGAGTAGTTTCTTGTAGCTCAGTCATAAGGGAAGGCAAGGTGTCCCAAGCTGGTGAGAGTGTCCATCTTCCAGCACTGTGTGAGCGTGCACAGGCTTAAGGCCACCCTGGTCATGCAGACATCTGAAAACTATATCCTTTGGGATGCTTTATTGTTCCAAGGCAGTGCTTGCAGAGGACAGAAACATACCAGACGTTGAATACTGTGTTCCTCTTTAGGTCCCTCATTACAACAAAGACATTATCAGAGGACCATGCTGAGCTGGAAGGACCCATCAGGATCATTGAGTCCAATTCCTGGCCCTGCACAGGACACCTCAAGGATCACACCATGTGCCATTGTCCAAAAACTTCTTGAAAGCAGATAGGCTTGGTGCCATGACCAGTTCCCTGGGGAGCATGTTCCATTGCCAAACTACCATCTGATGAAAAACCTTTTTCTGATATCCAACCTAAGCCTCCCCTGACTCAGCTTCATGCAGTCCTCTCAGGTCACTGGTCATGAGGGTGAAGAGATCAGTGCCTGCCCCTTCACTTCCCCTCACAAGAAGTTTTAACTGCAATGAGGTTTCCCCTCAGTCTTCTCCAGGCTGAACAGACTGAGTGACTTCAACTGCTCCTCATACAGCTCCCCTCAAGACTCTTCACCATCTTCATTGCCCTATTTTGGCCAATCTCTAATAACTCAGTATCTTTCTTATATTGCAGTGCCCCAAACTGACATGATATCCAAGGTGAGGCCACACTGGTGCAGAGCAGAGTGGGACAATCCCCTCCCTCAACCAGTTGTTAATGCTTTCCCTGATGCCCCCCAGGACATGGCTGGCTCTCTTGGCTGCCAGGGCACTGCTGGCTCATATTCAACTTGCTATCAACCAGGACCTACAGGTTCCTTTCCACAGCACTTCTTTCCAACCTCTCGTTCCCATGTCCATACACACAGCCAGGGTTGCCCTGTCCCAGGTGCAAAAATTGTGTTGCTAAAGTGTGTCCAAAGAAGACCAGTGAAGCTGGTGAAGGGACTAGAAAGTAAGTCTTGTAAGGAGTGGCTGAGGACGCTTTGGGTGTTTACCTTGAAGAAAAGGAGCATGAAGGGAGATCTTATTGCTCTGTACAGCTATCTGAAAGGGTTGTTAAACACTGGAACAGGCTGCCCAGGCCACGTGGAGTCACCGTCAATGGAGGTTTTTAAAATATGTGTAAATATGATGCTTTGGGACATGGCTGAGTGGTGGACATGGCAATGCTGGGTTAATGGTTGGATTTCATGATCTTGAGGGTCTTTTACAGCATAAGTGATTCTATGATTCTATATTCTGGGCTGCCTGCAGGTCATATGAAACATGGAAGAAAAAGGGGGAATCCCTCTGTGTTTCAGCACTCCTTGGGAACTTGATGCATGCTCAGACTGTGGCTAACTCAGCTTCTTACACCCACCATCTACTCAGTCACTCCAAAGCCTGGTGAGGTCTGATAAGAGACTCCTGACTCTGCAAAACAGTGCATATGATACAGCGGAGATGGTATTGTGGATGTTTTTCCATTCTCCATCTTCTACCTTGAAAGGAGTATTTGTAAAAGAAAGGGTTGCTGTCCTCTCAGAGTCTTTAGAGGTTCTTAATGGACTAAACGGGCTTTAAAATCTTGCAGAGCTTGTGCTTGCATNGGTCATGAAAGACCTTTTTCTCTTGTGAGAGAGAGAGAGAGAACTTTATGGAAGGGCAGAGAGATGGTTCCTACCCTGGATCTGGTCAGATAATACCAACTTGCCTGGTTTACCCCTACCCTATGTTCCCCCTTTTTTCTCCTGGTGAAAAAGGGAATATTACATCTGTTGTAAGAGAAGGAGGGGTGGGGGGGAAAAGGTTGCCTTCTAAATGATGTTTCCTTTGCAGTTCTGATCTTGTTAGTTAGAAAATAAATCCTTTATATTCTTTGTTTGTAGTATGCCTTGCTTTTTTTGCCTGTCACCAGTTTTATTTTATTTTCCAGTTTTATTTTCCAGTTTGTTTTTCTAGTTTTCTCCTTCAGGAGAAGTTGTGGGTGAGTCTCTGGCATCCAGTCAGGGTCAAACCATGACAATCTCTCAGGAATGAAATCTCTGTAAGAGATTTGGGGTTTTGCGTGTGAATTACTTTAAATCCAAAGTAAGTAATTATCTCATGGGAAGATTTTGGTAATGGTTAACAATGTGGAAATCACAGACCCCAACACTAAGTTTCAAGTTATCTATGCTCTGAAGTACATAGAGGAAATGAGAGGCAGAGTCTCACTCACAACACTACTGGGCTCGTTTCAGAGCCCAGTGCTGCCCCACCAGCACCAGCAATGCAGCAAAGTCTTCCTCAGCAGAGTTCCCTACCAGATGTGGCTAAAGCTGCATCCCATTTGCTACAGATTCATTTGTGTAAGAAGGTTAAACTTTCTGGCCAGTCTTGGTTGCATGAACTGCCGCAGCTGGACAATTTACAGTGTCTCAGGTGCTGCTTCTCTCCCCTTTCTCTCCACATTTCTGTTCATCTAGCCATGAGCCACCTTCATGGATGCATCCAGTTTCCTGAAGAGCTCAACTGGGTATTCAGCAACCTGAGCATCTCCAGTGTCACAGACTGCTCAAGTGTCACTGGAGCTATTTGGTAGGGAACACCCTCAACCTTGTGTACATCTCACCACGCCAGTTCCACACACAGCTTTCGAAAGTCCTGAGAAAGTTTTGTCTAAGGGTCAGCTGGACCTTGGACTGGATCCTGCCACTGAGGATCTCTCCTGACACTGATGGGACTGCTGTCACTGTAGACACAACACCACCAGACTTTGAATCTATGTTTAAGTAAAACGTGTTCATGAGACCCAAGGGTATCTCTGTTTCCCCTGTCTGGTAATGCTATTGTAAGGCAATATCCAGAGACACAAATACCACTTCCTGCAGTCATGAATGCAGCCCTGAGCTCTAGGTTATCTGAGGGATCATCATGGGCTGCTGGGGAAGCATGCCACTGCTACTCTAGTAGAGTGTCTTCCAGTTTTGTCTGACAGAGAAGCAACTTGCAGGCTTGTCCTTCAATCCCTGACTTGAGGCACATTTGGCGACAACTTGCCTGATTGCAACACACTCCTCTGGGAGCAGGACTACCAGTTGCTCTGTGTGAAAAACTGTGGTGCCTATGGGAACAGACAATCTCTTCCTCCCCTGCCTTGACTTCCCAAACAATGGGAAACAGATGGATAAATTGAACTGGCAAAACTGTATGCAACAACGCAAATCCATATGCATACCCTTTGGCACAGAACATGGTGTGTCAGACATCTTGCTGTCCACCAGCTACCCACTGAGCCTCACCTGACTTGCCAGACCCAGATTTGCCAGGCTTCAGGGTCAGGCTCTCTGCACTATGCTGGTCTGTAGGCTCTGAGGTCTGTAGTAGTATTAAATCACTCCCATCATTCTCCTTTTGGTCTGCCACTTGCTTTTGAACCATGTGAAATAAACAGGCGAGTCCAGAGTTCCTGGGGAGGACTGGTACCTCTGAATTTGCTGTGTGTAGAGTCAACATTGGCATTGTCCTGTGGCTGCCCATGCTCTGACCTTGCAGATTTGGCTAGTAAGTGTATGCTTTAGTTCTGCAGTTTCTGAATAAACACTCCATGTTGTGCTGGAGGCTTGTGGTTTCCCTCTTCAGAAGAGCCTTTGGATGGTCTGTGTTGTTTTTTCCTAGCCTCTGCACATAAATAGACATGGCTGCTAAGGGATACACAGTGATGGACTGAAGCCACTCTGCCTGTGTGGCTCTAGCTATGTGTAGGGCTGAGATGCTGGTGAGCTCCACCCACCCCAAGAAGATAATGGGTCCCAGTTATGCCCACCTAAGCTGGGCATAACCTTCCCCTCAGCCTCAGCAGAATGCTGGGATGCCCAAATATATCCTTGCCTGTGCCTGGGTTAGCAGCAGCAGGAGCAGAAAATCCCAGGACAGAAGTAAGCAATACTATTCTTCAGTTGAATATTGTTTTTCACTATGGAAGTGTTTTGGGGATCATACCCCACCAAAGCCCTTCCCTATGGTGCACAGGAGACACCAAGACCTGCAGAGAAGGACTGACAGCACCGAGAGTAGCATGACAGCCAGAGTATGTTTCCCTTGCCACCTGAGAACTGGAAGGGAACAAACAGGCTTGCAGAGCTCCAGGACAAATTAATAGGTGGTGTAACAACAGCAGCCGTGGATAGATGGGCAATCTGTGTCTCTTCCTCTGCAGAAGCAGAAAGGGTTCAGGAAAGGAAAACAGGGACAATAAGAGCTCTTGACAACCTTGATCAACTAGCCAAGCTAGGACTTCTCAGCCTGGTAAAGATCGTTTTAAGGAGAGAAAAGCTTTTGATGACAGCAGCTGCCTTTGGGACAGAAAATGATGGACGCAATCCATCCGACTGAGAATGGCTGTTTTACACTCTTCAATTCTTTTTCCTGCTGCAGCATTAAATCTGTCAGCAATGGCTTTGTCATGCATTATAGTGCTACAGTATCCCATATGGTGGCTCCAGCAAGGTGCAGAACAGCTGACCAAGAACAGTAGCCATGACACTGGCACAGCTCCCAGACTCACAGAATGGTCACTGACTTTAGGGAGCTCACTTGACCATAGGATGCATCTCAGATGCTTATTCAGATGCCTGCAAGATGTGTATAGTATGCAAGTATGGTATAGTAGCTAGTCAGAGCAGTATGATCTCCTGCGGATGAGCACAGACCTGTCTTTGGAGGGTTTCAATTCACACTGAAGCACTCTTCGAAGTTAATCAAAAATCTCAGCCAGTAATTCTGTAGAAATAAAACATCTGGTGGAGGACTGAACTAAATTCAAGAGGTAAGTCCTGAATTAGTCAGTGCCCTCTGATGTCTGCCACTGTGAGCAAAGAGAGCCCCTTGCACCTTGTACAACCTAGTTATAGGTATTCTGTGAAAGGCGAGTTGTGTCCCATGTGGTAGAAGTGGGAGGTGAAAGAGCAGAGGGAGTCCCAAAGACTGTTCATGTACACTGACACTGTTACCTTGGGGAAACTGAGCCCTGCCAGAGTCTTAAAGATGGCCCTCATACCAGGAGCAGCCTAGACCTGAAGTCTGTTCAGTTTGAAGGTTGCTCTCAAGTGCTGGAGCAGAAATCTGGCCTCCCCTGTGTTCAACTTCTCCACTCACACTCTTTCTATGCTCCCATGTATTATCTGAGCTGGTTGTGTAAAAGGCATTTTGGACAAAAAGCTGAGTAACATCCAATATGATGATCTAATATGCAGATGTTACTATTTTCAACTTACATCAACTTTGGAATCAGCGAAGCACTTTTCTAGAGAGCCAGGGCATAATTTCTCCCATGCTGAAGAAACTTTACTTTCCCTTTGCTAAATTGCCTCCTACAGAAAATAACACTCTACTTGTTCAGCACCTTCTTCACCAGGATTTGTGTGTTTCTTCCTACTCCCCCACAGTCTCACAGGAATGTGTGTGAGATAATATTCACAGTGAAGGTCACCCTGTTTTGTGATGTAGACTTGAAATTAATGTTTTGACTATACTTTTAGTAACGCTTTATGGAAACTAGCTTGTAGTTTTCTGTCAGCCTTGCATAAAAAAATGTGCCGTTTAATCAAGATTATGCATGCCATTTTTTATTATTTTGCATAGCTAATTTAAGCAATCAGCACAGAGCACACAGGATTAATTAATCACCTGTTTCTAGGCTCAGGAAAGCTACCAGAAACCTCAGGTATCTTAACACTCCCCGTCTTTCAAAATCCTGATGTCTTGCCTGGTTTTCCTAGAATAATACAGGAAAAAAGAGTAGGAAATGAAAAAAAATACTCCACGATTTATACTTTGGCTACATTCCATCAAACAGAATGGAACTGACTACTTACAAAATTGGCCTACTTGTTTTCCTGTCTAAAAAGCTGAAGTGACTGCAAGTCATCCTCTTTCACAGATGTCCCCTCCCTGGGCCTGTGACACTGCTGGTGGATCTCCAGCCTAGCCTGCTCACAGCAGGGCTGTCCCTAGAGTGAGGTTACAGTGGCCATAGCGCTGACTCAGCCCTAACCATCACCCCCCAAGAATGGAGAGCCCCCCTCACATCTCCATGGTGCACCACCCTCCTGGGGAAAGGGTTTCCCCTGTGTCAGATTTTCATCCTCCTGAACCTGCTGCTTGTGTCTGTTGACCCGTGTTAAATCACTTGCTACCACCACAAAGAAGTGGTTCCATTCCATTTGCAACTATAGGCTGCTGCTAGATACCTCCAGGCCTCCCCTTCGCCAGATTAGCCGGGTGCATCTCCTCCACATTTCTCTGTGCTCTGCTTAACAAGCTGGTTATCTCTCTCCTCCTGCAGACCAGCACACAGTTTTTGGGTTTTGCCGTGCATGTGGAGTCTGCCAGGGCTTTTTCCAGACATAAATGACAGTATTTCACAAGTGCCCAGTTTCCAACAGCCTAAATTAGATCCAGGAGATCTCTGCCAAGGACATGAACTTACATATTCTCCACACAGAGCTGGCATTCATTGGCATAGGTAGTCTGGTCGGTCCCACAGATAGGCAAGTACAGGAGGGGGCAAGCCTGCAGGTCAACCATGTCTCCACACAACGGCTTTAAAGGAGAAACCACATTTCAGTGCAAAGAAGACCCATCTTTTCTTCCCACAACTCCCAGGCAGGAGAAAGTGCCACTGGCCACCTGGCTTCTCCATATGCATGCCCACAGAGGAAGCAGAGGCCACCACATCCCTCAGTGGGACTTGCAGCCTGGGCTTTGATGTGGGTTTTATGCTGGACCACCAGTACCCATGAGGCTGTGGATGACTGCTGGAAACAGTGTTTCTCACAGGCATACCAGGAATACCCGCCTGAAGCGATGGACTAGAAAAACCAGAAACCTCTTACCCTTCTCAGGCCACTCCCTTCGTTCAGCTCTGTCCCTGAAACAGAGCAGAGACCCATGAGTGTGGGACACCTGTGACTGTGATGGCAGAAGCACAAGTTATAGAGTATCGGATCCAAACCAAAGGGAGAGAAGTGTTATGTAGAGCCCACTCAGGACCTGAATCAACTGTGTGAGTTTCATAAGGGGGGATCAATTTGTTACATGCCTTCCCCACTCCCCTTGCCAACACCACAGTACACAGCTTCCATTCACAGCTGAGCTGGCTGGGATAAAGCTGTTCCTACCCACTAAACACTCTCCCAACAGCCTTCTCTCCCAGAGTCTGAATCAGAAGCTCCACAGAGCATCCAACACATCCAAGGAAACATGAAACCATGCAACGCTGCATGGGGCATGGAGTATCCTCAAAAGTCTGGTGATGCTGCACAGCTAAGCAACTGCCATCCCCAGGGAGCGCAGCATTTGGTGGGTTGATGCAGTAGAGCAGTAGCAACAGCAGCAGTAGCCCATCTGTGCAGTGCAGGACAGAAGAGCATGAATGTGCTCACACAGGCTGCTGCAGGACCATGACAACATGCACCTAGGTAGCAGTGGCTTCCCAGTGCCTACAAACATGTGCTTCCCACATGAAAACGCTGAGCATATGTTCTTGCAAAGATTCTCCAGTCTTCACGGAAGCAGGTAATTCAGTAGCTTCTACTATAGTATATGTGCTGTTCTCCCAGGACTGGTTCCTCTTAACATTGTGGAGTGTCCCTATCCCATCCCTCTCCGAAGAGCAATATAGTTGATGAACCAGCCTGTAATCCTTACCCTAGACTGCTAATAAGGAGGGCAGGTGTTTTTGCTCCAATATGTCTTCCACACCATGCTGCCACCATTTTTTTGCCCTCCTTACCTTTCCTCCAGTCAAGAATTTCTGTGTCTTTCTGCCCTGTAACCTGTTTTTGGTCTCTCTATCATTCCCAATCCAGCATCGATGATCCAACCTCCAGGAGAAGAGGAGACTTACCTCCAGCAGCAATGAGAGTCACCATTGCCAGCACCACCAAGTGCCTCATAGGCATGGTCGGTTCAGGCAGACATGCTCATGGAGCTCGCTCTGCTTATGCCTGCCTTTATAGAGAAGGGCACCAGCTTATCTCAGGAGCTCTGGGAAAAGCAGCATTTTGATATGTGTTGGGAACAGCTGGACTGTACACCCAGAGGGATCATTTGGGCACTCTCATGCAACTGATAAGCCTCCCCTGTGCCACTTACCGGTTTCAGGTGACAGCACTGGAGGCTGCTTTACAATCCCTCTGCACTTTAGTCAGGGCCGGGCAACATTGGCCTTCTCTGCTTAGCTTATTTCTGAGAGTATCTTGCCCAAGCCATCCCTTTCAGCTTTGCAGCTGCTCTTCTTCATATGTGACAGGTATCTCCATTTGAGTTGTGAGACTATACACAGAATAGCCAAGAAATTCAGGCCGACTATGCTGTGACCTGAGCATTATCATGTAAGACTCAGCCAGGTGAATATTCAGCAGCCTGACGCACTGGGCAGGGCCCCAAACACAACAGGAGGCCTTCTGTCATGCTGCAGCAAGCACACTCAAGGATGGGGTAGGCTGGGGGTACAGAGGGGCTGACAAAATTCAGTTGATTTGGAGCAGAGATGAAGACACTGCCTGTGCTTGGAGGAGCTTCACAGTCTAAAGTGATTTAATATCTTACTCCACACACCACCTTGGTTGCAGGTAAGACTGACAGGACAAATCTATCATTCAGTGTGTTAGAAGGAGGCTGTGTGCATGGAGACCCAGATTAGATACACAGAGGTGGCACACAGAGCAGGGAGGGGACAGAGAGGCTGGAGAGGCTCCTCAGTGGTAAGAGACAGTCTTCAACATGCACCACTACCTTAGAAGATCCCAGCTGCTTTGCCTACAAGACTGGACACTTGATGTCAGTCTTTCCGTGTAATCATCCTTACTACCTCTTTCTTAGAAACTGAATTTTTCACATCAGTTGTGACCTTCCTTTAGTGCAACAAAATGAATTTGTGAAGGGTGAAGGATGGGAAAGAGGACCACTGGGCATAAAGTCAACTAAGATCTGCTTAATACCTCCTTTGGGATAGACTTGCTGAGATGAGGCCTGGGCCAGAAGAGGCAGAGTCTCCTTCCCTATGGGAGGAGGTAAGATGTGCCATGAGTGCAAGGGGTCAGCAGGGGGTAGGTGTCCTACAGAAACCACCAGCAGGCTGGGAGAGCTACAGGCACACAGAGTTCAAACATTTGCACTTGCACATGACTGTGATTAGGATATTTCTTCCCCAGAAGAAGGTACAGGCTGGCCCTGTCTGTCTGAGACAAAAGGGAACAGCTTGGTGAGCATCCCCCATGGCCAGAGAGGTATGGGCCCCGCATGAGGCTGCTTACATCCTTGCCATTGGGAGGTCCTTCCACACAACTGAGTAGGACTATGACCAGGTTTTGGGAAGAGAGAAGGTGATCTGTTCAGGGTTCCTCTTGCAGATCCTTTCCTTCACTCTGCTGAGGCAGCTGTGCACATGCTTCATGTTCCCTCTTCATGGAGTTTACACAGTTCAATAACCTTTGGCTTTTATTATAATTCCACTTTGGAAATTGCTCAACTGAAGTAAATATTTAACTGCATTAGCAGGTGTTCCAGAGGCACATGGGGTCCTGTTGGGCTTGTTTAATCAAGTATGAGGGAGGCCAGGGGAGATCTGATAGAAGCCTACAACTGCTGGAAGGGAAGCTGATGGAGACAGTCTCTTCTTGGTAGTTCCATACGACAGAATAAAAAGCAACTTCATCCCTGAGATATTCAGGACAGGAGTCAGGAAATAAAGCTTACCTTAGAGAGTGAACAACCCAAACCAGCTGAGAGGTGGGAGATTTCCATCCTTAGTGGGCCAAACCCTGCTGTGCCCAAGGCTTGGTGGGCGATACCAGCACATCGGATCTGTGGCACACAGTAGTTGTCACGCTCCAGCACACATGGATGTATTTCCTTCAATTCCCATCTTGTAAATCTGCTCCTAGACAACACTGAGCTACACAGAAAATGTGGAGCCACCTCCTGCAAGCTGCTCCCACACAAACACACAGCACAGCCTTGGGTGAGGGCTATCATGGGCCTTTATGGTTATCTTCTAAATTTTTACTACCAAAGCCCCTACCCAATTGCTGATGGTAATGCCTCTAGTGCTGTCACTGCAAGCTACTATGCTGTGCCCCCAGTCCCAAGCACGGCTTAATTCTTTGGATCATGCCAGTAGCAGCACAGGAGCAAGAGGTTGGAGCTGTGCTGCTTGAACATATTGTGTGCTCTGGATCACTCTCCTTGGATGGAGAGTGATCTCCTTGGAGGGCAGTAGGAAATCTCTGCGTATCCTCTGTGCCAGAGGTCAACAGTGCTGTGGAAAAGCTGTTAGCTGATATAAGGCTTGATCTTCCTACACTTGGTTCCTCAGTGATATTCAAATGCCACAGCCTCCACAGAGCAAATTAAAATTACTTGCTAAGGGATGACAAAGGCGAAATCACTTCTTGCAAACTGTTTTTGTCTTTTCTGGCTTTCTTCTCAAGCATAAGCTTGATATGATATGGTTTAGATGATGAGATGGTGATAGGTAATAGGTTGGACTTGATGATCTCAAAGGTCTTTTTAATTCTGTGATTCTGTGATAAGTTTGCAATGCTTTACAAAAGTCCTGCCTACTATTCCTCTTGAAGAAGAGGTGGGGAAATTCTTCCTCAGATGGGACAGGAAGTTTTATGGTGGCTGCTTGCCTCCACATTGGCCATGCAGGTCTGGCTGGTTCTGCCACTTCCTTCCTGCACTTTCACCAGCAAGATGTATATAAGGGTGGGTATGAAGGTCCCAGGCTTGCCCGCAGAGCTAGAGACCTTGTCTTGCCACCGGCAAGGCAGATAAACTGCTGGAGACAGTGGCAACAAGGAAAGAGATTTTTACTACCAAAACTGATCTCATCCTTGTGTCGTGGCACTGCCCCTGCCTTTGTTCTTGTTCCCACACACTCACTGGCACACACTGATCCAGGTCTACACACTGACCTGGGGTCACTTGTCAAATCCTGAGCCCTAATCACACCTTTTCCCTCCCAGGAAACTTCAACTCTATTTGCAGACTTTCCATATGAGTGTGCACAGATGGCAGAAGTCCAAACTGGATTGCATCACATTACCCATGTCTGCCTAGTGGCCTTATCAGTGGTGTTGGCCTTGATGTCATCACAGCTCCACCCAGCACCTGCCATTTCCTTGCTGTTATATGCTGTCTTTCCTGGATTTCATGGTTGCTTTCGGCCTTCCTGCTTGCTGCACATGCACTGATATTTTAACTCCTGTTTTACTGCTCCTCTCAGGCCTTTGGCATACCAGCAGATGCTAGGGCCATACAAATACTTCAGGTACCCTGGGAGCAGAGTGCTACCTTGCTTCTGCAGCTCAAGCTCAGAGCCCACAGTCTACCCTCCCACTGAACAAAGGGGCAAGGCAAAAAGAGGAGAGCAAGTACCATGCTCACTTTCATTCTTAGCCCACTTCCCTCCTCCATACAGTTTTTATGGAGAGGATAACAGTGACTGTTCTGTCCTGTTGATCACCATGATGTCTCCCCACAAGTAAAGAGAAGGAGCAATTTGTTCTCATTTGCATGAAACAAACAAACCCCAACAACCCACCCCCCAAACACAAATAAAATACAAACCAACACTAGAAATGTAAGTGACCAGAGGTTTTCCTTTAGCTATACAGTGGAGCCAAATACTCACACCCGAGGTCTCCCTCTGTAACTGGAGAAGGGACCAGCTGTCACCATTTCCCAGCAGTTTTGTCAGAATTTCTAGATTCAGACCACACCTTTGACCACATCCCTCCCTTTTATTACTGTGAGTAAATACTCCCACATGTCAGGCAGTGAGTAATGTTCATTACTTCTTTGATGATAGAAGATTTTCCCTGGGATCCTGCCACCTGTGAGGACACAAGACAGGGTGACTACATGGATTAATCCTGCCTGCTGATGCTCACACCAGATAAGGTCACCACCAAGGTGCAAGGTGGCATCAGTCCAGAGAAGATTAGAGCTCTGCAGCAAGCCAGGCTTTACACTGGTCCTCAGAAGTGCAACAGTCAAGGAGGAGCATCCATCACACACCTTCCCATGCATTAACTGACACATGAAGCTTCCACAGCTGGGCAGATGTTGCTGCAGCTTGCCTTGATCCAAGGGCAGCAGCCTCTCTCCTCCCTTGTGTTCATCGCTGCCTGTTTGGATCTCTGTGCTCTAAATGTATCTGCAGTCTTAAAATGTCCTGAAGCACCTTGGCAGTTTAAGAATGGTGTTGAGCTGCCTTTTCCCACATGCTGGCACATGAGAGTTCAATGACCAAATCCTCAGCAGAGCAGATAAAACTGCAGAAAACCATGCATTTACTTTTTGCCCAGTAAATTCTTGGCACAGCATACACCAAACCACAATGCTGGTGTCGGGGAGGGGATGAGGCTGGGTGCAGAGGCTGTGTGGGCAGAGGTCCCTTGCTGCTGCAGGACTGTGCCCTCCTGCTTGGAGCTGACACAGACAAGCTGGAAGCAGCAGTAGGCATATCAGCTGTTCCCAGCACACTGATGTTCAGACTTGTTTATCTGGGAACTCACGCACACTGTAATTTTTTAAAAATCAGGTTTATGAATCCTTTTTTTCCTGGAGCTGGTTTCTGAATTAACAAACCTGTAGTGGGCTTCAGTCTTTTACACCTCCTGAGAAAAGTGTTGCTAATTCCATTTTATGTAGGACTGAATGCTGTCATCATGCTGCATTTACCACCATGATGGAAAACAACAGGTAGTACATATACCAGCTCTTCTCTTCAGAGTGACAGCTGCTCTTGATAAGTTTTTGTGGAGGTTGTCCCTTGACTTTTGGAGGAAAGGCCCGGTCTTCCCAGTTTGCCAGTTGCTAAGGGCCCTGAAGGTACCACAGGGGAAGTGGTATGAAAAGGAACACTGCAAGAGAATCAGGAGGCATTTCTGTTTCTCTTTGCATTTCGAGGAGATGTTGTTTGGTGACGCTGCATTTTCATGAATCAGGCATGTCACCCAGGCGGGGCATGCAGGCGTGTCACCCAGTCATGCCTGGCCAACTCACATTGCCACTGGTTAATATTCACATATCTCCACTTTCTCCTATATGTCCAGGGGTGCAGCATCCATCTGAAGAAGAATATGGAAATAAAATGCTCTCTAGTGTGCTGTATGTCTGATGAATGTGCAGGCACACAAACTGCTCAGCATTTTGCGTTGGTTAAATTGCCAGAGAAGGAAGATACAGCTCTTACACGTTGACTCTAAGAGCAGAAAGAACTGTGTGTCCTTGAGGTTGCCTACTACTTCAGACTTCAGAGCCCACCTATTATGCAGATATCATTTTTACCAAATGACCTGTTAACTATTTGGGTATGTATGAATTAACACCAGAAGGGAGCCACAACAAATACCATTGAAGAGAAGGGCACTGGCACCCCCAGTGAAACCCATCCTGCTTCTTGGAACACATTCCTGTAGCTTTTGGTTTAATTTATCTTAAAAGATGCAGAGTGAACTTTGCAGTCTCTGTGACTTCTCATTTGTGTCAATGTCAATATCCTCCATTACCTCAGATCTTTGCTTTATTTTTGTTCCAATATTATGGTCATCTAGATGTGTACTGATAGGTCAGAGTAGAACTAGAAGTATTGGAAGCAGCCTACTTTTGGTAGCCCAATGCTAAAGCAAAGTTTCTCCTTCTCAGGCAAAATGAGCTCAGCTGTGTCATCAAACCACACCTTTGTGTGAACCTTTATCACAGATTCTGCTCTGGAAAATACATGTCCAAGGGTCCAGAAAGGTCCTGGCTCCTCTGGACAGATGTTATTCTTTCTAATGCCTGTCTCAGGAGACAGAGCAGTGCATAAAGAAGAAATGCACTGCTGAGCACAAAGCCTGACCAGTCTTGTAACGGATTAATGTGATTTATGTCACATTTCTGTCACAAATTATTTGGGCTATATGTAATGCACAGCAGGAGCCACACAAACCAAGAGAAGATGAGCCTAGCCAGGAACTGAGAAAGTGCATTAGTAACCCAAGCTGAGATGGCTTTGGAGCCAGATTTTGGCAAGGCCCATTTAACCTTATTCTGGTGATTAGAAAAGAATGTGTATGGCACCATACCTTGGTTGGAGCCACAATGTCTAGCTATTTAAAAAAACCCCAAACTGATAAAGGAAACATTCAGGTTAAAAATTATCAAAGATTGTAACTAAGAAATGGTGGAAGTTTCTCTTCATTTAGATAAATGTAGCTGCACACTTAGAACATATCTTCTTGCCTGTCAATGAGTTTCTCTGTAGATTAATTCCTTTTTTTTTTTCTCTTGTTCTCCTCAATCTACACACAGCCGAAGCTTTGCAGACACTTCCCTTTGCTCTGACAGTCTTAGCTGTATGACTCTTGCAGAGGATTATTGTCATTTCTCTGCCAAGGCAAGCACACAGAATGAGACCTGAGACATGAGACGCAGTTTAGCACCATTTGGTTAAAAAGATGCACACATTATAGGATTAGATACAACTGAAAGGAAAGAGGGAATAAGTAGGTCTGGGTAACGAGGTAGAGGCCCATAGTTCTTTTCTGTCACAAATATGGGACCCCCTCAGTCCACAATAGGACCTACCAGCAACATTCAGGATACAAGCAGATTAGCAGGAGCTGGTCTATGCACTCACTGTATCAGGCCTACTCAGGACCCTTCCCAAATTGCTGCACTGTGCAAAACCACCCCACAAAAGCAGCTCACTGCTGGCAGCAGAAATTAAAGAGGAACTGTCTAAAAAGAATTCCAGGTTTGTAAGATGATTCAAGTTTCTTTTTTTCAATTCTTCAAGTCTCTATTTCAAGTCATGAGCATTGCAAATTGTAGACAAAGCTTGTGGCCTGGTCTCTCATGAGACTTCTTTTGACAGAAGACAGTCCTGTACCTGTTTTGACTCTTGGGCTCCCAGCAAAGGGCAGCTGGATATTTTGACTGGTTTTCCAGAGCTTTCTGCCTCTCGTATTTCCCTGCTATCTGCCATGCCTGCTACCTGTCTTTCCAGATGAAGTCAGCACATCCCAGTCCTCCTCCTAAACCAGCGCCTTGGCAGAAGAGCTCCACACAGTGGGTAAGCTTGCAGAGCAGGATCCTGAAAACAGGAGCTTGTGCTGGGACACTCAAACCTCGTGGCCCTGAAGCAGGGTGACCTGCAGGCAGCATGGAGCTGTGCCCTTGCTTCTCAGTTCTGCTCTGCAGAAATAGACTGCTGTTGCGACGGCACTGGAAAAAAGCCCAGAAGGATGTGCCTAAATGGTGCCGCGCCAGGCAGCCATAATGCTCGGCCACCCACCAGTGTGGAGGAGAGAGACAAACACTGGGGATGTCCCAGAGGTCCTGCAGACCTTGAAGGAAACAAAGGTCTCAACGCCGGTGGACAGGGAGCATGTCCCACTGGCATGCCTAGAAGCAGGGTTTCTGCTGAGAGAGCTGCACGGGATGTTCCCAAGAGCTGTGCCGCACAGCGCACGGGACGGAGCCTGGAGGGCAGGAGCACATGCCAGGCTCTCTGACAGCTCCCAGGAGCAAGGTGCCTGCAGAGGGCACTTGGGAACCCCCTTCACGAACAAGCGGGCACCCACTGCTCTCCACCTTCATCTGCCCGGGCCCCAAATTCACGCCTCATGTTCTGACCTCTCCTCTTGCCTGCTTCATGCCCCAGCCATGCTCATCCCGGACACCACTGTCATGTTGTGAGGACGTGAGCTTCTTATTTTTTGATCCTGTTAGTGAGCTGGGGCTGTGTGCTTCCCCTCAGTGCAATCCAAAGCTACTCATGTATGCAGGGCCCATTCTTGACCCAGTTGATCTTGGCCTAAGGTGATAGGAATAGTCCTGAGAGGCTGTGCTGCTCTGTGCTCTCTCGGGCCAGAAAGAGGCTTGTGAGATGTGACACAGATACTCAGAATGGCTGGAGCAGCTACTGCACCCTCACTGTCCCAACCACCTACATGTCCACAAGACCACAAACACAGGTTTCGCTGTGGACCAGGGGCAGCACATTTTCATGTGGATACATTGCTGCAGTGCTGCTGGTGACACTTCTCTTCAGGTAAGAAGCAGTTGTCCCATGCTAACAGATAATGCTAACCCTATGGCTAAACACTAACCTCAGCAGAGATCTGATCATGCTGAAACAAATCCTTCCTTGAGGAGCATAACTGAAAATCTCCATCTGGCACATATTCACATCCTTCCCTGGATTCTGCCATGTTCCTTGAGAATTTTGGTTTTCTTCTAAGAGTCCAGGGCTTATAGCTGCCCTCTTCCTTCTCGTATTTTAATACCTAGCTACAAATATCTCACCACATTACCAGTGAACTTTCAATCTGTTGCATCTTGACAGCTTGTTTCAGCAGTTATATTTGATGTTTATGATCTTTTCCAACTGCCAAGTTTGATTCAAATCAGACTTACAAGTCATTAGGCATGGGGAATGGACAGATATATTAATGTGAAGCAAAGCACTATAGTCACACAGTAGTTTTTTTGTAGTGAGAAAAAGGCTAATACTAATTAGCTTTGTCAAAATTAGAATATCACCAACACATTGAGGCTAGGGAACTAGAATTGAACTTGAGTATGATTAGAAAAGTGAGATCTCCAAAGTCTCCTTACAGGCTGGGCTGGGGTGAAGATTGCAATGGTATGCACTATGCACAGTTGGACCTTGTACATAGGTATTTGCATTGTTTCCAGTAAAGCCTGTATTTCTATTTCCTCACTCATGGGTTCAACGGGACATCTTACCTCTTTACCAAAAGCAGATGTCCCATTACACCTATTTTAAACTATAGGTGTAATAAAACTATAAAACTCTATTTACCCTTGCATACGTTATTGCACACTTGAATGGTGCAGAGTGTAACTAATTCTGGCCTGCAACAGAGGCTTCTTTCATCACAAAGCCTTGCTCTACTTCCAGAGCTGTGTTGCGTGCAAGCAAGACAGTGGTCCCATGGAAAAAATGGTAATATTTTTATAGGACTCACATAAAACGTAACATGCATTCATGGTCGGGAGCTACAGTGAACCTTTAGAAAAATGTGTTAGATACTTTCTAACCCTCTGTTGTTTGTCCTGAACACTGTGCTGTAACTTCTTTTGCTACTGCTAGCTAAAGTTGAAGCATGACATATACAATAGTGTCATGGGAAATCAAACTAATGCTGCCATGAGTCACAGCTAAGGTCTGACTCACAATGCGCCACAAGGGGACTTTCCCTACATTTGCCCAGTTCAATGCTGAAAGAAGGGAAAGACAAATTTTACTAACACAAGTTCAGGTATTTGCTGACAGCAGTGAAATGTGGAAACTCTGGACTGACCTGCTAGTTCTAAAGAATGGATTTTCTACTAGTTCACATGGTGGGTTGCCTTTTGCTAACTGATCCATACAAGATGTCTGGAGAGCCTGGAGACTTTAAAAGCTATGTTTTCTCCTGGAAGAAGGCAATTTATGAGCTGGTCCTTGTTTGAATGTTGACTGAGAATATCAGTAGCATCTGTGATGGCATTAGTGTCATGCTCATGACATCAGGTTCAAACAAAGCATAAGGTGGCTATTGGGTTGACTTGCAGAAGGTGTCAGAAAGAACTAAGAAATCTGTGAGTGAACAGAAAAGAGGAAGTAGATGTCTCTGGTCATGCACTTTGCCTGCAGGATAGCTCTTCCTCTTCAAGCCTCCTCATGCTGAAAGTGATTAGATGATCCTTGTGGGTACTTTCCAACTCGGAATATCCTGTGAACCCGTGAACCTGTGATGCCCATCTTCCAAAGGAGCTTTCAGTGGAAGCCACTTGGGCAGAGTGCAAAGAAGCACTCAGACTTGAAATCAACTCCTTGTTGGCTTCCTGACAGAAGGACACTCCTTTTTCTCAGAGCAATATAGATTTGTCCACATACAAGACTGCTCCTGGAGATCACTGACCATTCCAATTTGTAAGAACAAGTGCAGACTCTCGCACTGAAGGCAGCAGTGACACTTCTTGAGCATTCTGTTCCTGTTTCTGCTCTCTCAGCACATCATCACAAACCATTGGCCCTCCTGGTTTTCACCACCACACCAGTAATAAAAAAGGATATGCACTTGTGAATATGTAGCAATAAAAAGCTGTAGTCCATGGGATCAGATCTTCATTATGTCCACTTAGTCCAAGAGGGCCAGTATCGAGACTAAGAAATAGTGCTGTTGTTGGAGATCAAATAATGGGACATGGTACACTTCTTCAGGACCAACAGCAACATATTAACCTGGAAGACTAACTGTGAGCACACATTAAATGAACACTGCAGGAGCATCCAAACATGTTGAATGAGAGTCCAGCTCCCGAGGCCAGCACTTTGGCAGCCCACCAGGCAACACCAGAGGCCACTGAAATCAGCAGACCAACGAAGGCTGAAGGCAATAGGATGCTGTGTGTTGGTTGGGAAGTAGTTTTAACCAGTAAGAAAACTTGAGAAACTAGATTCTCCTTGAAGTTACTTCACTTCTGTGAGACCAAATAAACAGTAGTATTAAGGGGTACTGGCAGGAGTTATTTATTGCACTTGAAAACCACTTGAGTATCACACAGTATCCCTGAAGCACTCAGGTGACCACAGGGCTAAACCAGACACATCAGTCGTGAGCAACGTGCCTGCAGCACCCAGGGAAATAGCAAGGTTAGTTAGTACTGGCGTTCCCAGTGTTGCTGTTCCTACAGAAGGGCAACAGTATAAACCCTCCCCGATCATCACATCTGGATGAGACAGGGGTACAGGGCAGGTTTCTTCCTGTAGAACCAGGGATTTTTCTTCCCGTGCTTATGGACTCACTAGTCATAAGAAACACACATAACTTTGAGGGATGTTGGATGGTGTCCAGGCCTGCTTGTACAGGCACTTCTACTGACATGATGCTGGACTTAAGGAAATTCCTTCCTCAGAAATGTGGGACAGCTCTGGGATAAGGCACCACAGAGGTGTAAATCCCCAAGATGGGCAGTTTTCGAGACTCAGTGGGATCAAACCACAGCTGACTTCACCGGCTGCTTCTAAGTCATGCTCCAAGCAGGATGTTTGTCAGGAGACATCCCAAAGGCTGTGCCACTGATATTGCTGCAGTGCTGTATTTAAAAAACCTGTGGTTCTGGTCTTTTTTCCTTCGCAGAAACCAAGTTTAAACAAGCTCCACCGACCTGACTGGAAACTACAGTTGATGCTTAGTAGTGCCAAGCAAAGACTACCTGCAGCCCTCCATGGGGCATGAAACCAAACACAACCCTTGCTACCCCACAGTATCTCACGCAGAGCCCTTTTCCGGGCTGCCGCTGTGACCTGCAGCTGCCGCTCCGTGCTGGGGAACCATCCAAAGCGAGGTGCGCTCACAAAGGCCAGACAAAGCAGCGGGACTGTCCGCTGCGGGGCGCGGGGAAAACGGGCAGCAGGCCGAGGCGGGATGCCAGGGCGGAACGCGGATGAAGGAAAGGCGATCATGGGCCCAGGCGGAGCCGCTCANGACAGCGACGCGGCTGCCCGCGCGTGCCGCCGGCGGAGGGAGGTTGTGGGAGGGGGAACTGCCGCTCTCGGGAAGAGCTCCCTCTCCTCCCGACGAGGTTTCTTTCTGGTTGTCGATGAGATTGGGTAATTTCCTCTGGGAACTCTACCCAAAATGCTGTTCTTGCGCAATCCCGCAGGAAGGCTCGGAGGGGCTGTTTGCTCTGTGAAGGCTTTTCGCAGCCTTTGTGTCCGTGGACCTGCCATATGAGCGGCACGGGATTAAAATGGGCTCTGAAGCAGGGTCACAAATACAGTTGTTATCGGTCCCAGCGGCGTTTCCCTTGTCTTTGGTCCTGTGATGCAGTATCCTGATACGTGGCAGCCTAGTGAGCATTTTATCTGCACTGACGCTGTGCTCCCTACAGGCCAAGACTGCTTGGGTGCTGGCATGCTGGCAGGATGTTAGTGGGTTTGCAGCCTGCTGGTGGTTTCATTTTTACTATTTGACGACCTGGAGCTGCTTTGATGCTTTGGAGATGCTTTGTCACAAGGCAGAAGTGGGGGGGGAGATGAATTTCAGACATTTTCGTCCATTTAAGATGCTCTCTCAGCCATCTTGCTGCTTGTAACTGCTGCTCCCTGAACAGACACTCCAATGGTGTAGGTAGAGTTTGTTACCATGATATGCTGGCATCCCTGTTGAGAGTGACCTGTGGGCCCTGGAGCCTGGAAATCATCTCCCTCATCTATCCAGTGTGACATGTTAGTATGGGCACCCTTATTACTGGAGATCACAACAGGGCAAGAGAACCTTGTAGATAGCCACCTACTTGTGGCTTTCAATTTGTGAAACCAATGCAAAATTCATTGTTTCTTTCAGTGCGTGTTGGTCAGCTGTTTAGGGATCATTGCATCTGAATGACAAAGGGCTGATTTGTTATTTTTAGAAGCCAGTTTTGAGGTCACTAAAAGAAACTTCACTGTATTTTTGTTGTTATTTTTGCTTTGCATATTTAACGTTTTTCCCCTTGATCACCTTTAAGTTGAAAGTGGCTGTGCAAACCTGTCCGCACAGTGGATGTGGAAACCCTTTATGAATATGGCTTTCCTTCAAAAGGTCTCCACTTACTCTGATCCTGTCAGGAGTGAGTCATGTGCTTTGGAAATGCTTGGTGTTTGCAGAAATGCTCTTAGTGACCTCAAGATGCAAAATATTATTGGAGTTAGTTGCTGAAAGTTCAATTGAAGTGTTTTGAATTGTCTTTGTAACATCTTCAGTGCTGGATCTGCCAAAGGCCAGATGAGGCTACTGGAAATGGTTGCAGATAGTCAGCAAGCTACAAGGGCACGTAGAAAGCAGGTCTTTACAAACCAGTACGCAAATGTTTTCTAGCTGTGTTACCATCTGTACTTGTGGAGTAGCACAGTCATATGCAGCCTGGCCCTGTCACAGTGTTGAGGTTCATAGCCAGGATGTAGGTGAGAAACTGTTCTTTTTTTTCCTGCTTTTTTCAGGCTTTGGTGGCAAAAAGTATTTGTAAAACAATCCTGTCATGCCTCACATGTTATTCAGAGCTGAGTCTGCCCTGATCAACATCTCACGTATCTCTAAGGCCACTGTGAGGAACAGAGTGATGTATTTGGTGGGCACTTCTAGCACTTAATTCACCCACCCAAATTCGAAAAACTTCTTTTTGTGTACCAAATTCTGTATCAGTATGATCACAATAAGCAGGAACCTTTAAGGTCAAAGGACCTTCCTTTGAGTCCTACCTTCCCAAAACCATGAATAAGTGCTCTGACAGGAACAGGCAGCTCCAACTGCCCCATGTCCTCGGCATAACCCAAAATTTATTGAAATATACACTTTATTTATTTGTTTTATTTATTTATTTATTTCCGGCCTGCCCCTCCTGTTTGCCCTCCTCCTCCTCCATGGTCTTTGGGAAGCATGTGATGACTCACACAGGATATATGTGACTGAGCTGCTCAGGGTTTTTGAATGGTAAAATAGCCAGGTTCTTGTTTCAGAGGCAGTTTTCTTCCTAGCAGTCTTTAGACAGACTAGTTTACAATCCCTGCTGCTTGGCTCTGCAGCAAGTGCATTAGCTGAATAAGGTTTAGTCTCTTACAAGGAGCTGCCAAGTTTAAAATGTTCTTTTATGGTTCACTTGCCATTATTTATGATTTAAAAGAATAAATCGGGGTGGGGAAGTACTGTAATTCAACTTTGAATTTCAAGTCCTTAATGGCTATGGAATTCTCTAATACAAGATAATATAAGCATTGTGGATCTACGCTCCAATTTAGAGCATTGCTAGATTCTTCAGGAACAATATTGTGGTCTTGGTTTTAATTGGATGTTTTTTAATAAAAAGCTGCTCTATAGAAGTAGGATGTGTTGGCTGAAGTGCTTTCAAAACAATCAAATGCTTTATCATTTCTATGTGGGTTTTGTGTTTTGGTGATGGGGTAGTTATGTGACTGCTGGTTTAGAGAGAGGGGTGCATAAGGGGTCAGATTCTTTGGTTTTAAGATCCCTTTCCAAAAGAGTTCATTTTAAGGTAGTCAGAAGTCTGCAAAGGAGAATTTCATGGACAGTCTTCTCTGTATTTCAGGAATGTAATTGTTAAGTCCTGCCCCATTGAGTGCATGTATTTATGGAGGTTGTGTTAGAGTACAGCTGTATCCTTAGCTATTTTGGATCCCTTTTAACATACCAGGTGTGGCTGAGATGGCAAACCTAAGAGATATGCCCTTACCCTCTTTGCCATGAGCATCTTCTGGGAAAGATGACCCAAGTGTTCTAGCATTGCAGCCAAGTGTCTGTCTTAATAGCGTCTCATCCCTAGATTTAAGTTTAGAAAGCTGATAACCCTGAACACTAGTAGTTGAAGGATATTGACAAAAATATAGGTTAATATATGAACCTAGAAGGGCTAAATTTGGGCAAAAGGATGAAAATCTTAGAGATATTAACTCCACAATTTTTTAAGAAGACTTCTGGAAGTGACAGCACTGGAGAGATTTGGTAGGTTTGGCATGGCTGGCATCTGGTCATCCTGTCATATTGCCTACCTACAGTCATGGGTTCTTGTCTCCCTGTGTGGTGTTTCTACACCAGAAACTGAGGGCCTCTGAATCTGTGAGGTCACTTGCAATACCACACAATGGAGAAAGCATTTACTTTACATGCAGCATCTCTCTCTCCTTTAGTCTGAACTTGCTATTATCTGATTTGCTCTTCTTTGTTTTTCCCCCAGACCTTTTTGATACTGCCACTCTCTCTGCTCCATCCTGCCTGCCTCCTGCCTGAGTCCTGCAGGCATTATTTTGCTGATGGCCACGAGCTGGGGTTGTGCTTTTGTCCCTGCAATGCCTTCTTTTGAAAAAGTAAAACAGAAATTCAGAGAAGAACATGGTGAGGACTGGGGGAAGGGGAACTAACAGGTGGACCCATTTGCTCAAAGTTAGGCTTTCTTGGCTACAAAAGAGGGGTTGACAAACTGTGTTAAATTTCTCCAAAGAATATGTCTAAGATGTTTGGCAGGGAGCAGAACTGCAGTCCTGGCAACGCCACCTAAAATCGAACAGCTATGTGATTGGGAACACAGGCTTTCTTGGTGGACAGGGAGGAGTATCTGGTGAGAGCATCCTTAACATCCTCCTGTCTGGTCAAAGTGGAGGTCAAGGACTCTTAATTAGGCTTTCAAAGTCACTCTGAAAGGTACTGTGCCATGCTGGAGAACAGCTACGTATTTCATGCACAAGGCACAACAGACAGAGAAAAGGAAAGTTTTCTGTCTTGTGCCTCTAGTGTTTTATAACATGCTTGTCTCTCTGCCAGTGTTGATCTGAAGCAATAGCTAGTTTCTTTGGAATTTGGGCCAAGTTTGTGTTTGGAAAGGGACAGATACTTGCAGCTTCCAAAACTGCACTTGGATGCAAAATTCAGTTAAGCTCTTAGCTTCTCTCCTCTGGTGTGGAGCTCCTTAGTCTGACTTCACTCAGCAGAAAGGGGATGTCTCTGTCTTGAAGGCCATCCCCACCCCAAAGGGAAGTGTCCTGGGGTGCACAGTCCTCAGCAGGGAGGTGCTCTAGGTCTAATGACCTCACAAGCAAGTCAGAGACACTGGGCTGCTGAACTCCACTCCTCACCTCCTTTCCTTACCAGCAGACCCTACTCTCCAGCCAGCATCCTGCAGCCACTACTCCCTGCTCTCTTTTGCACCCTTCTCCGCAGGGTAGAAGGGGAGCTGGTTGAGAGGTTCTGGGGACAAAACCAGCCAGTCTGCAGCAGTGCTGCAGTGATGGGACCAAAGAGCTGGGTTTTTCTGGGACGTGGATGGAGCAGTGTCAGTGTCCAGCTCACCTCTGTTTCTCTGGGCTGGAGAATATTTTGCTGCTCAGTTTCTCCCCACTAGGACAGTGTTTTCTTTTGTGCTACTCGGTGCCCAGAACTGGTGCCTCCATGGAAAGGTGCTTGGTGAGCCAGATGTGGATTCACACTGCAGGTGCTCATCCACCGAACAGACGTCGCTCAAGCCCCTCAAGTGTTTGTCTGAAACAGGCCTGCTTTTGTCACCTCCCCAGGCCAGCGTGTCACTGGACTTGCTTTGAGGGCACTTACCTGCAAACCTCTTTCTGAATCTGGAAATGGCCCTGTAAAGGCGTTATGGAATGGGTTTCCACAAACCTATGTGCTCTAGGTGTGGTTATGGGGCAGTAGCCATTTCCCCAGATATGCAATGCCCTGCTCCTAACCTCACCTCCTGCACTCCCTAACTGTGCAGCAGCTGGCATGCATCCCATGCTTTTGGGGTGTGCAAGCCTTGGCAGAGTTTCAGCCAGACAGATGAAACTCTCTTCCACCTAGCATTCTGCTGCCCTACGCTATCTGGGGAGCATCCCTCAGCCCAGGGGCAGTGCTGGAATTCAGGTGCACATGCCACTGGCAGGATGGAATGGGGCAGGGGAGGAAGGTGATTTGGGGCTGCCCGGTGATTTGGGGCTGCCTCTGGCAAAGCTATGTCCCTAGGATGCTACTTAGCCCGGGAAAGCTCCTGCCCAGACATTACCCATCCTGCAGCTCCTCCTTTTTCGGATCCATGCCTCTCTGTTTGTTTGTTTGTACGTAGTTTGCTGTTCGAGATCCTGGAATTTAATTCTGTGGCGGCAGCAGGAAGGGCTAATCGCCTGCAGATTGCCCGGCTCCAAGGGAGACGGTTCAAAGCTGCCTCACTGGCCAGTGTCCTATGTCCCCGTGCCCATTTGCGTGCCCAGCCAGGGGATTGCTTGGGAGACCCAGATGGGTGAGGGACGTGGGGGTATCCCTTCCACTGGTCTCACCCACCATAGCGCTGAGCCATAATTGGGGCCTGGCTGGTACCATCTGACTAAGTGCTGTCACAGCTCTTAAATTTAGCTGATGGGAAAATATTTTAATGGTTTTTAGAGGAAATTGCTGCTTGGTTAAGCTGTGGGATGCAGGTGCCTGCCCTGGAGCTGCATTGGGTTATGTGGGTCTCAGGGCTAGAGGCTTCTCCAGCCTCACCACTTCACAGCCTGGAGTGAGGGAACTGGAAGAAAACTTGACCCCCACATACTGTTTTTACTCAGCCAGGGCTGGCTCGGTGCAGCTGATGGGCCCACTCATCCCTTCTCTGTTGTGTCCCTGTAAAGAGAAGGTTGTTTGGGTTTTTTTCCCTTCTTGCAAGTTCTGCTTCTCTTTTCCAGCTTTCCTTCCATATGAGGATTGTCTGCGCATGGCAGTGTGGGTACAGACATGGCTGGGTGGATGGACAACAGCAACAGGCTCTGGCCAAGGGAATGGAAACATTGTTTCCTGCTGTCTTTGCAGAGAAACTTTTTCCAACTCATGCTACATGATTTTTGCTTTCATTCTCACTACCTTAACTGTCTGGGGTTGACACATGGCAGGTGAATTTTGCTGGTTTTCCCAGTGAAGTGCTCAGGAAGATGATTCAGACTGCTGGGTCACCTCTTCAGGCCTGTGCATCAGGTCAGCTGCCCTCCTTGTATTTCCTTCTACTGGAGCTGCAGTGCCCTTCTGAAGAAGGAGTTCTCCCAGCAATGTCCTACCTGAGCCCCTTTGGAGCTGCGCTTTGTGGCAGCAGCCCCATTTTGTATCACCTGCTCCCACCTTCTTGGTACCATCCTGTTGGCAGCCCCTTGAGCACAGTCTGGGCTGCCTGTGTGAGGATCCTCTCATTTGAGTCAGCAGGATGAGCACCAGGGAGGAGGTGTGCTGGCAGCCTCAGATGGCAAGAGGTTTAGTTGTTGTGGCAGGTGTGGCCATCAGGAAGTGGGGAAAAGAGTATCACCAGGGTTGTGGGCCAGGCTCCTGAGGCTTGAGTGCTACTCTGTCTCTGGCTTTTTGCAAGCTTCACATTTTGGTTTGTATGAGAAGCTGCTTCCTGTTTGTGAGCAGCATGATGGCCCCTGGCATCTGTCCTTGTGCAGCGCTTTTCCTGTGCACCTCCCCTCTGAGCAGAAACTCTTCTGAGTGTCAGAGGTGAGGGGCAGGAGCGGACTCACTCTTTTTTAGTATGTGTGTCACTCTTACTCTGCCACTTAAAGCCTCCTTTTCCAATCTCTGAAATGTTTTGATGCCATGCCATGCTTCTGTGTCTTTTGCAAACTTCCGGCAGTTGCTTATTTATGTTTTTGAGGTTTCCTGTTGCTAAAAATACACAGTGGAGGCTCGTGAAGCTGCTCTGTTGGAGCTTTGTGATGCCGAACACTAAAGGCATCTGCCTAGAGATGCTGGGCCATAGGGGTGACCAGAGTTGCAAGTCCACACAGCTTTATTATGCCTGTCCGTTTGTAGAAGAGAGTTAATATATAGTGGCTTGTCGAGCAGTCAACTTGAAAAAAGGTAGAAAAGATTCAGATGGAATGAATCGGGCTGGAGAATTTACCTAGTTAACACAGAGATGCAGTTTTGACGGATGGGATGGCACTCACAGCAGACTTTGCACACTTTCTTGGCATTGCAGACCTGTCCTTAATCAGCATTCTTTGGAGACAACAGCCCTAGGGCTGCTTGCCATCCAGGTAGTCAAATTTCAGTGAAAAGAATTTAAAATCAGCAACTGGAACTGTGACTCTGTTCACAGTTGGAAAGCCTGTGTCTGTGGATTTGGCTTTAGCTTTGTCCTGTTTGGGAGGTGAGTTGAAAGTGTCGATTTGCAGTGGGTGATATGTTGCTGCTGCTTTCTGTTAGCCACATGGCTTTATGGAGTCTAGTTTGTTTTAGTAATTCTGTATTTCAAAACAGCCTATTCAGCTTTTTTCTGATTTCAATATTCAGTGAAGGTATTAACAGAGTAAATTGTGTCCAGCCTGTCTCAGAAGTGGCTGCCTTGCTGCGCATGGATGGTACCAGTATCTGGGGACTTCTCCCTGAATTGCATGTTGACTGCATCCCTCAGGGCAGTATTTGTGAGAAGGTGTGCTTCCTTTAAAACCGAATTATTAAGCAGGAGGTCAAAGCAGTACAGATAATTTCTCACCAGTGCCCTTTATGAAACTATTAAATCAGCTGTCTTCTGCAGCTGGTTTTTGCTATTAATATGTTTTGTTCTCCCATCTTTTCTTTGCCAATGCTTCAGTCTCCTGAAGGAAAAAAAAGAGCAAGTGCTGGCAGGACAAGTGGTCAACATTTGGCCTTGGTGGGTTGCTGGATGCTGGCCTGCAAAATTCCCTGTTTGCAGTGTCCAAATGCTTGTGGCTGTCCTTGCCCAGCTGGAGCTTACAAGTCGCCAGCAGGAGATTTCCTCTGTAAATTCACCTAAATGGCAAACATTAATTTCCTTGCCCCCTTAGACTGAGTGAGTCAGTGAGTGAGTGTGAGACATTAAAAGAACCTTTGTTAAACCAGAAAGCATCCCCAGGGCTGATGGAGCTCACAGTTGTTTCTCAGAAGCAGCAACGAGGAGGAGAGTGCAGTAACTGGGAGCAGGGAGCGCAGCCTGTCCTGGCAGCAAGGGACTTGCTTGGTAGGATGGTAGCCACTCAGCACCTAGGAATGAGCCAAGCTGACAGGGCCCCATGAGGGGATGTGTCACTTCTGCCCAGCCACTTCCTGCATTGTCCCACCATATTGGTCCCACTGCTAGCAGTCAGGTGCAAGCAAGGCAGGAAAATAACACGCTGGACACAGATGCCCAATGTAATCCTTTTTGCTGGCCATGACCAGTTAGGTGAACCATGCCTAGTGCAATGCCCTTTGCTGTTTTAAATGCACAAAAGTGTAGCATCATCCTAACTCTGATTACCAGTGTCCTAATGGAGGTGATGCTGATGGGCAGAGGGATGGGTGGGGGAAGCAGGCATGGAAGTGGGTTGAGGCCAGAGGCTGTTCTGGGAAAGTGCTCACTGTCATGGTGCAGAAGCAGTACCCAAATTCAGAGGAAATGATGCACCGTTTCCCCCTCCTGCCACCAATGGCCTTGTTGATACGGTGTCTGCCCCTGCCTGTCCCACAGGCATGAGGATGGCTGTGCTTGGCCCCTGATCCTGTCACCACTGAGCCCCAGTCCTGATCATGCAACTGCATGTTCCTTCCTGCTCCAGTTCCTCCAATTCTTGCCTCTTCCTCCCACTGCAGAGCACCCTTTGAGCTCTCCCGACAAGCCACATTTAAACTGTAGAGGCCTCAGCCCTGGCCCTGCAGCTGCAGAGCAGGAATGTGCAATACCCAGCTGGTTGCTGTGGGGCAGAGAGGGTTCAGAACTTGGAAGGCATGTTGGGGGTGCAGCTGGGAACTGTCATTGCTGAGAGCATGAGCAGACTGATTCTAGTAACTGGAGTCTGAGAAATCTCTTCCTTCTCCTGTGAGAGGGAAATATGCCCATTAACCGGTGCAAAATGCAGAGGTCAGGCAATCCCTTTGCGTCCTGTCCATGGTCCTCCTGCCTCCAGGAGCACATAGAGTAGCTCTGACTGCTTGGCCAGTCTCCTCCTTGCCTTCTCCAGCATCAGTGAGCAGAGGTTTGTAGAGCAGCACAACCGAACCTAAAGTAGCTTCTAAATAACCAGGAAGTGAGCCTTAAGCCTGGAGCATTATTTCTGTTCTTTTTAGTAGTCATGTGTTACTGAATGCACAAGGTTGGTTGTGATGGCTCCTGCCTTTTTGAGCTGTAGAAATCATTCGTGGCCCTTCTCAAGGGTCTCCAAAGTGCACTGTACCACCTGCTGCTGGGTGCACGGGTTGCCAGCCCTTGAGGAGGGAGTGGGTCTGTGAAGCAAATGCAAATAGGAGGCAGTAGCTCTACCACACATGTACCTGTGTGTCTGTGCACACCCAAATAGAGGACAGGGTGAGGGTACAGCAGCCAAATCTTTGATGAGTGATCCCCAGATCTCCATGGTGAAGACTACCTGCCTTATGCACAGGGACTTCAGCATCCCATCCTATATAAATATATGCTTTTTCTGTCCATTTTACTGCTGCTGCAAAAGCAGGATTTGCACTGCAGGTGGTTTAGTGGGAGATGAGTGTGTGTGCAAAGCCCAGTGTGTGTGTATATATATATATATGTACAGTAATCCCTCCAGTATTGCCAGGGGTTGGTTCCAGAAAGACGCTGTGATAAAGGAAATCTGCAAAGTACGTGGTGGTAAATAGGGTACATATGGTAAAGATGCGGGGGGAAAACTGCAGTGTACTGAAGCTGTGAATGGTGAACCATGAAGTAGCGAGTGATTACTGTATTAGCTGGCTGTTGCTGGGAGCAGGACATGGCAGCAAGAGAGGCCTTTCCTTCTGCAGGAGCTGCCACACTTGTTAGGCTTTTGCTCCATCAGGGCTGGAGCCGCTGGAAGCAAATATTGAGAAGGACCACCTGGATGTTCAAAGAGGGCATATCTCTGAGAGAGTCCTCTCTGCCATGCCACAGGGACTTCTCAGTTTTTGGCAAAGGTTGTTTTGGTGGTTTCAAAACCTGCCGCTGTTGAAACCATTGCCAACCTGCATGCAAATCTGGATATGGGGGGTTTTTTTAGCATTTCTAATATAAGATGTCTAATAAATAAGGGGCATGGCTACAGAACACTGAAAATATCTCTAAGAAAAACAAAACAAGAAAAGGGGATTTTATTCACTTTGCATGTGGCTAGCCATAAGTAATTATTTTGGTAAGACAGCAGGACTGTTTTTGAAGTTCTTGGGCTGCATGAGATGTGTGAGAATACAGAGGGCAATGCTTCAGGCTGCTTTTGTGGTGCATGTGCCAGTGGGAGCACAGCTGTTGGTTTGCCACACAGATTGTAGGATTTTCAAGACTCAGTTTAATGTCAGTGACTTGGTTGGTTTCTGGTACCAAGAGGCCACAATGTTTGCTTTGAACGATTCTGTGAGGTTGCTTTAGGTATGGATGGTCCAAACTTCAACACCTCCACGCACTGCTGGGATTGTGTTGGGATCAAAAGCTCTGTTTCTTAAAAACCAAACCAAACCCCAAATGTGTGTAAAGGACATATGCTCAGAGACATGGGTTGTGTGTGTTAACTTGCTTTATGCTATGCCTCTCTTTCAGTTGGTGCACTACGTGTGGAGTTTTCCCAGCCTGTAAACCTGGAAGAAGTGGCAAGAGCAAACCCAGAGATCAAAGCAGGAGGTCGTTTTGCTCCGAAGGACTGTATTGCACTTCAGAAAGTAGCAATAATCATACCATTCAGGAACCGAGAGGAACACCTGAAGTACTGGCTCTATTACTTGCATCCAATTCTTCAAAGACAGCAATTAGATTATGGAGTATATGTTATTAACCAGGTAAGAAAGATGCCTGGACAAGCCTTTATATAGCTGTCATAACACTGCCTGTGCTCCTTAAAACAGAGAAATGGTTGCCTTACTTTGAGTAGCAGTAAGCTGGCAGGCAGGGATAAGGTTTCTTGAAGAAAAAAAGTTTGCTCCAGTAATTTTGCTGGAAAAGCTGAGATCCCCTCTTCTGTTCAGACACAATCCACTCTAAGGAACTTCTGCTTAAAGAAATCACTTGGTGAGGAGCAAAGAAATCCTAATAGCACAACTCAGTTTAATACTACTTTCCAAATGTTCCTTTTCCCCAACTGCTGCAGAATTGCATGCAGAGATCTTTAAGGTGACATGTAGCATTAATGCTGTAAGATTCACTTCCTTTCTCGAGCACCTTCTGTTCATGTTCAGTGCACAGAGTGTCAGGATGGAGAAGGCAGTTGACCAGGTAAGTGATTGTCTTCACATGAACAGAAAAGAAACAAGCAGTCATTTTGTTGGGGTTTTTTTTTCTTGGTATCTGGTGGGCTTAGATTTGTCTTTAAAAAAAAACCCAGCATACAAAGGCATGTTTCACTCAAGACAAGCTGTCTTAATTTATACCATAACGGCATTTAAGTAAGTGGGTGTTGTTTGCATTTCTAAAGGCTTAAAATGTGCAGGCTTTTGTGTGATCTGCAGTGTGACAGGGCAGATGCAGTTCTGAGAGTCTCAGCAGAGAACACCAGCTGGACAATCCCACAGTGCAGTTTCTCTCTCGGATATTTATTCATATGCTGTTTTCTTATCTCAGTAAAAACTGAGATGATATAACATGCTTCTTCAAATGTTAACTTTTTAAAGCTGTTCTTGGATCAGGTGATGTGTTGGGCATATCAAACATGATGAATATTTAAAATGGTCACCCAAGTGATTCATTTCCTCACAGAATTGAAAGTAAGGGGAGACCTATTCATAGAGAGAAAACCAATACTCCCTTGTGACAATTTCTCTTATTTTGCTCATTTCCAGGGATATAGACAGAGATCTGGACAAAGATGATTTGTGGAGAATTAGCAGTAATTCCTAAGTATAGCAGCCAGGATGCTCCAACTGTGCTTGTGGCTTGGCAGCTGTATTGCTGAGGACACAAAGCATTTCTGCAGCCTGTGTACTGGCATGCTGTGCTCCAAAATTAAGCCCTGTAAGGAGCCCTTTTCTCTGTAATACAAAGAGCACCTGATGCCACTGCAGTCCAGCAATGCAGGGCCCTTCATCCTTTAGGTTGCATTTCCTTTCACATGCAGTATTTGCCTGTGTAAGTTACTGGTGCCACAAGGTTGGCTGAGCCACAGATGCCACAGGTCCCCAGGGTGTAGGTGGGTGAAGGTGACCGGGTGGCATGTCTGCTCTGTGGAGGACCCAGGCGAACTATGGTGTAGGGGCATCACTTGTGGATGAGCAGGCATCTCCATTGCAAAGAGCTTGCAGTGCAGCTGGGGCTGGTATTTCACCATCAGTAGTGTTCCAGAGTAAGGAAAGCTGTGCTGGTTTCCATACAGGCAGGCAGTGTCTGAAGCTCGGTTCGGGTGCCGCTGCTGCAATGGTGCATGCTGGCTTGTATTACCCTGTGTTGCTGGCTACTCCTCTTCTTTGGTCAAATTCTCCAGCACTAGGGCTGTGTACTTTAAAGTTACACCCCGTGCACAGTTTGAGCAGGAGTGAAATGTGGTACACAGGGTATACATGCCCTGGAAACATGCAGCAGACGTAGGTTAGCAAGTACTTGATTTGTAAAATAAACATCCTCCTTCTGCATGCCTCTAATAAGCTATGTCTGCAAGAGGCAGAGTGGTCAGCAGTGGTAAACTGACTGGATGCACCTCTTAAGGGTAAGTGGGAACACTGAATGGAGAAAGTTGCAGAAACTATGTTAATTCTGTCAGAAGTACAGTAGGAAAACAGTCTTATTTCTCTGCTGTCTTGACAATTGCTTTTCTCTTTTTCTTGTCTGTCCTTCCCTTTGCATCTGCCCTCCTTTTTTTATTTTATTTTTCCTTCTAGTTGGGAAATATTACCTTTACTTGTTTATCCTGTCTATATCAAAGCAATCACTGAAGCAAGGAGAATTACTGTGTGATCTGGTTCTTACACGCTGCCTACATGCTCTTCTGTGCTCTGCATCTCATAGAAAGAAAGAGGAGCGCTGAGTCCTGCTACCGCTGCACTGGTAATGTCAAACTTCTTCCTTTCAGCGCAATGTGTTTCTGTCACGAGTCCATTGTGTCTCCACCATGCTGTTCTTGCATGCCTGAATGCCTCAGTAGGACTTGGCTGAAGTCAGGGGGATGATGTTTGTAAAATGTCTGCCATGTAACAGGAGCCAGTGGAAAAATATGTTATGCTTAACCCTGCACACTCCACCCCCAGAAAAGCCAAAACCCAAACCAATGCTACTCCAGTTTGTGGAGTAGTTGTAGGGTTTTTCAGATAAATCTGAGATGAGGACACATGGCTGGGCATTCTTTGCATGATGTGCAAGCTTGACCTTAGCAAATGAGAAATCATCATCTCTCTCAGCCCCACTTAGTCCCACCATTACCCATGTGCTCTACAGCACCTTCAGCTGTTGCTGCATGGACACTGACATCTAGAAATGAGTTTTCTCACTGCATTTCAGCTCACACAAATGCGCATGCAGCCAGACTGAAGTTTGGGAAAGACTTAGCAAATTTGCCCAAAATTGGGCAGTTGCTCAACCATCTTCCACTGGCCCCTGGCTACTTGCAATGTCTCGGTAGCAATTTTCCAGAGAAGTGTGTGTGAGTGTGGAGTGGTTGGGGCATTGCTTATTCATGTTATTTTGCAGGGGTATCATGACCCCCAGGTATTCAGGCATAGGAGAGAATGGTGTTTGGCTCCTGCTTACCCTTGCAGTGGCAGAGGAGACAAGTTTCCGCAGTGGCAGAGGAGACAAGTTTCCACAGTGGCTGCTTTCCTAGGCCCAGTATAATTGTGCTGAGGCCTCAAACACTCTTTGACAGAGAAGCACTGAAGTGTCTCCTGATGTCTCTGTGTGACCCTGGGAATCTATTTGTACCTGCTCGAGTCACTGGAGCGAGGACTTTCACATGGATGTTGTGTGTGTGGTTCAGGCTGCCTTGGTACATCTCTGACTTAGATAGCAAGCTCCCATTAGAGGTGATAGCTCTTCAAGCTGGCTAGAAACATGTATTATTACCATTACCTCCCTGAGACCTGAGTGTAAGATGAGGTAAGGGAGATGTAGCCACAGGCCCTCTGTGCTGTCTGCAGGAGGAATCACAGAGCTGCCTCATACAGGGAAGTGAGAGGCAGGACAAAGTCAGAACACGTGGCTTCTTGCTGGTTTGCTCCATCTTAAGTAATAGTTCCAAAAACGTAACTTTTTTCTGTCTGGCACTAAAAAAATAGACCCATCGTTTGGTAGGTCTAGCTAAGTCAACCAGATTCAGCAAAGGTAAGGGATGGGAGGTAAAAAAAGCCTGGATGTTCTTTTGCTCAGGCTGATTACTCATCTACAGGTGCAAGGAGTCAGCATCAGACTTTGCAGGACTGAGGCAGCAGTTTGTTTCCCTTCATCCAGTCTCTCATGAATCAGGGAATGGGGATGGACTTGAATGTACTGGGAGTAACACAGACAGTAAAATCAGGAGCCAGAAACAGGTACTGGGCACCAGTACTGAATTCAGACATGAGTTAAGTTTCAGGCCAAGAGAATATTGGGAAAAAATTGTCAGGAAAAAGAAAATAGAAAAATGGGCTTGGGCTATATTTTTTTACTGACTGAAAATGTGGGAAGGCATGGAGGCTACCTCTAGAGCTTGACTGCGTTATCAAAGCAGTAGTCCCCTGTGCATTGCCTTGCTCTTCAGGATAATGCTCCCTGTCCAAGCAAGTACAAAGCAATCGATTTCTTTGTGGGGAACAAAAACTTCCATGGGATGAGGAGCTGCTAAGCAGAGATGAGGGCTAGAGGTTTCTTCAGTTCTGCTTCCTCTGCTATTTCGAGGGTCACTTTTTGATGTTGCCCTGTGCTGACCCATAAGGGCCAGCACTGTAGAAAGTTTTCCCAACTCTAGTTTGATGCGGGTTTTTGTTCAAAATGTGGATCAGTCAGAGATGGAAGCCTGCAGTATGCTTCTGAGTTTTGAGAGATTTGAATCTCAGATACCACAAGCATGCCAGTGCTTCCACATTGCCTTAGGAAAAGAAACAGAGCTTTCTGCAAAAAGCAAAACCTCTTGTCAGTCTCTTTTTGCTCCAATGTGTACTGTAAAGTCCTATATTCAAACAGAATCACAGAATATTCTGAGTTGGAAGGGACCCTCAAAGATCAAGTCCAACTCTTAACACTGTCTCCCTGGTGGGAATCGAACCCAGGTCTCCCGCATGACAGGTGGGGTCACTTACCACTGTACTAAAGTGGATGTATATACCTCTTGATACAGAAAAACAGCCTCCTGCCCTCAAAACAGTTGCCTTTGATAACAGTCTTGCAAAGTTTCCTGCATGAACTACCTGCTCAATGTAAAGTTACTGAAAAATGACTTGGAAAAGGGTTTGGTTTTTTTTAATATCGGTTGTGATTCCCCTCCTCCAAAATTTTTGTATCCTGGAGTGTGAGGCTATGTGGCTATTTTGGAGGAGTGGCAATATCCAAATGGAGTATTTGCCCTGTGTCTGATCCTCTCCATGTGCAGGGGCCTCATCGTAGGCATCCTGTGGGTGAGGTGGCAAGAGGGTCCTGCATGCCCACGCTATGGTCACTTCGCTGTGCCCTGAGGTTTTTCAGGAATAAGTTTAAAAATGCGGTTCTTCATAGGATGTTAATTCCCGTCTGTCCCCAAGAGTTAGAGGCTACCTGAAGGCATGAGTTAATTACAGCTGAGCCTCTGGTGGTAACAAAAGGCGTGAAGTACCCTTTGCCTTCAATTTCATTAGAAAAAGAGCAGCCAGAGGGTGTGAAATGAGGACACTCAGACTGAACCCAGCAGTTGCTATGAGATGTGAGCACACTGGACTTTGCACCAGCACTGGGAGAGTCCTCCCTGGGGCTATGGAGCCAGGTTTGGGTTTTGTGCTGGGCACTGGGCAGCTGGGGGAAGAAAACCCTCAGATCTCACAGCCTCAGCCACTTTCTCTCCCCAGTTTCTTTGTTTCACTTGCCTACATTTTCTGTACTAGAGTTTTCACTGCTCTTGCTTTATGCAGCATGGTGATCATCCTTCCACCGCTTTATTTATTGTGTGAACCTTTTTGTTTTGGGTAAGGATACTGAGAATTTGCTCAGATCCTCTTCCATGAATGCTCACCGCCCAGTGAAGTCATTTATGACTGAAGCAGGTGATGAGTACTTTTTTGAAAATTTTGATTTGACACTTGCATGCTAAAACCTTCATTTGAAAGACACTTAGGGCTGTTTCAAGCAGCTCTGATAACTAGTCTGGAATAAACAGTTCCCAAATTTATTATTAACCAGGGAAAGCTGTTTGAGTGGATTGATGTTTTAAGCTGCTGCTCCTCGGGCACACATCTTTGATTTGCATCCCATGTCAGGTGCAGGTAATGCAGGATGGGGGAACAGCTTGCACAGGGGGGGATTCATTTGGCTCAACACTGCTTAGAGGGTAGAGGAGTAAAGGTAGAAAGGATTTGGCAGTCTTGGTTTCCAGGCTGGCAAAAAACTTAAGCCTCCTTCAGCAGTGGCCTATGATTTTGCTTCCACCTGCTCTGTTCCCCTGTATAGGGTTCAGGTTTGAAGCTGCTGCTGCTGCAAAGTGGGGTCTTGGACTAAAAATTCTTACTCTCAAACCACTGGTGTTCTTGGGTTTGTAGGTATCATCTTTTTGTATTTCAAAAATATTCAAGCAATTTGTGAGCCTCTACTTATGCTCAAAGCCATGTGTGCTTTTGAAATGCTTCTGCCTGAAAAAGGCCACATGGATTCTCTTCAGGTGCCTCGTTGCTTGGGCAGGAAAGTGGAGACTTCCCTGCCCTGTTTTCTGCAGATCCCTTACTTGGCTGCACCTGCCCTGGGATAAATGTGCCCTGACATGGTGTCAATTCGTTTCAGGTCCTTCCCATCATGATGACAAGCCTTCCTAATATCCTTTTCCCATCAAGGCCCTCAGGACAGATGGGTGGTGTGGAATGTGCCACCACAGCAGTGGCATCATCTAGCACTCAAGCCATAGCCCTCGCAGGAAGCAGCTCTCACTGCCACCTGATAACTGAGGCTGTGTCACAGTTGTGTGATGAACCAGTTTTCAAGGGTTCAAGGGTCCACCTGCTCCTGGGGTGTGCATGTCTGCTTGGGGCTTCGCAGAGGATTGGGAGTGAGTGGCAGAGGGTCAGACTTTCACTTCTGGTGCTATTTTGTGTTTTGTAAATCAAGTGTGATGTGTGCTCACATATGTTGGTCAGCAGAGACCTCACAATGGTCCAACAGCCATGTTGTGGCAGAGCTTAGGAAGAGGGTGCTCCCTTCTTCCAGAGGAACTCATCTCCCTTTGCTTTTCTCTGCTGCTCTGGGAAACCCCACTGTTTCCTCCTTATCACAGAATTCAATCCTGAAATGCCTGTGCATGAAGTGGGACACAGGCATTGCTCAGTATCAAACCTGCCCTCATGGAGGCTCCCAAGAGATGAGCCAGGTCCAGCCTTTCCTCAGCTATTTCATCTGCCCCCATGATTTGTAGATGTCCTAGATGTCATTGTCCTGCAGGCAGCATTCTTGGTGGTGGGAGGTATTGCTGCCAACATCCCATGGGTGCTGCAAGGGTAGTGTTTGGGCTTGAGCTGAGTCCATCACAGGCATGTCAACCCAGTGTGGCAACACCAACATCTGGCCACAGGTAAGAAACTGATTATGTCAACTGTCAAATATAAGTCACTTAACTATTTTTCTTTGTTTTTGAATTAGGATGGAGAAGAAGAATTTAACCGTGCTAAACTGCTGAATATAGGATTCACAGAAGCTTTGAAAGAGTATGATTATGATTGCTTTGTGTTTAGTGACGTAGACCTCATCCCAATGGATGACAGGAACACCTACAAATGTTTTAGCCAGCCACGGCACCTCTCTGTATCCATGGATAAATTTGGATTTCGGTGAGACGTCTTTTGGAGGTGTATCCTTTCCCTGATATTGCTGTTAGTCTAGCCAGCCAGGCGCAGTGTTGCGCATCCCCACCTACCAGTGAAAGCATGGGAAAATGTCTCTTGCAAAGGCCTGCCTGAGCGTGTGTGTCCCTGCAGGGAGCGGGTGGCTGGAGGGGAAGAAGGTGGAGAAATGCAGCTGAGCAGTTTATTAAAATTCACAGCTTCTGGAAAGTGAAATGTAGGGCAAGGAAAAACTGAGCACCCTTTGCTTTGCAGATGCCCACATATCCCTTCTTGTGTTTCAGGCTGGAAAGTAGAAGACAGCTAATGTTTCCATTCAGTCTGAAAAGTGAGACACTGTCACATAGTGAGAATTATGTGCAGCTTTAAAAAGACTACATCAGGCACTATTTTAAGAGCAAAACAAAATTTTTTTTTTGGCTCTTCACTTTTGTACCACTGAGAGACCTGCCCTGGTAACTGAGAGCTGCACAAAATGAAATTTCTTTCAACATACATTTGTGTTCAGCAAGGTGTTGTAAACAGAAATGTGTCTTTCTTTTATTTTCTGGCTTTTTTTTCCCTTTCCCAAATCCCCAAGGGGGAGCTTAAAGCTCACCTATAAAGTGAATCTACAAAGCGAAAACTGGTCTGTGACCCTGTGGTGGCCAGTAGCGCTAAAGCTGTAGCAATGGTGGCTAGGTTCTGATGATCCTTATGTCGACCAGCTCCTTGTGCTGTGGGGCTGAATTTCAGATGTCCCCAATCCCCTGGTGAATTGTACCCTATTTGGAGCAGGAGCTGCTTGGCTTTGTGTATGTAAGGTCACACTGCCAGCTCAGATTTGGGCTGCAAGCTTCCTTTTGGGGCACTGAGGCGCATGAAGGTGAGGGGTAGAGCTGCAGGAGGAGAAGGTTCTGTGGCACATCCATCCAATGTCTGTCTGAGCTCTTGCCACTCCTGCAGTATGCATGTCACCTTTGGTGAGGTGATGTGGATTTTACCAGCCTGTCCTTTGAGGACAATGTATTGCTTAGTGAAAGGCTGCAGCCATTGCCAGTTGCAGAATACTTCCCAAATGTGTATGGGACTCTCTACATCAGCCAAGTCCACACCTGCTTTTTCCTCTTGCAGTAAAGTGCCTTCCATTAGGTGCTGTCTCTCTGTGGACTAGGGTGAAGGCCAGAAGCAAACCCTTTTCAGACAGGCAGGCAGGCTGCCCTTTGGTAACACCTCTCTTTCTCTAATATCCTCCTCATTCTGCTTCCAGGTTGCCTTACAATCAGTATTTTGGAGGCGTGTCTGCCTTGAGCAAAGAGCAATTCACAAAGATCAATGGGTTTCCAAACAATTACTGGGGCTGGGGTGGCGAAGATGATGACATTTATAACAGGTAAATATATTTTTCTCCTTGGTACCCTGTGGTGCACCTAGGGTGGGGATGAGCACAGACCTACTGCTCTCACCCAGGTATGGAGGGCATGTGGTATCTCCAGGCAAGAGGTCAAGGGGGTGTGTGGAGAATGTGCCCGCTCAGCAAAAACATGTTCCTGTTGAGTACTGGCACCCCATTTCACAGCTCCCATGGTGTGGTGGGGAGTGGGTCCAGTTAGAAAAATCCCACTCCTGCCTGCCCCCTGCCATTGCTCATTCACCACATAGCCTCACAAGCACGGGTTGGAGCAGTGTGCTTCTGGGTCTCCCAGCACTGGCAGAAGGAAGGGGATTCAGGATACATAGCAGGAGGGTGGATGAGACCTTTACCTACCTTGCCCAGTGCAGCCAAGACTTGCCTGGGTCTGCACCCTTGTAGCAGATCCCATTGTTCATTTGTCAGGCTGTAAGCAGCTCTAAGTAATGCCGTCAGCCATCAGTTCTTGCCTAGAAGGGAAGTTGAGCAAGGCTCAGAACTGCAGGAGAGGAGGAAGGTGTTTCAGTAGAGCAGATTAGCACCACCTCTGCCTGAAGACCAGGACAAAGGGTGGGCGTGAGATTTGCTACCTTACAGCAGTGCATCCCTAGAGCAGTCATTGAGAGGAGTCAGCACTGGAAGCTTGTATTTGGCAGCCCTCTTCATGTTTCTCAGTGACAAAACCACTCTTCATGGTCTTTTCTCTGAGCTTTCTGAGTTTTTCTGGGCTTCAGGAATGGTGTTCCTAAGAAAGCTTTTACCTTCCTGAGGTTCAGCACTCCCGTTTAATAAACCAAAGGAGGGACAGCCTTTCAATGGGGCAGAACATTCGGAGCAAGGTGGTAGTCCTCTCTTTTTAGGGCACTTAGGTTTTGAGCAGCAGAAAATGCCATATAGAAGTGAAAAGGGAGAAGTAAAGAAGAAGAAATCAAGTACTTTTCCAGCATCAGGGTCCATTAAATAACTGCAGGTGCCTTGCAGAAAGCATGCAAAGACAGGCTGCCCCTCACTCAGCAGGTCCCAGCTGGGACTAGTGTGAGTCTGATTATGTGTCTCCTTTATCCTGGTTCATCACCATTCACTTCAGTTTCTCCCAGCACGGCAGCTTTCACATCCTGAAAAAGGAATGCTCTTCTGGCTTCTATCCAGATGGGTTAAAAAGTAGATGCCTCCCATTCAAATTTGAGACTACAGCCTGAAGAAAGGTTAATGTGGGCGTTGGGTGTTGGTGGCAAGGGAGAGTTGTAGGTGAAGGTGTACTGAATTAGTTTGGTGTTGGCAGGGGGACATCTCCCCACACTAACGTACTTGTGTGGAAAAGGACTGGCTTTCCCCCCCTTTCAGTGCTGGCAAGCCTGGAAATGCAATAGAAACATCCTCCAAAAAAAAAAAATCCCAGTAGGCAAAACCAATGGTCATTTGTGGAAGGTGTGGCAGAGCATCCCACATCCGTTGAGTGTTTAATGCACTTCCTTTTTACAGGCTGGTGTTTAAAGGCATGGGCATATCCCGTCCAGATGCCATCATTGGGAAGTGCAGAATGATTCGCCATTCCCGGGACAGGAAGAATGAGCCAAATCCTGAGAGGTGTGTCTCACTCAATCCCACAGCAGGTTTGAGGGGTGCCTCCTGCCCTTGCTGCTCCGACTGCTTGGCTTTTTCTTTGCCGTGCAAAAAACTAAACTGCAGGAAGGCTGCAGCCATTCCCTCCCTGACTTAGCTCTCTGCACTGTAAGCTGTCCCCATCCCCTTACCAATTTATTACCTGATTATAGAGCTTTTCCCCAACACTAGGGCACGAAGGCCTCTGCCTCCTTTTTAAAATTTCTTAAATGCAGCAATTTAGGCTCTGAGCAATTGTTTCCACCTTGTCTTTGGGGTGTCACCCTCTGCTCCCGTGCAGAGCTGGAAAAAGACCTGTGTGATTTAAAAGCTTGGCTGCTTTTTCCTAGCTAAAGTTTGACCTCAAAAGGATGCCTTGATCCACTGCTCAGGCTGGCCAAATCTGGGAATTTATGGGACTGACATTCAGGTGGTTCTTGAAACACCGGAGATGCCGACTGAGAGGCATGCAAAGTTCAGAGAGTTTGAACATTTTTCTCCTTTCTTTGTTGTTTCTGCTCTTCCCTTCGTTGTTTTTTTAACTCGTTTTTCCCCCTCCTGCAGGTTTGACCGAATTGCTCACACAAGGGAGACAATGAGCTCTGACGGCTTAAATACACTATCCTACAAAGTGTTGAGAACTGACAAGTACCCTCTGTATACAAAGATCACAGTGGATATTGGCTCGCCAAATAGCTAACATCAGAGCTATAACAAAGACTCGCATATATTGCCCAGGACATCTGGCCTCACTGATGCATTATATCTGCTGGTTTTATAACAGTTGCAATGAACCAAAAACCTGCCTCTTTTAGCATGCCAAAGTGTCTCCAAATTGGTTGGAGAAGTGCTTTTAAAAATTTCTTTTTTTAAATTCCAAACTTGACTTTACACAACGTTTTAGCTCTCTCTTGTTTCGTAAGTCCAGAAGGTGTACATAGGAGTTGTAAATATTTACTTTGCCAGAAAATGTTGAATCTGATTTATTTGGTGCAGTACTCCCCATGCTGAGTGAATTGCTGGACTCAAATTTTACTGATCGTGACTAATGTATCAACATTTATTGCCCATCATGTTTGGTATTTTAAATGAGGTGCATGCAAGCATTCTTCTTCATTCATTCCTGTTTTTACTTTATGAAGGACTGTAAAATGCTGCTAAAATTGTACAAGTTTACGCTCTGCATTATATTTTTTTTAATGGAGACAACATCATACTTTGTCATAGTGACCAAAACAAACATCTTCTCTGTGTGCAGAGCAGGTGTTGAACAATCAAGTCTGGATTGAATGAATATTATTATTTCTTTTAGTCTCAAAGGAGGCTTTGACTGTTGTTGAGACAGTTTGCCAGAATTTGTCAGTGAGCTCTGCATAGGTTGGGAGCTACACAAATGGTGTCTGCAAAAAATGCTGGCTTCAGATAACATGCTTCTGGTTATCATGGGGACTATTTGCTTCAGCACAACACCACCTGGGTTTTTTTCAGGGTGGAGTGGGATGGATTTGTGGTGTTGGGATTTTTTTCCTGAAATAAAGATTAATTTAATTGCACAATTAAATTATGCCCTTAAAATTTGCTGACACTTGTTAGCAGTGGTGAGAAGTTACCACGCTATTTAAACATTGTCTGAAGCTTCCTAAAACCAAAATTTTCTCTTGGAAGGTTTTGCATAAAACTTGAAATGTTTTAATTCTTTTGTATTGTTGTAGAATTTTAATAACTTTTAAAACTAATTTGTGTATCATAAGCAGTATATTTAATATGAGATTAAACTAGGATGCAGCATAATAGGATATGATTCAAGGCATCCTCTGTCTTTAGACTAGCAAGCTTTTTATGTGCATCACTATATGTAAGCCCTGTATTATATTTGCTCTGCGTATTTGTCCATGAAATCTCCTGCGGGTGCTGAGATATTCACAGCAGGGTTGACAACCAATTGATTTTTCTTCCCCTAAATCCTGTTTGCAATGTGTGTCCTCTATCTGGAACCTCCCTTCTGATTGTCTCAGGCTATGAGAGGCATGCACATGTTGCAGTACTGTTTTCTGTCAGGGCACCACCTATGTAGACCCTGTTTTTCCTTCTGGTGACCATATGAAAGCCTCAGGTGCTGACACCCATTGAGCTGGTTTAAGTGATTTAAAGCTCTTAGCCATAACTGAGAACTGAATTCCTTCTGGTGAGTACTTTGCCACCAGCTCTGACCACAGCAGTTTGCACTTCCTTGGCCTGTGCTGAAGGCTGTTAAAATCAGGGACACTTTTTGTATTGGGGATTACATATCTTCGGCACTGCCTTTTCGTTTTTTGTGTTTTACTTTTCGGTTTGGTTTGCTTTGGGGTTTTGGGGGGGTTGTTCATTTGGTTGGTTTTGGGTTTTGTTTTTGTTTGTTTGTTTGTTTTGTTGCTTTTTTTTTGAGACCTGAAGATTTTGCTGAACCCTTGCACTGCAGGGGTGGGATCCTGCAGGGGGCCAGGGGACAGTGCCTTTATTCTTAGCCCAACAGCAGCTCAAAGGATGCATAGAGACTTTAATTGCTAGTTGCATTTCAGTCTCACTTTGAAAAAGTCTTCCCTCCCTTGCTCCTTCTGGCTAGACTTGCTGCTTCAGTCATGCTGGGAGCTGAGCGAAGATAGGCTTGCATGGAGCAGGAACACAGTGCAAGGAAGGAGGTTTGTGGTTAAGAGCTTTGCTGTTGCGCTTATCATTGCATTTTAAAAAAATTTAAATGAATAAAAGAAAATACTCCTTTTTTTGCAGGTCAGGCTCCAGCTCTTGCAGGTACAAGGGAGTGCAATAAAATGTGTTTTACAGAAGTCAGGTCAAATGTCTACCTGTAAAACAGTGTAGTCTACATCAGTAATAGAGACACAGGAGAGGAATATTTTTTATGTTTTCAGAGGTGCCTTAGAAGCAGGGCCCCACTCCCACAGGTAGCAGATCAGCACCAAAACTTATCAAAACTCCACTCTGAAAAGCCAGGCCTTTGCAGAGAGCACCTCAATTCTCTGCAGAGAAATACTAGCAGTGCAAGAAGCTGCTGTGTACTTTCTCTTCTAAAGCCACAAGCCATGTAAGAACTGAAACCACCTTCTGTTACTCGTTTTGCCCTTCGATGCTGACCTGTGATTTCCATATCTCCTTGTTTCTGTGTAAACTGTATCACTGAAACTCATTAAATATTCCTAACACTACCTGGCCATGAAATTTCTCTCCCTGAGATTTCCCGGTCCCTTGTCTACAAACATTCACATTGCACAGAAGTCAGTTCTGGCCATGTCCTGCGGTGGGTGGTGGTTTTTCCTCCCCCATACTGGTAAAAACACTCAAAGCGATACTGAGTGTAACTAGTGGTCAAAAAAAAAAAATATTTGCAAAGGAAATCCTAAGTTAGGTTTCATTGGGATGACTGTCTGCTTGTTAGTATGGGGTAGGGTCCTGATATGCAGCTTTTCCCAGGATGTTACTGTGTACTGGACTGATCGTGGGTTTCCTGTAGATGGTTTTGCTTTTGCATTTTTATTTTTTATATATAGAGGGTTGTGTAATCCAATGTTCCTACTTTACTTTTGATGTCAAATAAAGTATTTTCAGCTAATGATGTCTAGCAGTATTGCTCTGAATTACAGCTTTGGCTGGGTGGGTTTCTGACTGACAGGGTGGACCGGGCTGTGCCTTAGCCTTCTTTCATTAACTTCCTCCAGCTTTTCCTCCTTCTGGCTGGCTTCCCAATTAATTTCTCTGTTCTGCAAAATTTTTCCACGTTAGAGAAACAGATCCAAGAGTCCTCAGATGACATGAAAAAAACCAGTGGTTTCTTCACCTGTGGGTAGGGGGACAGCATGCAACCCCCTCCTGAAACCAGCCAGGGGATGCAAGCTCTTACTCAGGTTCTTGACTGCTCAGGGAAAACAGGGCACGGCTTGCTCCCCAGGTGCCTGTGGGTGTGGCTAGAGTGCAGAAATGGAGAAGTCATTCCTGGGAAAGTGATCTAAACATTTGCCTGTGTTCCTTGCCAATTTCTCATGAAACAGTTTCTATGGAAGACACTTTTCTGGCTGCAAGGCTGTGACTAAGGCTACGCAGCTGAGGTGAGCTCCCCGGTGCTCTGTAGGGAAAGGGTGGTCACTTCCAGCTGGGAACAATACCAGCCTTTGGCCCGAGCCCCTACAGTTGTTTGGAGGCAGGCTCTGAAGACCATATTGGCAGAGAGCTCTGGAAGAGGGCACTGGCCTTTGCCTGTTTATCCCAACAGGTTACCAGGACGCTGGGGGCAATGCAGGAGCATCATTGCATGGATGTTGCCAGCAGACTGGGGTGCTGCAGTGGTCTTGGTCCCTAGTAGTGTATCTTTCATTGACGTTAGGACTCTGAAGTTGCACAGGAATAGTGGGCATTACCTTCTCGTTCAAAGTTTTGTATCTATAGGCAGAAAAATGGTCTGAGGAACCTTCCACTTTCTCCTACTTCTGTTCTCTGAATATTGAGGCATTCCACCCCTCTTTTCCATGGGTGAATGAGGAATGCTCAGGAGTCACACAGCTCACTAACTGTAAGAAATCCTTGTCTGGAAGTTTCATCCCCTGCTGAAAGCAGGAGAGAAATGTCAGCAGGATTTCACCCTTCTCCCCTCTGGTTACCGGCTTCCCTTGATCAGATAAGCATGTGACATGTAAAGGATCCCTTGATTCTTTTGCTGTGAGACCATACTTGCTCTAGCAGAGCTTCTTTTCCCCCTTTAGGTTCCACCTGCCTGCCAAGGGGCAGGATAGGTGAGCAGAGGTTCTGACATTAATGCCCTGTATTTATCCTGCTACACTTTCCTGTTCTCCAGCCCACACAGGGGGAAAAAAATCCCAAACAAAACAAACGAACCAACCCCACAACAAAAAAGAAGCTGTTGCCAGAAGGAAGAAAAGTACTAAGGTGGAGTTTGGTAAACCTTTTCACCCTCTTGGAGAGAGTCTGAAGTGGGTGTGCTTGCCCTTTATTCTTGCTTTGGGTCTTAGCATAGCAGTGCTGATGCTGGATCTGTTCGTACTTGACTACATCCCACATGCAGGATTTCTACACATGTGGGGATGATGCACACATATGAGATCTGTCTTCTATTTATCCTACTCCTGGAGTCTGTTTTCCTTTTGAATCTATTGCTCTCAATTTAACTACTAGCACTGCAGACCAGTGCACAAAGGTCTCTGTCAATTTAGAGGTGTACTAGGCATCAGAGTGAAGAGCTAAGTAGGGAAAATAAGGAGATTGGGTTTCTCCTTGCCCTTCTCAAAGGTGGGCATAATATTCACTTTTTCATGCAGCCTTTTCCCAGTTGCCATGATATTCCACTATGGCTTAAGGCAGCTTGACTGACCATGTTTCACAAACCAGTACTGGTAGCTCATAGGGGTGTCATCTATTCCAGTGGATCTGAGCATGCCTAACTTTTCTAAGGAGTCCTTAAACTCCACATTTGGCCTTCTCACTTTGTTCCAAAACAAAGCTTGTGAATGCAGAGATCTGTGAGCAGGTGTCCTGGTTTAGGTTTTTTGCTCCTCTGGCAGCGAGGGGGTTAACAGCTCAGCTCTTGCCTNACTTTATGGAAGGCCAGAGAGATGGTTCCTACCCTGGATCTGGTCAGAAATACCAACTTGCCTGGCTTTTCCCCTACCACTGTTCCTCCTTTGTCTCTTGGTCGAAAAAGGGAATATGAGATCTGTTGTAAGAGAAGGAGGGGTGGGGGGAAAAGGTTGCCTTTAAAATGATGCTTCTCACATCAAGCTCTGATCTTGTTAGTTAATAAATAAATCCTTTATATTCTTCATTTGTAGTTTGCCTTGCTTTGCCTGTTGTAAGTTTTTTTTCCAGTTTTTTCCTCCATGAGAGGTTGTGGGTGAATCTCTGGTATCCAGCCAGGGTCAAACCACGACAGCAGGTTTTGGCCGTGAATATGCTACAAAAATCCATTAATCATTGTAATTTTTTCCATTTTGTCCAGTACCTTGTTGTTTCCTCCATCAGTGGAGTTCTGGGCACACCCACCCCTGCCCGCTGAATCACACCATATTCAGCATCCTGGTGCTTCTTGAAGGTGTTAAGAGTTTCCGGACAGCTCTCAGCTATTGTTCTCCACCCCCTTTCTGGCACAGCACTGGCAGGTCTTGCTTTCCCACACCACAGCAGGTGCCTGACCCTGTTGCTCAGCTACTACTGCTTTTCTTTGGAACACTTAATACAGACTTTCCCCAGCTTTTGAGGCTGCACACCTGATCTGCTGCCAGTGAGTTATTTATAGTTCTCTGCTTTTGACCTGTTCCAAAACTCTCAAAGCCCCTACTGCTATTGTGCTTACATTGCACATTAATAACAAGACACACCTGGTACCATAGGCCTGTTCACATAGGCACTCAGGACGAGCTGGCAGCAAGTATAATAGACCACAACAGGGCCATAGTGCACTAAGCATCCACTGTTTTAGTGCAAATACTGGGAGTGTTACCAGCAGCAGCAATGTGCTTCCTGGTGGAACCTCAGGCAACAGCAGCAGATGGCAGAAAAGCAAAACAGAAACCTCAGTGCTCAAAAAAACAGTAGCAAAAGCTCATCGTGCAACAATGCAGCAAAGCTCACTGTGGGACCCTATGGGAAGAGGGAATACGTACTTCTGGGACCCTATGGGAAGAGGGAATACATACTTCCTTTGAAACTAACACAGTTTCTTCACTGCAATTCCTCACATCCTCCTACTCACAACAATCTCCAAGATGGGAGACTTTGAGTGGTCTGCATAGGATGCAAGAACCAAAATGCAAGCAGTCTGTCCAGGAACACTTAACGGTGATGCAGACTAAAAGGGGCACTACCAAGGTCTTAGCCTAGCTCCCGGGTTGTTACCTTGGAAATTGTGTGCTGTTTTTGAGTCTTGATTTTTGTACTTGTGAGGAGCTGATGGTGATCGTGGTCTCCTGTGCCTCCATCCTGCTTGTCTTCTGGGAACAATTAAAATGTACTTGCTGCTTTTCTTATCGGGATACTTTATGTCTGTCTTCCAAACAGAATTTTTAAAGTCTACAGTATATCATGCTTTAGACTATGCATAGACTGCTTTGGGGGTGGTCTGAAAAGCAGTAGGAACCCTGTAGTCAGCTAATGCAGTAGATGCTACCCATGGCTGCCCACCCTGTGGCTGCTCCTGCCACTTTTTCCTGTAGTTCTCCTGTACCCACACATTTTCCATCCACACCAGGCAGTCCCTTTTTTCATTGCAATCCCTTGCAGAAGAAGGAAAACCAGCACAGTATTTCCATGAAGATAAAAGTAGTAAGGGCAAGGGGACAGTTGGCCCTGATCTAAATGTCAGTTCAGCACTCAGGACCAACAAGCAGGCTGAAAACTGCTACTGAAGTCAGCTATGAGGCACGAGGCACAGTACTGTCAAACAAACTTACTTTCCTCTTTTTTTTTCTTCCTTAAAAGAACCCAACAAACAAATAGCACAGGATTATTGCTTCAATCCAATAAAGGACATGGTGTTTCTATTGCATAATTTGATTTCCTCAAAGCATTTTTTATTTAATATCATGTGATGCCTTGTTAAGACTCATGTCTTAAGAAAAGAAAGAGAGCTTAAAAATTGGTTCAGTGACCTTTCAAAAGTCGCTGATGCAAAATATTTAAGAAGTTTGCAACTGGCAGAAACATGGTGGCATAGCAAATAATATCTGTTCCCGGAGGCACTGGAACAAAATAAATCATTATACGTAGTCTGGTGAAATAAACCTGAATTAATAAATTACAGAAACATAACTGGAAGTACATTATTTCAGATGTGAGATCTGCCTTGGAAAGCAGTGTTGAAGACAGATTGAAGTGCCTCTGTGGCTAACACCATGAGCTCTTTGTGCTGCAGTTAATAGAATGCAACCTCCAGTTGTAAGCAAGTGGGTAATGGCATTAGAAACAGAGAGCTCTTGCTTCTGTGTGCAGGCCTGATAGGAAAAACACTCAGTTGCCCTCTGTATTTCCAGTGGAGCAAGGAAGCATGCACATTCAGCTGCAGAAATGAACAAGAAGTGCTACAGTGCCACACATCCAATAGGGACTGAGCCCTGTTCAGAGGTACAGTAAAGCAAAAGGAAAGGCTCTGATAGGTCCCTCTAACCTTCAGCCTTTTCATCGATAAAGTCTCTGCTTTACTCTTTTCTTTCCCCTGACAGTGGGTAGGTCTCCGGGGAGGAGGCATCAACAACTCTAGAGGAGGCTCCTGTGGCTCTGCCTTGTGACAGGACTATAAACCAGGACTCAGGCTACAGAGCTGGATACCTGTATGGGTTAGGAAGAATAACTCCTTTTCTGGCCAACTCCATTTTATGTTTTAAATCCTCACAAGTGGTTTGTCAGAGATGAAAGTGGTATTTGGAACTGCAACGAGTTAAAATGACCAGTGTATGCAGTATGCTCAAATGGCCCAGGGTGGACAAAAAAAGCTGAGCATACCTGTGAACTGAGACAGAGCTGCAGACCTAAAGCCATTTCTTTGGGTAGATGATTTCACCTTGAAGGGCTGAAATTATTAATTCCTAGTCTTGTCTCAATACTCAGGGCATTTTCTTAGTTTCTGTTGTGCAGAGCATGAGCCCCACTACATGTGTGTTGGGGACAGCCAGGTGAGTGCCTTGCATCTACCTGTCCAAGCACTGTCTGTCCATCTTTCCTCTGCAGATTGTTCATCCAGTAGACCTATTTTTTCTTACCATTAGCCAAGCTACAGATCTGTAGTCCTGGGAGAGTGACCTTGGCTCTGACAAATCCCTTACTGCTTGTCAGTGAGAAAACAGCCCCTCTGCAACTGTCAGGTGCAAAAGCCCCAGTGTGGGTCAGCAAAAGTGGATGCAGACATCTGGTTTTAGCAAATAAATTCTTCCTGAACTCTAAGCCAAGAGCAATGCAGTTTGCTCTCTGTCCCTGGGAGGAGGGGCCTAGACCCCAGACCTCAGATGTTTTCCAGCAGAACACTTACACAAGGTCTTCAGAGGGCTGCCAGAAGATTGCCACATGGCCAGATGGATGTTAAACAGAGCTGGTCCCCGAGGGCATCAGTGGTGAGGACAAGGGAATGTTGGCAGCTGAGAGCAACATAGCCCAGGACAGGGAGAAAAGCAGATAAACCCCCAGATTTCCTGGGACAGCACAGTACAGCTGCCTAGCCTTCTAAGGAAACACCTGCAACCTGCACATGCTCTAAGTGAAAGAGCCTTTTGACCACAAAGCCAGAAGAAAACCCAGCAGATGGTTGCCCAGGAGAGGAGCTGGGGTGGCTCGTTTGCAGAGGACAGTGTGAACAGATGCCACTCAACTTTCCTGATGCGTCTTGCCTTTTTCATCTTCCTCTGCATCTACCCCAGAGCTACCTCCCAGCCCCACCAGCAGAAGTGATGTTAATGCAGCACAGGTTGCCAGGGGCAGAGGGAGGTGGGCTGAAGTCCCATCCTAAACAAGCCAGAGAAACTTGTGCCTTTGACAAATTAACCAACTTCTCCTTATCTCAGCTGTGATTATTTCCTCCCCCCTGCTACATTCCTTGAATAGCAGCATTTTTTTCGGAAATCCCTCTCTGCAACAGTTTCGGGCTGGAAATCTGTGAAAATGCAGGAGCATTCTGGGGAGAGAAGTTGGACTTCCCCTGGATCTTTGTGACAGGCAGCCCTGCCCATTTTTACTCATGTGGCACCCACTGGGGTGTCTGGCAGAAGCAATGCCCCAGCCCTGCAGCTGCTAAGGATGCTGTTTTTGTGGTCTCATCACTTACTGTGATTCAGTAATTATTCATCACTGTGATTCAGCACCCTGCTGCACAACAGTGGTGGCACAGCAGCCTGTTGACTTTTACCTCACTCTAAGAAACACTTCACCTACCTGGCAGATTATTAAAATAAGAGGGCAAGTTCTTTGAACTGCAGGTTGACTCCATTGGGTGAACAAAAGAAGAAGAGAAACAGCCCAGAGAATACCCAGAAAGCCAAGCAGCACAGAATTGGATCAAAGGCTGAAAACCCTTGGTCAAGCCCACATTCTCTCACAAATATTGCACTGGGTCATGGGTCCACGCTGTGTATGGAGCAGTATTTTCCCTGGATGTATTGTACCTAGCAAAACATCATCCCAAGGATCCTGTATGTCTCTGTTGACATATGTCATTCTGCAAGGTCCTTGTATATAAGAAGGCAGCAGAAACATCTTGTAGTGGACCACAGGACAAAGAACAAGGCTGCCAGGCTAGGGAGCTGCCACGACTCCAAGCAAATCTAGATAGTTGTGGATGGTTACAATCCCATATGGAAGTGTCAGTCCTGTGGGTCAATGCATACAGTAAAAAAAAACACCCTGCACACCAAAATCCTATGGTAGAGAAAGCCTGAGTTGCAACTTCTTTTTTTTTTTTTTCCTCAACTTCCAGGAAATAAATTAGCCTCACCTCACTGCAGACATAGAGATTTACAAACACGTTGTGAGACAACTGTTGAGTCCTGGGAGCTGTGGCTGTTCTGAAGAGAGGAGCTTGAGCTGTTCTGGACCCAAGGGCAGGTTCTGTTATTGCCTGGGACAGATATTCTCTGTGACAAGTGGGGCAAGGAGACTGCTCAAAGGTTAGAGGAGTTTAAAGCAGTTTGACCACAGCTTTGGACATGAGAAAGTGTGAAACCACAAGGCTAAGGGCAATGGTCTCTTAGAAGGAGGTGCCAATTTCATAACAGAGAGGGACAAGGGAGCACAGAGCCAAGGGCAGCAGGGGGTGGGACGCAGCAATGCCCTGAGGGATGGACATGGAACAGGTTTTTGCACCTTGTGCTTCATTTGGGCTGGTTGCTGCTTGCAATCCTGTGATGCACCCAGAGAAAGCAAATTACCTTTTTCAGAGGAGTTTCCTGTTTCAAGCACAACTTACTCCCAGCACACCAGTATCTACACAGCACTTACTGATCTCAAAATCGAGCACTTGCATGGTTCATTACCTGGCACATCTGAACCTACCATGTGGATCTGTGTGGGCCTTGAGCAGAAATAGAGGCATCTGGGTTACTATTTGCAAACTTTTTTTCATCACCTAAAGTAGCATTGGCCACAGACAGGATCCAAACTTTGATCTTGCCCTTGGTTCTATTAATTCCTCCAGAGATACACAGTGTGGTGGCAGCTGGAAAAGAGGCAGAAGGAATTATGCCAGAACTGGGAGATGAAAAAGAAAGCAGCACAACAGCTGTGTAACTTGGGCCGTTACTGAATAAAGAAACACCAGCAGCAATGCTGCTCTCCTGGCGTAGCAAGGCCACCAACAGGAGTCACGTTAAGAGCCCTCTGTCTTTTGGCTCTGTGGAGACCTAGACATGAGTTAATTTTGTTGAGGTTGCAGCTCATTTTTGTAAAGCATGGGTGGGAATCCTTCCTCTGGAGAGCAAAGCTGGGGACAATCAGCTCTGTGTGCTCCCAGCCACTGCAGCAGGGAGATGCTGACTCTGGCGTGCAGGCTGCCATGGAAATTGCAGTCATCATGCCTGAAATGCCATCATACCCCCTTCTGCAAACTAACCTCTGAGAGCCCAGGTAAAAGCCAGCTGCAGACCAAGCCCCTGCCTGGGAGGTATAGCTTTCTCCAACTCATTGGCAGCAGCTGAAACTGTAGGGAGAGACTCACCCTGGCATTGCTGCCTGTTGGAGACAGTGAGAAAACTCCATCCCTGCTGTCGTCTCTACTATGGTTCTCAGTGGTCAGGCACAGCAGAAGAGCAAACAAGGCTGGCAGTAAGCTCAGGAAGCCCTTTTTTTGTGTTTCAGCTCCAGCCCCACCACAGATTCTACTGTGTTTCCATGTTACTGCACCATGCAGTCAAACAGCACAAAGATGCCTCCTCACCTTCCCAATGGAAGCATAGTGCTTTGTGGCCTCATGTCTCACTGCTGCTCCTGTGTGCCCAAGGAGGAGGACACGCTTGGGAAAGATGCATACACATGTCTATTTTACCATAATTTGGAGAAAGACTTGGTACAGAGGTACTGATGTTCGGATGCAATGGAAAGCTGGTTCTCTGCAAAAAGGATGCACTCAAGAACCAGAAGGCTGGTAGAGTCTCTGGTCTTGGAGTGTTAAGAGCACTCCAGACCTCACTTCTGATTTGTTCTTCTGACTTCCTGCTGGTCTGAGCCAGCTGGCCATGTTTCTGAAGGACATGGTCTGTGGAAGGTCCCCATTCTCTAAATCTGGGACTGTAACTTCTACAACACCCAGCTCCCTTCTTTCAACTGCCATGACTGAAGCCAAGGAGAAAGACTTAGGGTTGTTGGTTGACAGGAAGCTCAATATAATGCAGCGTAAAGTGTTCACAGTCCAGAAAGCCAACCATGTCTTGGGCTGCAACAAAAGCAGTGAGGCCAGCAGATTGAGGGAGGTATTTCTGCCCCTCTACTCCACTCTGATGAGATCCCAGCTGGAACACTGCATCCAGCTCTGTGTTATACATAAGCATACAAAGCGCATGGACCTCTTGAAGCGACTCCAGAGGAGAGCCACTCACAAGTTGATCAGAGGGCTGTAGCACCTCTCCTGTAAAGCCAGGCTGAGAGAGTTGAGACTGTTCAGCTGAGAGAAGGCTCTGGAGTAACCTTGTAGCAGCCTTCCAGTACCTCAAAGGGGTTACAAGAGCACTGGAGAGGAACTTTTCACAAACACATATAGTGATATGACAAGGGGAAATGGCTTTACACTGTAAGAGGGCTGGTTTAAATTAGGTATCAGGAAAAACTCCTTTACTAGCAGGGTGATGAAGCACTGGCACAGGTTGCCCTGAGAAGCTGTGGATGCCCTATCCCTAGAAGTATTCAAGGTCAGGCTGGATGGGGCTCTGAGCAACCTGTTTTAGGGGAAAGTGTTCCTGCCTATCGGGGTGGGTGTGGAGGGAAGGGCAGCAGGACTGTATGATTTTTAAGGCTTAATCACACAAACCTTTCTGTGATTCTAAAAGTTGTGTGAGTCACTCATGCCACTTTGCACTGCTAGGATGCAAGATATGTGCCACAGAGCGACTGTACCCTGGTGGCTGCTGAAGGTACCAGACAGAGCAAACCTACTAGGAAAGAGGGTCTCACGAAGGGCCTGGTGACCTTCCCCAGAGAGACAAATGAAAGACAACAGCTATCAGATGTCATAATGTTTCAGGTTTTGGGATGTGACAAAGAAAGAGAAGCTCACAGGGGCTGCAAAAGCCCAGCCTGGAAGTTCCTCTAGCTTTAAGACCTGAGGTGGATCATGAACACCTGATTGATTTAGTCTTGGTTACCCCTGCCAAGGACCTGCGAATGATCTATAAATGTGAGGGTTCAGTGAAAGACAAAAGGCCATCAAAACATAATTCCAGGGGTTGAGGCTGTGAGAAGGTAATTTTGGCACCTCCCAAATAGAATTAACCTCAAGTGTAGCCTTTAGAGAAGACTGAACCCATATGCCCAGCCCCTTCACTTCTGGAGGCACTGAGTCCTACCTGAAAACACAGGAGAAGGGTAGACGGGGTGCTGGGTGAAGTCCCATCCATCCACATTTTTCTGCCCCACTTCCAGAGTGGTCATAGATGGAAAGTGGTCTGGCCCCAGCACGACCCTTCACTTTCAAGTGTCTCCAGTTGGTGTGTTCCAAGCTGAGTCATCCTTGTGGAGCACCCTTCATCCCTGTACTCCATCACAGGTATACCTCATGCACCAGACCCATCTAGGGCCAGAGACTGCCAGCCATTCCAGACATCCTCCAGACCCGCTTAGCTACCACCTAGTGTCTCTTTACCAGCATTTCTTCCCACCATGTCTCCTCTTGGTTCAATAAGGATTCTGTGTCCCATGTGCATGGCACATGTCACATGCCCATGCAAACTACTCTACCACAGTTTACAAGAGCTTCATTCCCCACCAGAATCTGACTCCACCCTGGTCTCCTACTGCTCAAGTGTCTCAATCCCAGGAATCCTGACCCAGTCTAAATCTGGGCCCAAGCAGTTGGAGATGCTCAGTGTAATTCATTACACATGACTATGCATTCCTAGTTGACTAATAACCACAAAACCAAACACCCATCTCTCTTCACATTTAGACATAGAAATGTTTTTCAGCTGGTGTTAATAAAAGTTACTGATTCATTATTGGGAGAACAAGAGAAAAACTGAAGAGAAGAAAAGGGGAGACAGTTCTTGTATAAGCAAATCTTTTCTGCCATAAAAATGCCTGGATAGATCTCGAGTCCTCTTGTATATGAGTGCAGAGAGGAGACAGATGTTGCTGCTGCTCTGCTACATTAGCTGTTGATCCAAAATTTGTGCTTGAACTTGATTAAACTGAAATCCTTCTCTTACAGTTTTGCCCAAGTATTCCATCTATGGTAATGTGAATATACTAGAAAAATCTTTGCCATTCTGGAATTTTTGAACCAAGAATAATTACCTACAGGAAAAAACTTCAGATCAAAGTTCTTACTCTGATACCAAAGACCCCTATCTTCCAACCCCATTATTAATTAGAATAAAAACAAAAACTGGAACACAGGGAGAAATTTAAATACTATGTTTGGAATTTTTTTTTTAATAAAACAGTGAGGAGTTCCTTTGTTAGCAAAAAAAAATTATGCTTCTTTTGTGAGCAGCTTTCATATGGTGGCTGGTTGCACGTGAGTAAGTGACTATTCTGTTTCAATAATACCTAGGAAACTCTGAAAAAGCACCAGATATAATGCCATTGCTATTTTTTAACAAATTAGATTTCTAACCCCTGCTGTCAGAGTTACAGTATTGCTTGGACTATAATACAAAATAAGGGCTGAGCTATAAACATCCTCTTTTAGGGAAAATAAGTAACTTCTGCCAATGTTTAACACCACAGGCTGCTGCTCTACTAACATTTTAGGGCAGAGACTGCCCCAGCCGCTTCATCAACCCCCCGCTCCACTAACACGAGATGGTGTGATTGTAAGAAACCTATCCAGTAGGAACCAGGGTTATTCCAGCAAGAACAAAACTGTGGAAACATGGTGTGGCCAAGAACCCCAGGCCTTCAGAGAAAATGCCACCTAGCAGCAGCAAAACAAGCCTAAGAACAGCAGACATTGCCAAAACCTATCCATTTTGACTGAGAAAAGAACAGGCTGTGTTGCAAGACTCATCTTAACCTTTACCTTACCAGCATGCTGGGAGTGATGGCTCTGGGAGAAAAGAAAAGGGACAGTGCTGCTAGTACCCTGAACCCTGGCACAAGCTCTCACAGCTGCCCAATTCAGGCAAGGAGCTTTTTAGGGCATGCCAGCAAGCTGTATATTGTTCACTCCAGTGCCTGACATACAGCAAAACATCTTGTCTGCTGTCTTCTGCCAGCATGGCTGTGCGCTTCAATCTCCCTGCTGGAACACTTGGGTTACCACTGGTCTGACTGCCTGTGACCTCAGCATTTTTGTGGAGGGTTGCAAAGGAATCTTTCCTGAACTTTGCCAGCATTATTATCTATTCCTCCATTCTGTAGCATATCATCTTGAAGAGCTTTTCGGACTCACAGCTATACAAGAGCCTCCACAGGCCTACAGTAGTCCTCCTAGTACAGCCCAGTGGTTTGCATTATGCACAATGAGAATTACTTTCAGACAATGTTCAAGTTCATGTTCACATTTGCCTCCAAGTCCTATTAAGCAGCTCCACCAGTCATTTCTCAGCCTGAACCCATGCTCAGGGTTATCCCTGACTCACTCCTGCACAGCAGGTGCTGATGATACTACTTGCTGGGCTTTGTAAACATCCCGATTATCCAATCTTTCCATTTAGAGATGTCCCTCTGGACTGAGGCTCTGACTTTCACATCGTCACCGTGTCAGCAGCCTCTGGGCGGGGGGTGGGGCTAGGGTGAAACGGGAAGCCTTTGCCACCGCCTCTACCCGCCTGTTTCTTTGGAAACATTGGTGNCCGGCCCTGGCCCCTGCCCGCACCCCGCCGCCTCCCGCAGCAGACGCCCGTCCTCTCCCCTCTCCAGCTTGTACAGAGCGGCAAAATGCCATCTCCCGGAGACATTTTGGCCGTGTAGCGCTGGTAGGTCCCAAGCGTTACCGCGGCTACGCCACGGGAGGACTGCACGGCTGGACTGATCGCACCAGAAGCTCCTGACGGTTTGATAGTGTGTGTGTGGTTGTGTGTGTCCCAGAGCAGGTGGAAGGGGTCACAGAGGTTCCCCGCTTCACGCCAGCCCCGCCCATGCCCAGAACGCAGATTCCTCAACCAGGGCAGCCCTNACGCTGTGCGCGCCCCCGGGAGCAGAGCGGGGGTGTCATGTCTGTGCCCTCTGCCCACCGGCGGCCGGGGCTGTGCGTGATGGAAGAGGGGCTGCTTTTCCCAGCTGCGGACGCCCCTCCGGCGCTGCCGCCGGAATGCACAAACTTTCTCGCCCTGGCCCTGCCAAAGAGGCGTAGCGCGTGTACAGCCGAAACAGCGGTGCTCGTGGCATCNAGGCCCATCTGACCTACCCTGCTCTCATAGCACGGGAAAGGGCGATTCTGCGCTGGTCAGCCGTAAGGAGCGGGGACTGCCTCCATTGGCCGCCCGGCCAAGCTGTGCGGAGCGGCTCTGGGGCTGGCTCCTGGAAGTGCAGGAGACCCTCGGTGACCATTTGGAAGACGGCAGGAGGCGGGACTGCAACCAGCCCTGGCGGATGAAGCGGCCCTGGCAGCACGGGCAGGGCTCAGGGACCCCCCAGCCCTCGGCGCCCTGGCGGAGGTGTGGGGTCCGATGGGGCTCGTCCGTAGCCGGCGGGGTCCGTGAGGGTCTGGGGCCGCCGAGGGAACAGCCCAGCCTGAGGTCTGGGACTGCACCACATGAAAACAGCACTGTCCTTGGGAACCACAGCCCTGCAGCTGTGGGCAGGGAGAGCCCCGGCCCGGCATGACCTGCACCTGTAGCCGGCCGGGATGCTGCAGGGAACACCGGGAGGAGGGGCCAGAAGACACCCCTGCGCTCTCCGGACGCGTCACAGGCAGTGGAGCAGTCCAGGGAACGTCCAGCAGCCGCTATAGAGCTGAGTTGGACGGGGCGATAGGGGGGTGTCCTGGGTTAATTAAGATGA
>WEKX01012287.1:533-23963 GCA_013390025.1 Pitta sordida | reverse complement strand
TGGTGAAGGGGCTGGAACACAAGCCCTATGAGGAGTGACTGAGAGAGCTGGGGTTGTTCAGTCTGGAGAAGAGGAGGCTGAGGGGAGACCTTATCGCTCTCTACAACTACCTGAAAGGGAGGTGTGGCCATCTGGGTGTCGGTCTCTTCACTCTGGCTACAAGTGATAGAACAAGAGGACACAGTCGGGAGATTTAGACTGGACATTAGAAGGAACTTTTTCACAGAGAGGGTGATCTCTCAGTGGAATGGGCTGCCCAAGGAGGTGGTGGAGTCACCGTCCCTAGAGGTCTTTAAGAAAAGGTTGGATGATGTACTTGGTGGCATGACCTAGATATTAGGGTAGTGTGTTATAGGTAGGACGGTGTGTTGGTAGCAGGATGACAACAGGTTAGGTAACAGGTTTGGCTAGGTTAGGTAATAGGTGACAGGTTGGACTTGATGACCTCTATGGTCTTTTCCAACCTTACTGATTCTGCGTTTCTGTGATTCTGTAATTCTGTTTACAAGGATTCAGTAATTATCTGAAGGAAAATATCACTGTCTCATTGAATGTTTACCACTAAACATTTTCTATGCTCTAGTGCTGCAGTAGTTCCTGGCTTATGAGTTGCAAAGGTGCATATATTTCTGTATTGCCATGTGAGGTTAAATCAAATATTTTATAGTCCTCTATGGCTACAACAAAATATCTACAATATGACTGTAATTTTTCTACTTTTCATACTAGTTTTTACTACATTTAAATCAATCCTCTCTGGTTTACCTGTTTGGCAGTGGGGCCAACCATGCTGATGCACATGTAGATGTGACTGAAGCATTTGTTGTGGTGTTCTCCCAAATGCTACCACAAAAATTAATTTAGATAAATTTGGGCTGATATCTGGGGGATCAAAGATTGTCTGGAGGACCATAAATAACAAAGACCAATATGTTGTGTGTGATGAAGGAAGGAGCGAGAGACTGCTGAGAGGTGAAGTGTTCCTCAGCTTTCATTAATGGCCCATGAGAAGAAATAAATAAAATGTGACTCAGTTTCACAAAAGCTGCTTTGTTCTGAAGTACTAAGAATGCTGTTTAGCGTACAAAAACAATGCAAAGGGGAATTAACAGAACTAGAAACAAAAGTAGAAGATGGAATCAAGAAATCTAGTCTGTTTGTCTAGAAGGAAAGAACATGAAATTCACACATTTGTTTACTGACACTGTTGGAGGAAAAAAAAAGGAATGTTTAAGGACATATTTCTCCTCTGGCCAAACTGTAAAGACTGTTGGAGTGTAATATGGCCAGTCATTCTACGGTGTTTGTGCTGGTTTACATGGAGAAGCATCATTTCATATACAGTGAGCAGTGGAGTGTGTTGGCGTTTTCCAGGTAAAGTATAAATTAAGATGTCTGCATTGGGAAAGAAGTTCTTCAATCAGCAGGTCTGTTCTGTGTGGAAGGGAGGTGAGGCTGTTTCAGTCTTTAACTGCCTGCAAAGGACATGGTTTTTCTGCAGCCAGCCATTTGTCCAACAATGTCAGTAGTGCGAAAACCAATTTCTCAGCCTCAACTACCAGCTGATCAGGCCTCTGCAAGTTTCATAAAGCCCCTGTGAGCAGGGCTTCATAGCAGAAAACTGTGGGGGCGGCTTGTGATGCTGCCATGTGAAGTGCAAATACATATAAGTTGAAATGGAGTTCCATGACTTATGCATAGCTGTAGAACCACTTCCCCTTATTTCCTTTTTATTCTCGCACCTCTGAGTTTTCCTAATGTCTCCTACTGTATTGGGAGACATTATGAACAAACATTTTTCCTTATTTACCTTTTTTTACCTTTCTCCAAGCTGCTTCTTGTTTTCCTCCATTCCCCCATCCCCTTTGCCAGGCTTGAACAGTCTACTCTAGTTGTCTATTCTCTGCATAGAAGCTGTTCTGTTTCCTTTGATTGTCTTTCTTGGCTTTTTTTAAAAATTATTGTTATTATTAAGAATATTGGGGAATTTTTTGAAGGGAGAGAAATAGAAGATTTTCTCTTAATTGCCAGCAAATATTTATTTACTGTTCCCTATGTGTGCAAATTCAGATTTCTAAGATTGCTTTGATAAAAGATTAGAGCAGAGATGGTCTATTTCCATATCCCGCAACTGAGTGCCCAAAAGCCCATTTTGCCAAGCAGTGCATAAGAATATAAGAAATGAGGGTAGAGAGGAACTGAGGAGCTGATTGTGAATGGGTATCCTGCTGCTTCCCAGGACTTCATCTCTTCCTTTACAATAAGGGAGGAAAGTAATTGCTTTCCGGCAAGGTTTTGCAGCATCCTTTGGCTGTTGGCCTCCCAGATGCTCTTGGGTCACTTTTCCTTACAGATACAGATAAAGATTCCCTGCTCCTTGGTGTTGCCAAGTGGCACTTCATGTTTTTTGCAGTCTCTTATATGGGGCTCATATGGGGTTTTTAAGGTGTATCAGAGCAACAGTCCAACGACACTCACCAGATTTGTACTCTGTGTGTTCAGATGCAAACACGTTCGGCATAATAACATATTGCTCCTACGCTGCCAATTTTTAAGATTATGAAAAAGCATAAAGTGCTTCAACTAAGACAACTTATTTTTGCTCTCTGTTTTGCCATTTACTGCAAATCTATTGAGCCAACCTCCTAATCAATGTTGACTGGTCTTCTGTGGGCTGTCTTATCTGTGTTTGACTATCTTGTCCGTTATGATTTGTTGAATATAATTTGGTTTGTTATAACCTAAATTTCAATGAAAATTCTTAACATATCTGCTCACTCAAAATGAGATTTATTGAGAGTGATAGAAGAACACTTATAATGTTCAATGTACTGAATGAAAATATTCTCATAATAATTGAACTTGTTTTATATCTGCATTGGTAAAAGGGTGCAAAGAGTTTGAATTAAGGAGAGAAAACTGCACAAAAGAGGACAGAATACAGATTATGCAGGGATTGAGTAAATTTTCTTTTATTCTTTGCCTTATTTCTTTCAAGACTGAGCATTTTTTCTCCAAGCTGCACAGTATTTATGGGGTTTTGTCTGAACCTCTGCTTTTTGTAAAGAGAGTTAGTTCAGATGTCAGTCAAGCTCCTGAGGTTTGAGCCTCAAACAAAAAAAAGAGTTTTGCCTGTTCTTGTTTCCAGTCATGTGCCACTGCTCCCTGGACCGTGAGTAGAAGAAGGGACTACGGGGAGAGCAATGCGACTGCATCAGCATCATGATGCTGCTGGGCAGTGCTAACGAAGAGAGTCTGTACTACAGTCCTGTCTTATGCCCTCCCTCTCCTACCCTACTGGCACATTCCTGCCTCATTTGCTTTCTTATGGTTGTGATACATGAAGCAGAGACTGTCTCTTACCTTATACGGGTCTGGCACAATGAAATCTTGAAGTGAAGGTACTGGTGTATAATAAGGGAGAGCACAGAAGAGCTCTAGCGTTTATTCTGCCTGGCAGTCCTGGGGCTCAGAGTTGTCTGAGATCTGTTAAGGTCTTGTTGGTACTCAAAGGCCATGTAATAATGATAATTGTCTTGTTCTATGCCTTGTTGATGTATTTTGGTGCATATATCATTTTCTTCTCCTTCCACTCCCACTCTGCCAATGACTACTGCATGGCTGTTAATTGTTACTCTTAAAAGTCTGGCAAATTTTCAATACAGGTACTACATGTATTGAAGTACATGTCCTAGGCTTTTGCATATGGTTCAAGATAAGTTAGAAGAGTCTTATCTCTTAAAACCAAACAAAAACACATCACAAAAACTCCTAAGCTCTCACCAGCAATGTTCTTGCCACTTTGATTTATTTTTTTACATAGCACTAACCAGCACTAATCCTAAAAATTCACTGTAGCTTTGTCATCAAACCATCTAACACAGAAAGGCAGAAAAGTAGTAGTATGTGAGTCACGATATACAAAACAGAAGGGTGCAACACAACTATGCTCAACCACTTCAGAATTGTCTTTTTTCTCTCTTGTTGTACTGTGTTCACTACGTACAACCATGTTGTGTCCTGCAGTAGTGTTGCTTCCCATGGTTTCAGAGTGCCCTTCAGTGAGGGTAACTATGATGTAAAAAACACATATTCAGAGAAAATGGCATATTTTCTGGCTGTTTTGGTAATTCAGAAGTTGTTATTTCATTTCTTCTTCTCTTTATTGATAAGAAGTAGGGGAAAAAATAAATATATTCATCTTCTACAAGGTTACTCCAGGGTAAATAGTCACAAATAGACTGTTCTCCAGGAAGGGTGGCGTGGGCCCAGTGAACACCATGTTGGTTCTGCTTTGGGCTCACTGATCTGCAGGATAACTGTAGACAGTTTCATCTGGCGCTACACTTCTTGTCAACTTCTTCCTGGTGTCATGACCGGTTTTTGCTACCTGTTTGCATAATTGTTGCAGTTTGCATTCCTGTCCATAAAAGCATTTTGGAGTTCTTTCTTTCACTTATTAGGAAAATAATGTTGACATCCATATTTTTCTAGAAGCAGGCTGGCTGCAGCTTCTCCCTCTTGACTCAAGTCACCTGGGCCTTGCTAAAATGCCTTGTATCTAGTAATCTGTTAAGAAGTCAACAACCTGATGATATGTAAGGTAAAATCTGCAGAGACTGTGTTTTCATTTCTCAGTCTATTAAAGTGAAAGAACAGAAGGCTTACAGCCTAAAGCTTAATTAAACAAGTAGATTTTCAGCTAACATACTGGTGAGAGAAATTGCTGCGTGTAAATGATAACACGAGATTTTCTTGCTTGAAAAACAAAACAAAAATATTTTAAAAAAGAGAAAAAAATAACTAAAGAAAGATACCTGTCAAATTATTCTGAAAGCCACTGGTTACATGTCAGTTAGTGGATCTTGCTGCTCATGGCAACAGCCTTTACTGACACAAGATTAGAAGCTGCTTTTTTCAACTGTCATCCAAGAGTGTACAAGTAATTGACTTTTAGGTTCAACTGCCAAACTAAAAATAATAATAATAATAATGAAAAATGACTTAGATTGGGTCATGTGTATGACTTCCCCCTCATCCATATGAAAAACCAAAATTTTTTGATGTGAATAAAATATTACATTTTGCTCATTTTTTTCATAACAGTGAAAAAACAAATTGATAGATTCTCCTTATAGGTGTGCTAATTGATTTATCTTCTAATATGGCAGAGATTTTAAGTATTTCATACTGGATTTGAATATTTCATAGTATTAGTTAGGTATACTTAGTTCACATAAAGGGTCAAATTTTGGAAGCTGTATGTGACTGTGTACTGTATCCTTCTCAAAGGAGACAACTTGAGCATTTGAGAACATCTAATTACATGCTCATAAGCTTCATAAGGGGAAAGACTGTGACGTGAAAGCTGCTTTTGAGATTTGAATTCTCATTTTCCTTTAAAATAAAATTGAAGCTTCTAATGTAACAAAACACAAGTGAAAGTATACAAGTCCCTTTTATCTCCTTGTAGGTAGGTAGGTCCAAATAATATGTTGTGACAACACAGTGAAATCAGTGGTGATGCTTGTCTTCAGAATGCATTAAGATGTGTTTTGAAATCGGCAGGGCATTAGACCCTCAGTCACTCCACATGCTGGCACTCCAGACTTGTGAGCCCCTGTGACTGAAGGTGCCACTCCAATTGCTGCTATGTCTGTTCACTAACCTAAGTTTTTCTGGTTGCTGGTACTGTAGACCCCCATATATACACATGCACACAAAAATTAGAATCCCTCAACCAGCAAAATAGAAAAAAATGTAATTCTGATAACAAAATAGGACAGATGATGTTGATTAAGAGCCAGGTGTCGTCGGAGAAGTGTATAGCGAAGCCCTGTTAACAAGCGATTGCCCCCTTCTATACCCTTATCGTCCTCTGTTTTCCCACAATTTTCCTTTCCAAATCACTTAGATCCACCCTTCTCCCCGCTTTCAATTCCTCTTGTAAACATCCCATGAGTCTTGTGCAACCACCAAGTGCCTGAATTCTGTAATACGTGTATCCTGCCACTGTGCATCCATGCTGGTTTATGTGTGTGCAGACCAGCTTCCATCACATAACCTACTGCTGCTATCTTGACTTATTTTTTCAGCCAGTTTATATGTTTAAGTGGGTTATGGTGCCTCAAGGGTCATGTGCATTCTCTGTAGTACCATGACAGCCTGGAGTTTTTTTTTCTGAATATAGCAGTCTTCAGTTGCACTGAGATGTGTTTCAGGAAAAGCATTTCTGAGAGTGTGTTACCTGAGTGCTTGCTTTCCCTGAGACTCTGTATAGGAAAGACTGATAACAAGAAGTGGCTGAGTTTACTGGCAAATTGCAAAGATTAATTTAATAGAGAAATTAAATATTTTTCCAACACCAAGATGGAATTTTGTTTACTCCAGAGCTGATGTGAACACTTGTCCTAAGTCTGATTTTTTGGTTTTGTTGTCAATTTTTAAACTCACATCTATTTTTCAGTTCTTAGTCCTTATGACTTCTGGTGTCTGTCTGTCAGTTGCAGATGCAAGAAAGCGCTGACATAAAATGCCTCCATTATGCTACATCCATCTTCTAACAACTTTGGTAAACAACTTTTAGTGTGCCAGAACCTACATTAAACTAAATAGTAGTTAGTAGTAAAAAGGCTCTGGTAGAAGAGTCTGATGAAAAGTATATTCTCAGATTTCGTGCTGTTGCTAGAAGAATTAATTTTTTTTTCCTCTGACAGGACTCCAGACGTTTGCAGCTTTGACTTAAGTTAGAGCCAATGGAAACAACTTCTCTGCATCACACTGGGTTTCCATAAAAATACTACTTGTAGAGCTCAGTTCCCCTGATTATTTTTGTTTTCAACAGTACTGGAGACAAAAATTAATTTCTTTCTGGAACTACAAAATCACCGTGCTGTAAGATAATGGGAATTGCCATGGAGTGAGTCTGCCTAGAGCTGTTTCTCCTTTCTGACAGAATTCAGTGGCTGCTGTTGACTATTGCTGTAGCCAAGCAGGAGACATAAATCCAAAATACCAGCTCAGCAATAAACTGGTCCAAGGGAAAGAGTCTTTTTAGCCATTTTGGAAAATCTACCTTTCCGGTTGTTATGTTCTTGGAAGTAGCTGTAGCAATCCTTCTGTGCCAAAGCAGCTAACCTCTCTGTGCCCTGGCTGTGCTCCCAGCTTGGGTGATTGTGACTGCAGTCACCTGTGTTGCACACAGAAATGAGGTAATTCTGCTTCTGTGCAGATATATCTGCAAGGAAGAAGGACTAGCAAATAGCAAAAAATCAGAAGACCATGAGAGGAAAAATAAGCAGCAAATGTTAATCACTGGATGGTAGTAAAGCAGTGCTTAAAAAGGTTTTTGGATACATGCTATATTCATTAGGTTATTTTTCTTTCAGGTTGACTTAGTCAAATTTGGAGGTAATGATTTTCAAAACTTCCTAGATGACTTCAGTACATGCCTTGCAATCTAAGGGAGAAAGGTCTTTTATCTTTCTATGTACTTTAGCTGTGAGGCTGGTTTCATAGTAAAGTTAGCTTACCTTTGTCTAAATAAACTATGCATGATAGTGCTGAAAGCTCTGTTCTTTTCCCTTGCCACATGGCAATGTTCACACCTCAGCTGTTCCCTGCCTATATATATTCAGGAGGAAGTTGCCAGAGCATGGATTTTTTATTAATAGAAAAAATGTTTTCACTATCCTGTGTAAATTTGTACATTTTTTATAGCTGCAGTTGGATTTTTTTTCATGCAATTACAGGAATCCATAGGTAAGAGACTTCAGAGAAACAGGAATCGTGAACTGCTCAGTCAAATTCTTAATGATTTTTTAAAACATATGATGAAAGGGAGTTCTTTTGATAAGTGGACATGCTTCTGTGTGGACTTGACATAGGCCAAGGCAAGATTTACATGTAATGTGTTAAAGCCTCTCTTAGCAATGGAGATATTACATAGGGCAAAACTGCGATTTGAGATATACATGTTCATTTTTGTTAGTCCTGCTCTTTCTGTTTGGTACAGTGTGTATAATTTCTTCTGTGAAGGTGACTTCCTGTGACTTAGCCTTTCTAAATAAAGGGCAGTTTTTCTGAGGCTCTGGCAGATCTCATCTCCTTGCAGAGAAACTTCAGTAAGTTCTCAAGGTTTTCAAACCAAGTTGCATGGGTTTTTCTACCAGCTTGTCCCTCTCTGCTGCTTTTTTTTTCCAGATAATTTCTGCTCATCAACTAACAGGAACTCACCTTGGCTGCTATTCAGTGCTGAACAAAAACACCTTGTCCTGTGGAAACAGTACAAAGGAGAGGTTCCAGTGCCTTTCTCTAGCATCTGAAGAAGAAGCTTTTGTTGTGTAAGACCCTTTCTTTATGTTCTATAGCAAACTGAGCTGTTAAAAATGGTATTAACAGAGACATAAATAATTATCTCCACGGAAGTTGGAAACTGTTGCAGAGAACCTTTCACAAGTCAGAGCCACAGGCTAATGTATGTAGTGCCATGAGAATCCCTTGTTGCTAAGAGGTGTTTTTCTGTGGAGCCTGTCAGCAGCCCATGAGGGTCTCTTCTGCCTGCTTACTGTACCTGGAAAGCAGAGCTCCTGGAAGGTCTGAAAGTAGAAGGTTACAGCTGTTCCACAATGTGAAGCAATTAGGAGACGTTTCTAAAAATGTTCTTGCAAGGTCTTCTGTTGTTATACCACTAAAAAACATATGTCCCAATACTTATTTACAAGAAATTTCAGGGAGTAGGATATTCAGTTTGTGACCTTTTCTATTATCTCACCCAATTCTGTTACTCCAACTTCTTAGACTGCATTTAAAATGATATTAGAGGTTTTTGTGCCTCTCTTTAGGTGCCCAAGACTAGACTTGCAAGTTAAAATTTTCCTTGACCTTCAATAACCAACACTGGACAGCCACCTAGCCATTGTGGACTGCCTCAAACTTCTAATTTTAAGTTTCTAATTCATCCAATATGAGGACAAAGTGTGTTCCCCAGTTTTGGGGTTAGCTTAATGGAACGATACCACATCACTTAAAATATGTTACCACACTCACTGTTGAATGGTGTGGGTGCAAGCAGCTCTACCACACTTTTCATTTTAGTGCTAATCTTGCTCGTAAGTGTTCTGGGGATGATTTCTCCCACTCTCTCCATCAGCAGTAAGGAAAAATTAAAATCAAAAGAGGATCACTGACACTAAGTTAGTGTGCCAAGCTGAAAGCCCAGCCCATTAAATATGAAAATCTATTAATTGCTTAAGTTTTCATTATATCCTTCTTTCAGACCAACGACAACATAATACAGTCGGACCTCCTATACCACGGTACTGCGGGTCTTCCTGTGCACGAAGCCTGCCTTCCACGTTGATTGACAGCTCATTAGTATGCAAATTTACCCCGCACCCTTACACGGCCCCCGGTGCTGTGGTGTTGTTTTGGCACTGCCCTGCTGTGTGTCAGTGTTTGTGTTGGTGTTTCCCAGCACCCACAGCCACCCCATGCTGAGAAAAATCCCTTTTCCACTCGGCCAGGAACACTGGTGCGGAGGAGCCGCCCGTGCCACTGTCCTGGTGTCTTTCTGTGTGGGTAGACCTGGTCTCTCCGTACTCGGGGTAGACGAATATGTCTTGGAGAGTCATTTGAGAAAGTCTCAGATGCCACGTCTAACCTAAGAGTGAGGAAATCTTTCATAACTACATGCAGCCGCTTCGCTCCAAGAGGAGTAGGGGGAGCACCACTCAGAGAGGACGCACCGCAGCTGCTGCGCTCCCAGGGGAGTGGGACTGGGGGAACCGGGCACTGCTCAGTGCGGGCTGCAGACGCTGTGCTCCCAGTGGAGTCGGATAGGGAGGGCTGGCACAGCGCAGGTGTGCTGGGAGAGCAGCCGCTGTAGCCTTCTCGCTCGCAGAAGAGGGGAGGGAGTTGATTTGAATATTCATGACTGCCTAATTGAATATTCATGTGTGCTAGGTCACGCATGTGCAGTTGCGAAAAGGGGCCTCCTTAATTGCTGAAAAATCTCACCACTAAGATGTGAAGCTGCAATATGGGGGGGCGTGAAGTGGAAGAGGGCTGACTGTAATAGCAACATAAATAGGTGGATTTATATTGGATCACATAATTTGCAAAACGTCTCTTAACTACGGACATTTTTTTGTAAATGTGTGATTAATACCTTTAGTTATTATCTCTAATTGAACAGATATGGGAAAGGCCCCAATAAGCCCAACTCCCAGCTGCTACAAGGTAGTGAGAACTGGAGGGATCGAACTGACTTGTATTGTGTCTTTTGTAAGCATAGCAGGTTGTTGAAGCCTAGAAGAGATATGAGTGATTATTGAAATCCTGCCCTGTAATCTGCTGAGTACTGATGTCTGAGAAGACAGAAAGGCTGTTTAGCAAATACGCCCTCGCATTGTCATTAGTATTAAGTAATGGGACTTTAAAATATTTAGTTATTTAGATGATAGTAATCTATCAGCTTGATATCAAGTACTCAGCATGAGGTCCTCAGCCACAATCCTACCTCCTCTTCTTCATTTATCAACAAACAGAAGCCTGCTACAGTGTAAATACAGTACTTATTCCAGGACATAAGCTGCTTACAGCGCCTATCTTTTCAATCACTCATATATTTGGTATAAAAACTGTTTAAAGACATGTTTTCAGGTAAAACTGCAAGTTTTAGAAGAAAACTGTGTTTTCGCCCTCAAAAAGTAGTTTTGATGCTATTCTGGCACTTTTCCATTTGGAAAGTGAATTAAAACTGTAGTTTTGCTTTATTTCATAAGGCACCGTCTTCTCCCTTTAGCCTCCACTCACACATCCACTCCAGTTTTTATATCTGTAACTAATGTGTCAATTGAAAAAAATTGTTTTTTAAAATCTGTGTGCAGTGAGAAGATAATTTTTAAGTGTCTCTGACTTCCTTGTATTTGCAAAGCAATGGCAAGGCTGGAATTAGAAATCATGTCTCCTGAACCTCAACTCCACATTTCTAATGCAGTCCATGCTTCTCCCAAGGTGGGTGCTTTTAAAATGATGGTACAATCACTGAAATCTGAGATGTTATGAAAAAGAAAAACACAGTATTTTGAAAAACCTTAATAGAACATTGGGGCAGATGGCAGTGGGAGAGAGATGAAAAGCAGTCCCTTGTGTGAATAAAATACATTCTATTCAGTCTATGTAGGCTATGGAGCACATTGCACTGAATTTCATAACACATGAAAAGTATTACAGCCAGCCCCCAGGTATCGCAGGCCCACAGGTTCGGGACCAGGGAATGAAGGCCACAAGCCACCAAACACCATTTCGGGGAAGGTGCTGCCGCAAACCATCCTGGAACTGCTCGCCCCCCCCGCCCCATCGCCCCCCAGGTGCTTTCCCCCTGCCCCACTTGAGGGCCTGGCCTGCTGCTCCCTGCAGGGAGACACATTAAATGCATCTCAGCCAGGCCAGGCCACGTGGCTCAGGAGACCTAAGGGAATGGCTTCTGCATGTCCATGCCGGGGCTTATAAGTGTGTGTGTGTTTAAAGACAACTCAATTGTGTATAAACATTGTGTGAGGGCTGGGGTTGTCACAGAATCACAGAATATTATGAGTTGGAAGGGACCCACAAGGATCATCTAGTCCAACTCACCATCTAACACCTGTACAGATCCGAAAGCACATCCCAGAGCGGTAAACACAAACCTAGTTCCCTCACAGTGTAGCAGGCCACTCCGGGCCAGAAGGGACCCAGGATCATCCAGCCTTACACCCCCCAGCTAGACCATGTCACTAAGCTCCTCATCGAGTCTTCTCTTAAACACCTCCAGGGACGGTGACTCCACCACCTCCCTGGGCAGTGCATTCCAATGTGCAATCACTCTCTCTGTGAAAAACCCTCTCAGCCTCCCCCACCCAGCACAGAGGGGCAGTGGGGGGTGGCCCAGCCGCCTACCCATCTCTACCCCTCTGAGCTGGGCAGGGAGTGGCCCTGCCATGCCCCCCTGCTGCTCCTCCGCTCCTCCCTTCCCTGCTCCCTCCCCCCACCACTGGGGGATGGGATATGACGGGATGGGACCAGGACGCAATGCCTGTGCCTCTGTGGCCAGGGTGGGCCATGCCCAAGCTCCCGGCTCCCTTCCAGGCTCCCTCCGCTCGCTGCCCATGGTGGCTCCTGAGTGGGGCTTCTTTACATATTCATGAGCTCATTTACATATTAATGAGCTGTCCACCTTCACTGCATTTTCTATGCATGCACATGGCACCACTTTTTGCTGAGAAATGAACAGTGAAGGATTGAAACCACGGAGAGGTGGATCACAGATAAGCAAAAGTCTTCTGTATCACATAAAAAGCATATGAGTAGATGTCCATGTTGTTTGAGCAACTGTCTGAACTTTAAAAAAGCAACAACCTCTGTATCTCCAGCCGCCCATAGGAGGAGGAAGCTCCCGAAGGGCCATCATTAATGGGAAGGTCCATTGGGTTGTCTTGATCAGCTATTGTGATAGATGTTACAACTTGTTTGCAACAGCTGGTCTCCCTCAATTCCCAGTTCCTAGTTCCTTGTGCAACCAATTTAGACAGATTTGTCAATTCAAAGAGATGATTTTGAGAGGTGCTATCCCACATTGCCACAAACAAATTTCAGACTGGAATATATCTTTAATGGAGGATGCATTTAATAAAAAAAACTACAATGAACAAGTGGGAGCAAAATTTCTTCCTGCAAACTAAGAGAAAAATACAAAGACCTGTTTGCTGCTGTACAGCTTCAGTGTAGAAAGTCAGATAAAACCACACAGACAAGTGCAACACAAGATAGAATGAGCCACAGCCACGGAATCATGGAATCAAAGAATCAGAGAACCATAGACTGTTTTGGTTTGGAAGGGATCTTAAAGATTATCTAGTCATGGCAGGAACACCTTTCACCGGACCAAGTGGACAATCCCCTAAAGGAGTGTGCAGGAGGCAAGTATAATAACACATGGTCACAGACTCGATCACAAGACCTTCCTAGGCATACTAGGCATCATGGCTCGAGATGGCGAGAAATACAGAGGTACTTGGTTTTGTTATAGATAGCAGAAAGTGTTTTCCCATTGGTAGCAACAGTGTGATTATCTCTCATCTGCCTCTCCCTTGACACTGATAGTGGAGGGAATGATGAGGCAGCACATAACACAGACCAAATCACCATACAGGATATCTCCCTGCACAAAGACAGGAAAATACTTGAGACATTCTTCCAAAACTCCACCTGCCCTGTGGCTAGCAGAAGACTGTGATCTCTCTTCCCATTTTGAAGTCTTTGATTACCAGAGTGGCATAGAAAAAGTCAGTGGTTCATGAAATAAATAGCTGATTGCTTTGCTTTTAGGCAATTTGTGGCTAGTTCTTAAAGGACAAACCCTGGGAGGTAAGACAGAAGAAAATAGCTTCTCCTATGAGGGAGGATTATTAAAAATGAGGAACATGTAAAGAAAACTCAATCTCTAAATATCAGCTGTGCACGTCCAAATTGATTTCATGAATCTTTCACCTTTTCTCACCTTTCCCTTCCCTCAGATGAGATCACATCTAATAAGTTTCCTACTGTGTTCCCAACACATGGTGAAAAATATAAGGGAAATCCATTCAAGTAACTGCAGTTTGGCATAAAGGCCTTCTATTAATGATTTGACACCAGAAACATAGCTTTCATCTCCTTCAGGGTCACTGCTATAAGGAAGTACTTACATGATCTCTAAATGCTGAAGTCATTCTTTTGTTCAGAAACAGGGTTTCATTGAGCTGCCAGACCTCTGGGAAATTACATTTCTGTGGAGCTCAAATACAATGAGCAACAAGAAAATTCTACTAGCTCAAAAGCCAGGTTGGTATATTCCTGCTGCAAAAACACCTCCAGATCAGCAGGATTTAGGCAGCATCCGGTGTCTTAGTCTCTGCTAAGATAAGTGCTAACCTCAACAGCTTATTCTATGGTGGAATGGGTTGCCCACGGCTGGACACTTGATGCCCACCAAAGTCATTTTATGGCTCCCCTCCTCATCCAGGCAGGGCAGAGAAAATCTTCTAGCTTGGGATAAGGGTGGGAGAAGTTGCCCAACAATTACTGTCACTGGCAAAACAAACTTGACTTGGGGAAAATTTTGTTTAATTTCTTAACAGTTAAATTAGAGCAAGATATTGAGAAATACAGTCCACCCTCTTGCACTTCGCACCTCCCATATTGCGGCTTCACATCTTAGCAGCATGATTTTTTAGCAATTAAGGAGGTCCCTTTTTGCAAGTGCTCATGTGCGACATGGCATATTCATGAATATTCAATTAGACAGTCATGAATATGCAAATCAACCCACACAGCCGCTGTGGTGGCCCTGCCGCTTCCTCTCACCAGCCCCAGGACGGCAGCGGTGGCGGCAGGGCTCCTCCCCCCACAGTGGCAGTGGCTGCGGCGGGACCGCTCACCCTTGGAGCCGCCGCCATGCAGTTGTGAAATATTTACACGCTCTCAGGTGTCCAAGACTTTCTTGAATGACTCTCCAAGACATACTCGTTTACCCTGAGTATGGAGAGGCCAGGTCTACCCACCCCGAGAGACACCAGGACAGCGGTGCGGGACGATCCCCGCACCCGTGCCCCTGGCCAAGCTGAAAAGGGTTTTTTTCCAGCATGGGGTGGCTGCGGGCGCCAGGAAGGGCTGACACAAACACTGATACGCAGCAACGCAGTGCTGAAAGAGCGCTGGGGAGCCGCGTGAGGGTGTGGGGCAAATTTGCAAAGTAATGAGCTGTCATTCAACGCAGAAATAGGGCTGCACAGCACCCGATTAAGACCGTGGGTCCATGATATAGGAGATGCGACTATATAAACTAAATCATAGAATACCTTCCCCCTCACTCCTCCATTCTTCCCAGGCTCATTTTTGCTCTTGATTTTCTCTGCCTCCTTCCAACATCAATGATGTAGGGAGATGGGAATAAGGACTATGATCAGTGTGTCATCATGTGACATCATGTCACGTGTTGTCACTGCTGCTCCTTTCTCCTCAGGTGGAGGACTCACTCAACCTGCTCCAGCATGGTCCCCCATGAGGTGACAAGTCTTGGCAGCAAACCTGCTCCAGTGTGTGAAGCTATAGATCCTGCCAGATGACTGCTCCAGTACAGGATTCTCACACCATCATAACCTCCTTTGAGCATTCTCATGCTCTGTTATAGGGTCCTCCATGGGCTGTAGGTAAATACTTGCTCCACCATGGACCTTGATGAGCTGCAGGGGGACAGCTGCTTCACAGTGGTCTGCACCACAAGCAACAATCTCTCCTCTGGTGTCTGGATCATCTCTTCCCCCTCCTCCACTGAGCTTGGGTGCCTGCAAGGCTGTTCCTCTCACATATTCTCATGCCTATCTCCAGCTACAGCTGTGGAAGAGTTTTTGCTCCCTCATCCTAACTATGTTATACTAGAAACACTACCACTGTCTCTGATGGACTTGACTTTGGTGAGTCGATCTTGGAACTGCCTGCCATTGACTCTATTAGACACAGGGGAAGCTGCTAGCAACTTCTCACAGAAGTCACTTTTATAGCTCACCCACTACCAAAACCTGGCCACCGAATACACATGGCTACATTACAATACCTCATGCTTGAATAGCCCTTTTTAGGCAGGAAAATTGTCTTTCATCCCACACAAGGAACATAAAGCACAACAGATGTACATTACTCATGGTAGGCTTGTATCAGTGGAAACACCAGGGGGTCTCCTCTCTCTCAGAATGTTAAGAAGAGCAGAGTATATCCTGAACAGTATATCCTATTCAGACTCAAGACATGAAATACAGTCATGCCTCAGTGCACTGCGACTTCATTGTGACCTCAATGGATAGCAACAAATTTTCTCTGTGAATCTGCCTCAGTGATTGGTGGAATGCCTCCTGCTCATGGTGCCATGCTGCAGTCCCTAGCCCTGCTCCTGTGTGTCTCTATGCCCAGTCCCTACCGTAGAAGGCTTCTGCCATGGTATGCCCCAGGCAGCCGCTGAGACCCAGTGCAGCACCACCACAAATCACGCTGTCCCCTGTTACTCTAAGCCCAGCTGGGGGACTGACCCTGACCAGGCACGTGGACACCAGAGGCACTGACAGCAGTTCAATATGCAACATTAAACCGTGCGTCTGTGTGTTACTGTCTCCATGGCTACAGGCGGGGAAGACAATTCAGTCTGTGCCCAGGGACTACATGCTTGGTGCACCTGGTGATGACGTAGCCCCAAGGGAAGTGTCTCATGTAAGTGGGGCTGGGCCAGCCATGGTGGGGGTGGGGCAAATGCTATGTGCTGGGACGGGGCAGAGGCAGGATGGGCCCACGCCGCTGCCACAGTTGTTGCACCAAGAGGAGGCTTCTGTTCCCCCAAGCCCTCCCCCCACTTCATCAGGGGGAGGTGGTGTTCTGCTGGGTCCATATGGCCAGTGCTGCCACTCCCGCACTAGGGGCCAGCAGTATCATAGCCGCTGCAGTTAAAGAAACTCCGATATCGATGCCATCTTCCCTCATAAGAGGCTCCGGGTGTCACAGTGTTGCAAAGTTAAGGTTTCCCAGGCTCCAAGAGTGCCAGCCAGAGCCTGGGGACACCTCTTTCCTGCCGTGGCCCTGGATCTCCCCCACTGTGGAGGTAGTGCAAGCAAGTGCAGTGGCAGCAGCCCAGTGGCGACTGTGAAAATGGCAGCATGACCAAAGAGAAGCCCAGGGATTCTACGGAGGTCTCCTTAGGCAGAGAGGGCTCAGAAATAGTTCCTTTTGCTCCCCTGTGCTGTGAGAGCCCGTGGGGAGGAGTGGAAAACACTCCCCAGTGCTCTGGAGTGGCGAGGGGTGAAGCGATGGGTGTGGCCTGTATGCATATTAATGACCCGCAACTGTTTGTGGATTAGACAGTTCACGAGACACTCGGAAGACCTGTCCTCACAAATTTGGTGGTATGGCTATATCAGAACCAAATGGACAGCCAGCAGAGGTTTTGTCTAGACCACACTTTTCTTTACAGTGATGTTTGCTGTGAGGAGCACCCTCCATCCTGTATTCCACTTCTGAAAGGCAGAACCCCACATACTTTGCTAAGATTTGTCTGGCAGCAGAAGGTGCATGTACTCAACCTTTGACCAGGATTGAAGCACAGTCAGCCACTGGTTTTCGCGGGTGAACAGGTCCGTGGATCAGGCATGAACTCAGCAAATCGCAAAGAGAGCAAACTCATAAATATTCATTTAAGCCCCACCTGTAGCCGTGCCCCTCCACTAATGAGCTCTAGAGGGTGGTCGTGGGAGCACTGGGTGCCATATTTCACCTCAGGAAACTGGTAGAAATGCCTTTTACCTGTTCCCAGCCACAGAATCTTTGCTTTTACCACACCACCAGTTTTCTGAGCTTTGAAACCAAATGGGAGCTGGGACGCATGGGCTAGTATGCACCTGCTGGGCCCTGTGTTCTGATAGAATCACCGCAGTTTCATTTCTAGGGGAGTAATTTTGTTTCTGGTTTTTTTTCTGGGAATGCAACAGAACAGAGTGGGGTCAGGTCGGGCATGGTGGTCGTGCTGCTGTGGAGCTGGGTGCCCCTGCACAGCCCCAGGAGTGAATTTCCCCTTGTTGACCCCAGACAATACACTGAAAAAAGTTTTTCAGGATTATTTTTCAATGAAATGATACTTATAGGGAGAACAAGAGGAGTCTGAACTGGAGCCAAGGGGATCCTCCCTAGGTACCAGTGGTGCAGCCCAGTGCAGCTGCCCCATTGCCAAGGGACTGCTGCGGGGCCACAGTGAGGGCAGAGCTGGGCCAGGCCAGCCTGCTGGGGCTTAAGGGGGCTGCAAGGGATGAGCAGGCTCAGCTAGGGTCCCGGGAGGGCTGTGAGGGTGGAGTGGCATGAAGGCTGAGGGTCTGTGGGGTTGTGGTGGCAGCAGGGGTGTGCTCTGCACAACGATGATTTTGCAGTCCTGACACAGCTGTAATCACAGAATCACAGAATATTCTGAGTTGGAAGTGACCCACAAGGATCATCAAGTCCAAGTCTTAAATGGCACCACTGCCTCCCTGGTGGGAATCGACCTCCTGGACTCCTACATGAGAGGCGGGGACGCTCACCACTGTACTAAAGTGGATTTCTAATGGCCTTACAGCACATTCATTGGCGTGCTGAGCTGTGTGAGCATCTCCGCGACACAAAGGGACTAGAAAGCCCAAGCGGTGTGAGGAGAAGGGCAATATCCAAACACCTTGGGGTGACTTTTGCCCAGGGTTTCACAGTTCTGTTGGCGGCTTCACACACAAAGCCTTGCTAAGGATAGAGTAAGAACTGTAGCTTGTGGATGCTAAAAGGCATCCTGGCTGGAATTCACCTTTCTCCCCCAACCCGTTAGTGAGGAGAGAAGTTTGAGAAATCTGTGTTTCAGGTTTAGATACATTAGCTTGTCAATAGGCACTGGCTCTGAGATGCAGGATTCTAGGCAGAGATTTCCCCTTCCCCCCTCCTCCCACACACTGTTTCTGTGCTTGAAAAGATAGGGGAAGAAAAAGCAAGAAACAGTAGCCAAAAGCCCAGTCTCACTTGTAAATGGACCAGCACCCCACACCTGCACTGCTCTCCATTGGAGGTGGGGTGGTGCCACTTCCCCTGCACCATACATGCTGCAAACAGACCAGCACCAACCCCACTGGGCTGTCCCAAGTTGTGGGCAGGGCAGCCCCGCTCCCTGAGCCAAGCCCCTGGGTTTATGTGTCTGCAGCATGTCACTGGTGGCCTGCAAATCCCTCAAGGCAGGAGGGCAGAGAAGCTACCTCCCTGCCTCCCGTTGGGCCTGGCTGCATGAGCATGGGCTGGCAGTGGCTGCGGATGAGCTGGACGAAGAAACTGGTGGTATAGTGCATTCTCCTGGGGCTTTCCATGCCACCCAGCCTGCCCTGACTCAACTATCTGTACTCCTGGCAGCCCTGTAAGAGTCCATGCCTGGAAGTTTTGATCCCTGCCCTCCTGCTGGAGGAGTAACTGCCATCTGCCACCTATCACATGCATCTCTTTCCCTGGAGTGCAGGCACAGCCCCTGCTGCCCAGGATATGGCAGGGCACAAAGGCAAAAGCAAGTGCAGCAGCCCCGACAAAGTGCCATAGCACATGGGACTAGTGGCGCCAACCCTGGCTGGGTCGTACCGGGGCTGCGCCCCACCACTAAGTCTCGACGTGGCTGTCAGGGTCCCCGCCGTCCCAAGCTTGATCTTAGCAGCAGTGCGTGGCTTGCTCTGTTATGGTCTCAGAAGCAGCGGCTGGAGCACCGCTACCACCCCCATGTGCCCAGAAGCACCATTGTGGCCCTGTTGTCTCCACTCTACCCACCCAGCTGTGCTCCCAGCTAGAACGTGATGGCAGTAGTTCCCCTTCCCCTTAAACAGTGCAAGCAGACAGTGTTCAGGGACTTGCTGGAAGCTCGGGCAATGGGCAGATCTATTTTTCATATTCAGAAGCTCATTACATATTCATGAGTTGACTGAGTTCATTGCATTGTCCGTGCATACTCGTGTGCCCACTTTTTGCTGAAAAATAAACTGCGGAAAATTGAAACCATGGAGATGCGGATGGCGAATAGGCGAGGACTTACTGTAGTTAATTGCACTTGTGCAAATTTCTTTTGTCTAATCACATTGGAGAGGCCCAGGATTTGGCAGTCCTAGTGTTTGGATCAGTATCTTTTACTATGTAAATTAAATTCTTTTCTGCTTCTATGGGCTAAGAGATCAAATTAGAGTGCTGTCTGCATCCTAATCCCTCATCTAGAACACGTATTTTGCCACTTGACTTACACAACCAACACAATGTGTGTCTCACCGATTTTACATTTGCAAAAATCATGTAGGGACTCAACAATGTTGGAGCTAAAGTACTGGTACCATCCAAATTCCCCTGCCATGTCTCAAACCAGCTCCCCTCTATTCTGGTCCTAACTGCTAAATCACAACCCCAGGCAGCATCTCTTGTGAAACCAGAGAGGCCTCAGCTGAAAGAAAGAAGAGATTGGCATTTCTCTCCAATGTCACTTGCCACATAATATACTGGTTGCCATTTATTGACAATAAAATTTTCACTATTTTGGTGGGGATTTTTGGGTTTTATTGAAAATAAATTTATTGAAACTTGCTAAAGATATAAAAACTACATTTGGCTCAAAGTTCTGGAGTCCACAAGGAATTGCCTGTCAACCATGGACCATGAGGAAGATATACAGTGGACCCCCACCACTTTGCAGTTTGGGCTTTGCGAGTTCAAACCATCACAGGTTTTTTTTTCTGCAATAATTTCCATCTGAACATGCACAGTGTGACCCGTGAAGGGCTACTATGTAAATATGCTCATGAGTATTCAATTAAGCCATGCCCATAACCCCGTCCCCCTCGGTGCTGGAGGGATGTACCTGGCACATCCTCACTCCATGGGACAAGTCTGGAGATTGAAGGGAATGCTTTCTGTCCCTTCCCGGCCCACCTGCAAGGATGCTGGGCTCTGTGTTTGGCCTGGCCAGCCCCACTTGCAAGAGAGCCAGGCTCCCTCCTGGCCCAGGTGAGCCTGGCTGTGGGTGAGCCAGGCTAATAAGCCTACGGCCTGAGGACACTGTGGTGGAGATTCCCACATCAACGACTGTCCCAGCCTGGAAAAGTGTGGATGTAGACTCATCATCGGCATCCTGCCATCGCCTTGGCATGCCTTTTGCGCTCCCAGTATCCCTTGCACTGTGGGCTTTCTGGCTTTCTGAGCCATAAGCCTAAGTAGAATAGCCCCTTGACACTGTCCTTGAGGTTACCATGGCCACAGGGGGCACAGATTGCAAAAGTGTCAAGACCGAAGTGTTGGTGGCTTGCCGTGATCCTCCTGGCATGCCTTTACCAGAACCAGTGTCCCCAGAGCTGTAGGCTCTGTGGCTCTCTGAACCCTAACCCCAGGCTGGGGACGGAGCCCAGTTCCCCTGCAGGGGCCATGGAGGCTGGGAGAGAGCCCAGCTGCCTGGCAGGCACACACAGGCAGATATATGTACTCTCTCAGAAATGCTTTATGACGTAAAGTCCTCTGCCTGCATTGTTTTGAACTCCTGGCTTTATGACAATTACTCAGAGATGGCAAGAGGCAATGGCACTGGGACCCCTGGATCCCCAGCCCCGCCTCACCTTGCACCCGCTGTCTTCCATCGGTTGTGGGAGGGCCCCACAGTGTGGTATTGGCTGTGGCAGCTGCTGCTCACGTCCGCATCAGGAGCAGCAGGGCCAGGGCTGTTGAGAGGCTACATCTCACCAGGGCAGTTCTGCCTGCCCCATGACTGCAGGGTTGCTCAGCCACCTTTCCTGGCTGTGGAAGCCCTGTCCTGGGCACGGTGGGGATGCTGGGGGGCAGCTGGGGAGAGGGGGCAGCTCTGTCACTGCCAGTTCCTATGGAAGATATGCCTCTGTGAGACACACGCATGCACACACACACACACACACACACACACCCCTGAGCTTCCAGCGGGAGCCACAGCAGCCCTGGGAAATGGAGTGATCCCAGCAGTGTGGGCAGGGTTCTGGAACCACCCGACCCCACCTTGCCCTGCAGCCCCCACTTGGCCAGAGGCGCAGGATCCAACAAGGCTCATCTGCGGCTGTTGAGGTCCAGGAGGGACTACAGCAGCCAAGGGGACAGCCCAGTCTGAGGTTTCACACACCACCGAGTGCAACCAATGCTGTCCCCCGGAGCTGTGGCCCTGTGCCTGCATGCAGGGAGAGCCTGGTCCCAGTGGGACTGGCACTTGGAGCTGCCTGGTGGGCCACAGGGAATGCTGCAGGGAAGGGCCAGAAGACACCCTCTGCACTCTCATGACACATCACAAGCCGTGGAGCTGTGCTGGGAACGCTTTGCAGCTGCTCCGGAGCTGAGGTGGGTGGGGTGGTGGGCAGGGCTTAATTGAGTATTCATGAGCTTGTTACCTTTGTGGATTATGGGCTTCACACAAGGGGAGGGAGACCTGCAGCCCCATGAAAGTTGCGGGATGACTGTACCTGCTTTTAAATGGATGCCTAAGGTCAGGAGTGGGAGATGGCTTCTTCTGTCCAAGAGTGTCTATGGGGCTAGGCATGTCCTTGCTCTGACCAAGTATGGCCATTCCTATGCTTTTTGCTGTTCTTAACCATGTGAAACTTGTATTAAGAGTGGCTTGCCTAGCTAAACAAAAGCCTTTGCTAATCTGCTTTTTGAGGTTATGCTTTAACAAATTGAACAATTTCTTCTTGTTGTTTGTCAGAGAGCATGTGCGAATGTGCACCAAGTAACAAGATAATTTCTAACGTGGAAAAGCTATAAAAAATTAACCTTTTTTCCTCCCTCAGGGAAGGGGAAGGGGAAAGGGGAAAAACACATTGTCTTCCCTGACTTGTCATATTTTTGTTTCTTGCCTCCTCTGCTCTTTTTTCCTAATTTAATAAAATATAATAATGCTTAATCGGCTACAAAGAGGAGGAGAAAAAGAGCTTTACTTTTCTACCCTTAACCATAATATTATGTGTGTCATGGTTTGGGTTTTTTTTCCTCTGGCAGTGAGGGGGTTAATAGCTTCTGCCTGGGCCCCGTCGCTGCCATGGTGATCAAGGTCACGAGCAGAAGGAGATAGAGACGTCTCTGTGAACAACATATTTGAGAAAGGAGAAAAAAAGGTTAGTAGCAAGATGTAGATTGCCAGAACAGGGCTTGTGTGGAGAGGCTAAAAGCTATGAAGGCCCAACTAGGCAGGCCAGAGAAGGGGTAGGAAGAATTCCAGGCATCCCGCTGCTGTTTGTGGAAAGGACCATGATGCAAACCTAGGGAATAGAGAGAGAGGAACCAGTGATGCAGAATCCACTTGAAGCTATGACTGAAGATGAAGAATCATGCTGCAACAGCTGCAGATGTTTTGGGAGCCCAGAAGCATGGAGCCAGAGCTGAGAGCTTGGCAGAGATCCTTTGGACAGACGTTTTGAGACAGAATTGCATTGTGGTAGGATCTGATCTATGTACTTTGGGATGGGCTCATATATGAAGCAGCAAAGTAGCACTTAAAATACTGCATCCTGTGCTGTGACTCTTGGACAGCACAGAATGGAAGAGCTGTCGTCCCTGAGTTGGGATCTCACTTGGGAAAGGGTCATGAAAGACTTTTCCTCTCGTGAGAGAGAGAGAACTTTATGGAAGGGCAGAGAGATAGTTCCTACCCCAAATCACAGAATCACAGAATCACAGAATCAGTAAGGTTGGAAAAGACCATAGAGATCATCAAGTCCAACCTATCACCTATTACCTAATCTAATCTAGTCGAACCTGTTACTTAACCTGTTGCCATCCTACTACCAACACACCATCCTACCTATAACACACTACCCTAATATCTAGGTCATG